>JAWKAU010000106.1:0-476000 GCA_033398695.1 Orobanche coerulescens | reverse complement strand
ATGTAAGTCGAGACGTCGGACAGGAACAGTTGGATTTTGACCAAGTATATAAGGCCATTACGTACGCTAAGCTTAAGGACTTACGTACGCTAAATTCTATGTTTTACGTACGTTATGTATAAGACATTACGTACGTAACAAGAGGAATCAGATAGGATCCACTGGTGGGCCCTGTGTCAACAGCTTTCGGCAGCGGATGTCGACAGGTGAGTCAATGGATGGATTTACGTACACTATACAGGGTGTATTACGTACGTAATACGAGTATATTACTGTATCAATTCAACGTACATATTACGTACGCAATGGATTAAGTGTTACGTACGTTAGGAGGCAGCTGGCCGAGTCGTGGCCGAGGACTCGCTGGATGGCCGATCACGATCGGCAGTGACTCGCTGGGCGTAAGGACTGGCCGATTACGACCGTAAGGGTGTGGCCGGGTACGGCCATAAGGGCCTATTACGTACGTAAGTCTGTGCCGGTAACGGCCGTAATGGTGTCGGCCAAACTGTGCAGTAGGGTAGCCATGGCCGGTTACGGCCGTAAGCCATGGCCGGTTACGGCCGTAAGCCATGGACGGTTACGGCCGTAAGCCATGGCCGGTTACGGCCGTAAGGAACCGATAGGTCCCGGCTATTTAAAGGCCTGTACCGGGTCACTTGGCATTTTCACCATTTTTCTTCGTTCTTTTTGCGATTCTTCATATGAGATCAATGTATTTGAGTGGGAACATCATAGAGCAACATGTTTTGGAAGTTTGATTCGTGTTTAACATCTTCTTCCGCCTGGATCGAAGGTAAGAACACCTAAACTCTTGATTTTGGAAATTTTTGGAGTTTCTTGGTGTTTTGGCCGATTTGATTTGTTTTAATCCATATTATTGATGGAACTTTGTTGTATTCTCAGAATCATTCATTACTCTTGAAGTTTTGTGGAATAAATTCGAGTATTTCTTCGTTAAATGATTGAATTCGACTATGTACCTTAAGTGTTCGATAAAATGCCTCAATGAGTAGAACTTGGGAAATTCTACACGTTTTCGTATGAATGGTGATTGAATCGATATTGTTGTGATGATTCTTTGTAATTACGGGAATTTTGTTAAGGGAAGATAATGAATTGATGATCAAATGCCTTCATTATGTTGTTATGATTATGGAATCGTAGTATTCTCGATGTTCTTGGTGGTTTGTTTCGATTCATGATGTTATGAGGAGTATATGTTGAAGAACATGATTATATAAACCTTGAATTGTGAATAAGGATTGTTTAGATGTTAGAACACATCGGATTATGTCGTTTGAGGATTTTGAATGTGATGTCGGAATAAGTTGTGTTCTTAAGGAACTCTTGGATTATAATAGATGAACATATTTTAAGAGGTGTTGGTGTTTTGGATATGAATATGGAATATTCATATCTAGAACTAAGTTATATGTTGTGGTACAATATTCGTATAGGAATACGAATATGGTTCTGGGTTTGATAAGATTATGATTCACTTTTGAGTTTGAGAATTCATACGTATTGAACAAGTGTTCAATTCGGATAATGGAATTATTTAAAATCTTTGGAATATGGTTATCTATAATGTTGAATTAATTGGATCGTCCGGATTGATGATGGTAATCAGTAATTGGTTTTTATTATGAATGTACAAGGAGGAAACTTGTAAGCGTATTTAAGATTGAATCTGGAATCGGTAATGCTTAGACACTTGGTTAAATTGATTATTGATATGATCTTCGGATTGTGAATCGTATTATGGTTATGAGTTCATGATCGATTGATTTGGTTGTTCAGATTGTGTTTAATCGGGATATTGTAGAACCATTGTGTTTGTTGATCGGTTATTGATTGTTATTTGTGATCATCGAGTTACAGCTTGTATTATGGATATGCGTTCGTGTTTGTTGAGTTAGATTATTTGGTTTTATGTATATGACCGAGTTTCGTTTAACCATTGAATTTGTTGGCTGGGTATGTCGGTTATTGATTTTTATCGAATGTGTGTTAATCGGTTATTGCAATAGGTTGTGATGTTTTGATCGTAGATTATGACCGTTGTGCTGCAGTTGAGGTTCAAGAGTTCGTAGATTGCTTTTGGTCGGGGCTGAGGAGCTCGTAGACGAAGCCAATGGATTTTGGTAACGGCTTGGTGGTATCGATATCGAGGCACGTTATACTTGTTCAGTTATAATATTTAATGAATGATTTCACTTTCATTTCATTTATAATTCATATAGCAATGATATTATAAATATAATTGCCGGGATGATGGTTTGTATATTGTGCTTTGGTTTAGGTTAAATCATAATGTATATGGTTTAAACGTGTTGGTGAATACGGAGATGTGAGTTGTATTTGATCAGTGATATGGAATATCGGATATCGAGGATAGTTATCGTGTCGATGATGTCGGGATGGTGGCTTGTTGGTATAAATGGACTATACCTATTTCGAGATTATTCGTATAACTGTGTATTCGTTCAGGGATGTTGGTTCGTGGAAAGGATATGGTCTTCGACTTTGAGGTAATTTAAGTATTGTTCAGTTACGAAGATAATTATTATGTTGAGTTGTTGTATATGTTGTACGATGATGTTTCGTATATTGGGATTCATATTGATTATTTCGTTGTGAGATAATGATCCTAGGGCTGATTGTATTGAGATCGTTGATCGTGTTGATCATTTGTCGGGGATGATGATCCCAAGATTGTTGTTTTTGGATATTGATTAGTCGTGTCGACTTTTCTTTGTCAGTTTGTCTTTGTTCACTTCGGTGAGTCTTTTGATCCTTATCGGATATGTGATTCTTTGAGTTTCGTTGTCATGTTGCATCGTGACATATCTGGAGTCATATCTGCGTGCCAATTGGTTATTGTGTAGGATTTTTAGCCAGGCACATGATGGTTATGCGTGGATGTTTCCGCATTGAACCGTGCACACGAGACGTAGTTCGTGAGGCTAATTAGGTACATGTCCCACGTATATCCTGGATTCCGTATACGGGGTGGACATGTGCACGGACACATTTTCGGATCGGGCGTACTGTGACGTCCATCTTTTGAGCCATATTGTTGGGTCGTTCATAGTCCATGTATGATTGGATATGTTCTACGATTTGCGACTGGTTGGTCATACGCCCGAGGGGTATGTTTGACAGTCGGGGTTATTTCTTTGAGATCCATTATTGTTGATCGTTTGGAATTTACCTTGTTGAGGGTATTCTCAGTTATTATTGATCCTTGTTGATCGTGTTTGGAGTATACCATGTTGAGGGTATTCTCGGTTATTGTTGATCTTTGTTGATCGTGTTAGAGTTTACCATGTTGAGGGTATTCTCAGTTATTGTTGATCCTTGTTGATCGTGTTTGGAGTATACCATGTTGAGGGTACTCTCGGTTATCGTTGATCCTTTGTTGGTCATATTGGAGTTATCATGTCGATGATATTCTCGGTTGATGTATTGGTTGATCATTCTTATTGATCGTATAAGCATTCGGACTGTACGTCGATGTTCGGGATTTGTAGTCATTATCATGTGGTAGTTGATCTACATATATGTTGTGTATTATTGGTTTATCCAGGTTGAGATTTGATTGTGTAATCCGACGGACAGGATTTGGCACAGATTGGATTATTTCCGCACTTATAAGTAATGATGATGTTTTGAGGATTATTGGTATTTTTGGAATACAGTATAATTGTCGTTGAGTTCATTTCGTCATTTGAGAATGCGAAATGTGAATTATGGTAAGGATCGATTTGGTATGGATTGCCATGGATTGGTAAGGTTATGACGGTAAGTTTACATTGGTAGTATTCTTACAGTATTATTACATTGGTATGTAATTATTTATGATGATGTGATCAATATCATTATTGAGTATTGTGGCTGACCCCGTCGTGGGCTTTATTTTTAGGTACTCGGAGATCAAGTTGTAACACCCCCAAATCACATTGGATTATTACAGTGCCGTGGACCCCACACCAGGTGATCCACCAGGCGAACATGACTAAAATACAACAAACTGACCAAAATAGGAAATCACAGACCCTACTATGATGTCCGATATACTATTCCGATATAGAATTTCAACGACAAGGATGGGCCTACATGGCCAAAATAAAATACAACAACATCCACGAGACTTGCTCGGATAATACAAAACGACAACGACTGAACAAAATTGGAGTACTCCAAACTGTCTGACCGACATGAACCCAAAATATCTCGGACTAGTATCGCTCGAATGCCTCATCGCCATCGTCATGCCCCTGTGTCTCAACTCTCTCCTCGCAAGCACCTAAAACATGAAAACATGTTCCGCCCCCACGTGGTCAGTCATCCAGATAATGAATACCAAATACATGTACAACATGATATGCATCCAAAGGCAGAATGAACAGTACAACAATGGTAGTACGAGATGCTCACAAACTAAAGTAAGAATCGAGCATTCGTGGAACACTATGCCCATGGCATACGATCAATGCCTGCTCAATAGGTTAGAACATAAGTGCCCAATGACGAATCATCAATATAGAACACAACAATACATTACCCGAAGGTAAACCAAACCAACGCTGAAATAAATACGAATCACAATGCCCGAAGGCTAAAACGGAAATACATCACAATGGCCTGAAAGCCCTCAGCCGAAGCTGCCAAAATATCACGATGGCTTGAAAGCCGAACAACCCGAAGCTGCCAAAATATCACGATGGCCTGTAAGCCGAACAGCCCGAATCTGTAAATCATCACAATACAGATCTCAAAGAAACAAAGCTGACTGTCGAACATACCCCTCTGGCGTATGAACGCTTAATCACAAAACGACGAACACATCCACACATTTAAATGGACTATGAACGATCAAAATTGTACGGCTCAAAGATGGACATCACAGTACGCCCGATCCGAAAATGTGTCCGTGCACATGTCTACCCCGTATACGAAATCCAAAAATATACGTGGGACAATGTACCTAATTAGCCTCAAGAACTACGTCTCGTGTGCAAGATCCAATGCGGAAACATCCATGCATGACCATCGTGTGCCTGGCTAAAAATCCTACACAATAACCAATCGGAACGCAGATATGATTCCGGATATGTCACGATACAACATGACAACAAAACTTAAAGGATATCACATCTAATACGGATCATACGACTCACCAAGTGAACGATGACACACGAATAATGAAAGATCGACACGACCAACAATATTTAAAACAACCATCCTGGGATCAAAATCCCTAAGGACTGATTAACACGAGCAATAATCACAAGACAACAATCCGGGAAATCCTCAACCCTCAACGATCACAAAATTACCGAGTTCACAAGAATAATAGTGTGCTGCCTTGAGTCGGTCAACGCGACAATAATAATTCAACGGATGGGAACTATCCTCGACAGTCCCAATTCAATACTTCGATTACCGTAGAATGGCCAATCGATAACAACGATACAACGGATGGGAATGTTTTCGACAGTCCCAATTCAATACATCGATTACCTTCAGGACGGTCAATCGATAACAATTATACAACGGATAGGAATTAGCTTTGATAATCCCAATTCAATATATCGATTACCTTTAAAGTGGACAATCGATAATAATTATACAACGGATGGGAATTATCTTTGATAATCTCAATTCAATACATCGATTACCTTTAGAACGGTCAATCGATAATAATTATACAACGGATGGGAATTATCTTTGATAGTCCCAATTCAATACATCGATTACCTTCAGAACAGTTAACCGATAACAATTATACAACAGATGTCTCGGCACCTTTAATCGGTTACCGATAATGAAGATGATAATCGAATACGTCAATGCCTTCAATCGTCCAAAACGACATCAATAGAAAAACGCTGATCTCAATGACGACGATTCACAATAATATCTTGATGGAATATCAATCAACAATAACAATCGATACGTCGATGCCGCGAACCGGCTATCGACAACAATATCTCAATGGAACATTAATCAACAATAACAATCGATATGTCGATACCGCGAACCGGCTATCGACAACAATATTACCAACAAGTATCGCAATGCCTTAAATCGGCCATTTACGAACAACAATAATATTTGGCATAATTTGCCGAAGGGTATCGTATCAAACAATCCCCTGATATCAACAAAATCATAAAGAGACCAAGTCTCGAAATGATACACACATTCATACACATACATGATAACAATAATCTCATTGACTAGTACAAGTATAAAACTTGCCTCAAACCGAAGGCGAGAAAGTCCTTCCACGATCAACGTCCTACCACGAATCGATCAACGACGTCCTCCAACAATCACAAGCACTCGAACAACCTTGAATTAAATACAATTCATTCGATAACACGATATTGACCGAAAACAACATAATAGACAACTCCGATTCCAATATGAAGACATACTATACTCATATTTACCCGTATACACACATATATATAATATACATACATCACACACACAATACACAATATATATATACTCGCTGACATAATATATATATATATATATATATATATATATATATTTATACACTCAACACACCCATACACTCTGCACACGTTTTATATATATATATATACAACACACACTGAACACACACAATATATATAACACACAGGCTTACCAGAAGAACCGATCGGCCGGGCAACTTACACTGGAATCCGGCCAGAAAAACAACTTCTACTGGAACTCGGCCGCCGGAAAAATTGATCCGCCGGACCTCGTTTAACTCCAGCCCGTTCCCGTCCATGATCGGTTTTCACCATCTCCGCTTGCAACTCCTCGCCGGAAGTTTGCCGCGCCTCCGTTCCGCCGTCCGTTCCGGACAGAACCCACCTCTAGTCGCCGGAATCTACGGAGCCGCGTCCGTGGACGGAGACAATGAAGAACACCAGCGCCTGAGCTCCGTCTCGCCAGAAAAAGGCTGGAACAGCTCGACCAGATTTGCAACGCCTTTCGATCCGGAAATTCCGATCAGACCGTCGCTGCTCCAGTCACGAGCCACCTGCCGCCGTCGATCTTCAGTCGTCGCCGGAGACGTCAGCAACACTCCGGTCGTCAACTCCAGTCCGTTGCCGGAAAGAAGCCGGTTGCCATCCAAGCTCCACCTCGCCGGAAAAAAAAAGAAACGAGAGAGATGGAGAGAAGAGAGAGAGGACGGACGAGAGAAGTGAGAGGGAGCTGGAGAGAAAGTAAGAATGAGAGAGAGAGAGAGGAAATGAGATGATATATATATATATATATATATATATATATATATAACGTGAGTGAGAAAGGGAGGAGAGAGAGGGAGAATCACATGACAAAGTGATAATATATATATATATATATATATATATATAAATGATACCTTAAAGATACCCTGGCCCTACTAGCCGAAAGTTGACTACGAGGAAGTTTCCTACCACCGACCACGCATTACGTACGTAAACCTCAGGGCGTAATGTACGTAATCATAACAAATTAGCGTATGTAATGCTACACAGGTGGCGTACGCTATGGCTATAAACTTAGCCGAAATTCCAAACTCGCCAAGCAACAACCAAACAGCAAAACCAAACCGACGACCAGTATAAATATTTCGATCCCGAAATATTCTAATACAATATACATTGTATCGGCCCAAACAACAACACTAGTACAATTTCAAATGAATATGTACAACTCAACAGTAACACACATAAAAAAAAATTTACCCCCGGATATTACATACCCCCCCCCCCCTTAAAAAGAGTTTCGTCCCCGAAACTAAGGGTGCACAAGTCTGGGCACAGACTATCCATCAGGATAAGAAAACAACATCTCCAGGAATACCCCTCAATACGAGCAATTCCGCCTGAGTAACTGGGCCGACACCACGGGTCCCCACGTCTCCTCTGCCTAAACAAGGCGAAAAAAATCAAGTGATAAAGACACTCGACCAAATGCGAGATTAGCCGAATCATGACTCTCCTGCTAGAGACCAGCCAGGAAGTCGCACCAACCGCATGACTAGTAACACCGGCGTACACGTCCCGAGGGAGCCGCTCATTGTACATGCTTACAACCATCGGTGTACCCTTCCCCGTTCTCGTCAGCATCGGACGCCTATGCAAACACACAGACATAGTCCTCGGGACTATATCGAACGCACGCCCAAGTCCTCACGACTTGACGTCTTGAATCACAATGAACAATTACCCAGATCATCACAAAAATCTCGGGTACACGACCAAAAGGAAAGAAAATCACATCAAATGACTCAAGTGTCAAGATTCTCAGATACAATCATTACAAGATAGATCAACCATAAATGGTTCGCAACCACAATACTAAAATACAGACCGAATCAAACATCAATCCGAAAGACAAGGAAAATAAAAATCAAGATTACATCTCAAATGTACCCGAAATCAACATCCTCCAGATCATCGAGCTCCTCGATCTCATCGACTCGAGGAAGACCCAAATCTGAACTCGCTACTCCCCCTCGGGTGTCCATACCTCTGGCTCCCAAAGCCCGATATGGCCCCTTGGATGAAGTACGGACTGAAGCAACAAAATCTCTCAAGGCTCGTGAGCTCTCCCGATATCTACAGGCACTAGAACTCCTGCAGTATTCTGAAGGTGTCCTTGCCTCCCACATAGAAAATAAACAATAGCTGGAACCGTACATCGAGTACTAACATGCCCCGCTGAAACACAGTTAAAACAAACAACAGTCGAACTCGTCGCCTGAGAAGAAGATGCTTTCCCAGCACGAAGACGACTAGAAAGTGACCTCTGGGACGTCGGAGCCTGATGTCCCTCTGAACGAACCAGCATCCTAGTCCTCTCACCAGAAGAAACTGAAGGATCCTTCCGAGTAAGCTCCTTGATCAAAAGCTCTGCTCCAAGAGCCTTCTCGATGAATTCGCCAAGTGAACTACAATTGTGATTGAACAACTGCATCCTCAACTGCGGGTTCAACCTCTTGTTAAAATACTTGATCTTATCCGCCTCAGTATGGATAACAGATGAAGTAAACTGAAGAAGTCCTTGAAACTTCTCAGCAATAACAATAACACCCTCGTCCTCGATGGATTCGGGGTTCAAAACCTCCGACAATTTGGCTTCACGAAGTGGGGCCGGATAATACCTCCCTAACATGAGAGTCTTGAACTTGATCCAAACACAATAACGATCGGTGGGTTCTAGAGCATGACTCCGAAAATGATTCGTCAGCCACCAAAGTATTGGTACGAGGTTTCGGGTTTCGGCTCACGCTGCTGCCTCTACCCCCTCTGTCACGTCCTCTTTCCAGACTGAAAGAATAACGTTCAATCATGACCACAACTCAAATACGCCTCAACGGCCAGAATGCTAGGTCAACACCCAACACGAGTATACATACTCAATATATAAACGATCACATCGATCACGCTAATCATAGCCGATACAGAGACCACACGCTCCAAAGCAAATAATCATAAATCAATCGCACCCGATTGTCACATACAAGTGTCAACAAAACAAGTATAATCAATGACATAATGAATGTATGAATATAAAGAGAATTGAGTCCTTACATATGTCATACGAAGCTTCGAGGTCTTGCGATACTAGTCTTCACCGACGATGACTCGATGAAAGAATGACTCATACAGTCATCCAACTATCACGACTCACAAAACCCGACTGCCCAGGTTTTCATAACCTGACAGCCCCACTACTACCGCGTCGGTAGAGCCACATAACTCACATATCAGGGTATCTCATAACCCAATTCTCTAATACCATTTTCTGTAACACCCCCAAATCACATTGGGTTATTACAATGCCGTGGACCCCACACCAGGTGATCCACCAGGCGAACACGACTAAAATGCAACAAACTGACCAAAATAGGAAATCACAGACCCTACTATGATGTCCGACATACTATTCCGATATGGAATTTCAACGACAAGGATGGGCCTACATGGCCAAAATAAAATACAACAACATCCACGAGCCTTGCTCGGATAATACAAAACGACAACGAGTGAACAAAAATGGAGTACTCCAAACTGTCTGACCGACATGAACCCAAAATATCTCGGACTAGTATCGCTCGAATGCCTCATCGCCATCGTCATGCCCCTGTGTCTCAACTCTCTCCTCGCAAGCACCTAAAACATGAAAATATGTTCCGCCCCCACGGGGTCAGTCATCCAGATAATGAATACCAAATACATGTACAACATGATATGCATCCAAAGGCAGAATGAACAGTACAACAATGGTAGTGCGAGATGCTCACAAACCAAAGTAAGAATCGAGCATTCGTGGAACACTATGCCCACGACATACGATCAATACCTGCTCAATAGGTTAGAGCATAAGTGCCCAACGATGAATCATCAATATAGGACACAACAATACATTACCTAAAGGTAAACCAAACCAATGCTGAAATAAATACGAATCACAATGCTCGAAGGCTACAACGGAAATACATCACAATGGCATGAAAGCCCTCATCCGAAGCTGCCAAAATATCACGATGGCCTGAAAGCCGAACCGCCCGAAGCTGCCAAAATATCACGATGGCCTGAAAGCCGAAGAGCCCGAAGCTGTAAATCATCACAATACAGATCTCAAAGAAACAAACCTGACTCTCGAACATACCCCTCTGGCGTATGAACGCTTAATCACAAAACGACGAACACATCCACACATTTAAATGGACTATGAACGATCAAAATTGTACGGCTCAAAGATGGACATCACAGTATGCCCGATCTGGAAATGTGTCCGTGCACATGTCTACCCCGTATATGGAATCCAAAAATATACGTGGGACAATGTACCTAATTAGCCTCCCGAACTACGTCTCGTGTGCACGGTCCAATGTGGAAACATCCACGAATGACCATCATGTGCCTGGATAAAAATCCTACACAATAACCAATCGGAACGCAGATATGATTCCGGATATGTCACGATACAACATGACAACAAAACTCAAAGGATAACACATCTAATACGGATCATACGACTCACCAAGTGAACAATGACACACGAATAATGAAAGATCGACACGACCAACAATATTCAAAACAACCATCCTGGGATCAAAATCCCTAAGGACCGATTAACACGAGCAATAATCACAAGACAACAATCCGGGAAATCCTCAACCCTCAACGATAAAAAAATTACCGAGTTCACAAGAATAATAGTGTGCTGCCTTGAGTCAGTCAACACGACAATAATAATTCAATGGATGGGAACTATCCTCGACAGTCACAATTTAATACTTCGATTACCGTAGAATGGCCAATCGATAACAACGATACAACAAATGGGAATGTTTTCGACAGTCCCAATTCAATACATCGATTACCTTCAGGACGGTCAATCGATAACAATTATACAACGGATGGGAATTAGCTTTGATAATCCCAATTCAATATATCGATTACCTTTAGAGTGGACAATCGATAATAATTATACAACGGATGGGAATTATCTTTGATAATCTCAATTCAATACATCGATTACCTTTAGAACGGTCAATCAATAATAATTATACAACGGATGGGAATTATCTTTGATAGCCCAATTCAATACATCGATTACCTTCAGAACGATTAACCGATAACAATTATACAACGGATGTCTCGGCACCTTTAATCGGTTACCGATAACGAAGATGATAATCGAATACGTCAATGCCTTCAATCGGCCAAAACGACATCAATAGAAAAACACTGATATCAATGACGACGATTCACAACAATATCTTGATGGAATATCAATCAACAATAACAATCGATACGTCGATGCCGCGAACCAGCTATCGACAACAATATCTCAATGGAACATTAATCAACAATAACAATCGATATGTCGATACCGCGAACCGGCTATCGACAACAATATTACCAACAAGTATCGCAATGCCTTAAATCGGCCATTTACGAACAACAATAATATTTGGCATAATTTGCCGAAGGGTATCGTACCAAACAATCCCCTGATATCAACAAAATCATAAAGAGACCAAGTCTCGAATACATGATAACAATAATCTCATTAACTAGTACAAGTATAAAACTTGCCTCAAACCGAAGGCGAGAAAGTCCTTCCACGATCAACGTCCTACCACGAATCGATCAACGGCGTCCTCCGGCAATCACAAGCACTCGAACAACCTTAAATGAAATACAATTCATTCGGTACCACGATATCGATCGAAAACAACATAATAGACAACTCCGATTCCAATACGAAGACATACTATACTCGTATTTACCCGTATACACACACATATAATATACATACATCACACACACAATACACAAACACAATACACAATATATATATATATACCCACTGACATAATATATATTCACATGGCACACACATACCTTGTACACAATATATATATTTATACACTCAACACACCCACACACTCTGCACACGTTATATATATATATACTCAACACACACACTGCACATAATATATATATATATATATATATATATATATATATATATACAACACACACACTAAACACACACAACATATATAACACACAGGCTTACCAGAAGAACCGATCGGCCGGGCAACTTACACCGGAATTCGGCCAGAAAAACAACTCCTACTGGAACTCGGCCGCCGGAAAAACTGACCCGCCGGACCTCGTCTAACTCCAGCCCGTTCCCGTCCATGGCCGGTTTTCACCATCTCCGCTTGCAACTCCTCGCCGGAAGTTTGCCGCGCCTCCGTTCCGCCGTCCGTTCCGGACAGAACCCACCTCTGGTCGCCGGAATCTACGGATCCGCGTCCGTGGCTGGAGACCATGAAGAATGCCGGCGCCTGAGCTCCGTCTCGCCAGAAAAAGGACGGAACAGCTCGACCGGATTTGCAACGCCTTCCGATCAGACCGTCGCTGCTCCAGTCACGAGCCACCTGCCGCCGTCGATCTTCAGTCGTCGCCGGAGATGTCAGCAACACTCCGGTCATCAACTCCAGTCCATCGCCGGAAAGAAGCCGGCTGCCATCCAAGCTCCACCTCGCCGGAAAAAAAAGAAACAAGAGAGATGGAGAGAAGAGAGAGAGGACGGACGAGAGAAGTGAGAGGGAGGTGGAGAGAAAGTGAGAATGAGACAGAGAGAGAGGAAATGAGATGATAATATATATATATATAAATAAATAATGTGAGGGAGAAAGGGAGGAGAGAGATAATATATATATATATATATATAAATAATACCCTGGCCTTACTAGCCGAAAGTTGAATACGAGGAAGGTTCCTACCACCGACCACGCATTACGTACGTAAACCTCAGGGCGTAAGGTACGTAATCGCAACAAATTAGCGTACGTAATGCTACACAGGTAGCGTACGCTATGGCTATAAACTTAGCCAAAATTCCAAACTCTCCAAGCAACAACCAAACAGCAAAACCAAACCGACGACCAGTATAAATATTTCGATCACGAAATATTCTAATACAATATACATTGTATCGGTCCAAACAACAACACTAGTACAATTTCAAATGAATACGTACAACTCAATAGTAACACACACAAAAAAAAAAAATTTACCCCCGGATATTACACGAGCTAGTAGCGGTCGTGAAGGGGTGAGCTTCCCGGGTGATACTGGCTGTGGCATGTTTTTGGAGAATTGAGTATTCTTTCTGGTTGTTTTATTCCGCTGCAATTGTGTATTTTTGAACTGTATTTATATCCACTGCGTGTGTATTTTAAAATGACTTTCTGGTATTTTTACCAACTCGTGTATAACTTTCAAATTGCCCTTTTGGGTATCTCGTAAACTTGGGTTACTTCGTTAAACCCTTTTTCCCTAAATTATTCTACCGGTACGTATAAGTGGTGGCTTAACGTACATTTTGAAACTGTTGAGTTTTGGCATTTCGCCTTATATTTTCAAATGTAATTTTATGACAGTATTTGAGAACTATGTTTTGGTAAATGTTTTGGGTATTTAAAATATTACCGTCATCGGTCTTTTGGCGTCTTTAAACGTTTTTGAAATGGTTTTTAGCCTGGTGGGTTCTGGTGCGGGACCCATGGCGCTGTAATATCCCGGATGGTTTTGGGGGTGTTACAGAAGATGGTATCGGAGCTTGGGTTTTGTGAAGCCCGGGCGTGTGTGTTGTGTGGCTCTACCAGTACGGTAGTAGCGTGATTTTTGAAAATGATTTTCCTGACTTTTGAGTCAAATCGATTTTTGGAGGTTTAAAAAATTTTGAGATATTTTCAAATTGCTATTTGTGATATTGGTGTGTGTTGGTTGTGTTGAGACTTCGTATGGGAGTCGTGTGCTAGTATCATGGGAGATCATATGCTTCACGCACCTGTAAGTCTATCATTTTGGTTATTCGCTTGTGGTGACGATTGATTGTTTTTGTGATGTGTTGGAAATTTTGGATTGATCTGTTGTTCGTGACAGGGTTGCAAGTTTCGAGGACGAAACTTATTTTAAGGGGGGTAGTATGTAATACCCAGATTTTCAGTATAAATTTTTCGCGTTATTTTATCTGGGGTATATTGTATAGTTTGGTGTCTATACATTATGGATAAAATAAATTGAGAACCGAGACAGTCGTATTTGTATAATTGTCGTATTTGGTAGACAACTACATTTGAGGATATCGTATATCACGTTGTTTTAATTTTGATATTGGGTATATCATATGAGAATATTATTGGATACAGTATATATATTCAGTATGCCGTATGTTTGTATTATGTATGTCGAGACGTCGGACAGGAACAGTTGGATTTTGGCCAAGTACTGTTGCTACCCAAAATATTATCCGGAGATAGATATTGCTGAAATGGATGGATAGCACACAAATGCGAGAATACTTCCGTGGGAAAAGTAAATAACACAAGATTTGCCGGGGTTGTTAGTCCCGGGCTTGAATGCTCTCGCGAGATATTATTAATACAAATATTCGGGGATATAAGTATTAATGTAAGAGTACAATTACAATGAGTGTAAAGACCCTTGTTATCTTATCTAGTGAGCGTGTAGATTGCCGGAAGAATCAGATATGATGCTCTGTGAGTTCTTGTAACAACGTCGAAGAGCTGTAACGACTGTGAGAAATCGACAGTGTCTCACAGTGTGTAGCTGCTGAATGTTTGAGCTCATGGGCTTGTGAATCTCTTTGAATCTGCACTGTGGAGACTTCTTGTCTCTGCCGACCATCTTCTGGTTGAGAGGTACTGAGAGAGAAATCCTGAGGTAGATTCGGGAGAGGAAGCTGGGAGCTTGAAAGTATGTGTGGTTGTATGTATTTTCTCTGAACTTAATGGAGAATGCATGGGCTGAATGAAGAATTCGTGAACTGACTGAAGAATTCCTGAACCGAATGAAGAATTTCTGAACCTCTTTCCTGTAGACGGAGGTTCTCTATTTATAGCACTTGGGCATGCTGGGCGATCGCCTTTGCTGTATTATAATAAGCGGGCGATCGTCTTTTAGCACATGGGCTTGTCTCCTTAAAGTCTGCAGGAGTTGCTGGCAGTCAGCTGTGCGGTCCAATGAGAAGCCTGCACGCGTCTGAGTCGTTATCACGGGTGGCCCCACCTTGTACCTTTCGGCGGGCTTGTCGGTAGGTGAGAAGGTTGTGACAGGCCGTGGTCAACGATCCATGAAACGCAGCGCCTGTCGCGGATCTGCACATGGGCGCTGCTTTGAGGTCCAGTCTTTGTGGACTTTGACGGACGATGGTCTCTGCTCATGGCGTAGGACGGTCGTCCTTAGCCGGGCACTAGAGTCGATGGATAGGTGCCAAAGGGCGATCGCCTTGGGAGTCGATCGCTAGGTACCTGATGGTGGTCTGGTATCTTTGATTAGGTGAGTTTGCCATAGCTTGATTGATTGTGGACTCGGTCGCTCGGCTTTGCAGTCGATCGCCTGTCGGGGTGAATAAATCTCGACACAACAATTGCCCCCCAGCTCGCTCCTATGTTGGAAACGTGGGGTGATGTGGTTCTGCTGGCGATCGCTGAGTTATGACGAGTGACTCTGTATTTTACTGAACTGGCGTTCGTCTTTGAGCTGATGGGTTCTGAATCTGGACGACCTGGTAGGTCGCTGAAATGAGCGGGAAATGGCAGTGGATGCGGAAAAGTCTCCGGGACACGTGTCGGGTTCCTGCTGGGGGAGACCGACGGTCATTTATGACTCCTCTTCTGACGCGTCCTTGAAAAGATGCGTACGCGGGTTTCAAGGGGGTCAATAAATGTGACGGTTGCACTTCAACCCCTGAGATTCTCCTTAATTGCACACGAGCCCCTGCCACCTCCTATAAAAAGGCGTAGTGTTGCAGTGTTCATTCTTACGCGCATTTATCGGAGAAAGAATGTTTTGCTGAAGATTTTTATGGAGACTTTGCTTCCGATCGTCGATCGATTCAATCTTGGGTAAGAAGAACACTCCTTTCCTCCTCTTTTTCTTCGAGAATGACTGGAACATCTTCTTCACACGGAGTGGGCACTTCCTCCGCCGCTGGGACTTCTAATGTCCGGGGAGGATCCTCCGCAGATTTCCATCTGGAGATGGCCGCTGAGGCTATTCGAGCAGGTATCGACCCCGCGGAAGTTGAGGCACTGTTTAATGAGGCCGACGTGCCTAAGGAGGCAGCCGTTGAACACAGACGCTCGCAGACGGAGAGAGATCTGGCGGTGAGGGCCTATTGGGAGCGGCATAGTGCCTTTGGCCAGGCCTATGTGGCCTTTGCTGAGATTATGGAGAGGCTGGCCGGTCCGTCTCCAAGATTCGATTTCCGGGAGTATTCGATCGCTCACCCTTACCAGCCTCCCAAGCGATCGCTATTTCGGGCTGCTCAGCGATCTCTGTGGTCTCTTGGCCAAATCAGGAGTTCGGCGACCAGGAAGGATCTGGTGGTCTGGAGGACGAGGTTTCATATCCCTTCCGATGTGGATCTCTTTGTGCCGGCTAAGAATGAGAGAGCCGACCAGCCTCCGGAGGGGATGGTCGCTGTGAACGAAGCGATCATGGAGGCAGGGTTGCGATTTCCTTTGTCTTTTGTTGTCTCTGATCTGTTGGCCGCTTGGAACGTGGCGCCTCTCCAGTTGACGCCGAATGATTGGCTCCAGATAATTTGCACTCTCATCTTGTTCGGCGGTCACCGACTATACCGCCTCCCTTCACTGTCGGAGATGAACCACCTGTTCAAGCTGACGGTTCAGAAAGGGTCGGTCGGAGGCTATCATATACAAGGCCGATCCGGTCGGGTGATCCTTGGAGTCCTGAACAAGGCGCGTGGCGATCTGGCGAAGTGTTTTTGGGTCGCCGGTGCCTGGAAAGCCTCAGCGAGCGACAACCCCACTGGCGAGCTAGAGATGTAACACCCCGAGTTATTCGGAGTATATCACAGCGTTGTGGAACCCTACATGGGACCCACCAGGCTACAACAAGAAAAACCCCAGTCGACTAACCATCTCGGTTAGCGAGGACACACGTTTTAATAATATGACATATAAAGATACGCCCGGAGCAACCGGCGAAATAAGCATCATCCAAAAATGTAACAATTTAAAATAATACAAAATGGAGTTTAAAATGAAAAGCCTAAGTACTCGCGAGCACGATCTATAAGTTTATAAAAATGGGAAACAACCGAATCGAAGTGAACGAAAGAAAATAAGAAGACCCAAATGCACATGTCAACGACCCTGGCCAACATCCTCGTACTGTCCCGATGCTCGCTCGTCCGGATAATCATAACCTGAAATCCATAACAAGAATTTCCCCAAAACGGGTGCCCAAAGGGGTTAACAATTACACTAGTACAAGTAATCAAGGCAAACCAATCGCTTGCACATTTCATAGTACATGCACCAATATCATTTCAAAAACCAAAACCAGACATGTCTTTTCCGGAAACAAACAGTCAAACAATTTGCCTTGGGAACAGAGTAATATCATAGATCCCGCCCGAGGCCTCTAAGGACCCTCCCGAGCTGGCCATATTATAAAACAAAACACGCGCATGCATCGCCTTGGGAACAGAGTAATATCATTTATCCCGCCCGAGGCCTCTAAGGACCCTCCCGAGATGGCTAGCTATACAAACTCATGAATCCAGGACTCAACCCTTTGGACTCCCTCCGTGATCCCGTCGGACCAACCCGAGGTGAGCAAATCACACACAAAATACATTACCATTCCATGCTAAGCATAAAAGTTTCCAAAAATACTTGCCTTCAGTAATTTATGACGCAACGAACAGAAAGGATAATCACCGACGAACGCTAAGAACCAACGGAACCGAACCTAACTATTCGAAGAACATAATTACAACCAACTCTAGATGAATACAGAAATGGAATACACCCGAAAACCCGCCTACGATTCATGTATATTCGTACAAAAATAACAACGAGGGCGGACCACAACCAAACCCTCTCGATTCCGTAAAAACCACAAAATATACAATGAATCCGTAGGAAAGCTAATGATACTAACAATATTAATCGTATGCATCAAGAATCCACCAACAAAATGGAAAAAATCGGACAAAAACCCTAAAACCCCCAAATTATCCAAAAGGTAGGGTTCCAAGAGATATTACCTTTGAAGATCCAAGTACTTTAATCCGATGAAATCGGGTTAGATCGACAATCCGAGCTTCACAACCGAAAGGAAATGATGAAACTCTAACCCTCAAGTGATGAAAGATGGGAAGTTCTCCCCTCAGCTCTCTCTCTCTCTCTCATGCAGGTGAAGGAAAAGGAAGAAAATGAGCTACTCACGCTCAAAAACGCAATTATAGGGGTTGACTGCCCTGTGTGCCGCGGCTCAGCCGAAGTGTGCCGCGGCACAGGGCCAAAAATCGCGCCCAATGATCGGTAGACCGCTCTGTGTGCCGCGGCCCAGCAGAAGTGTGCCGCGGCACAAGGCCAAAACTGCGCCCAGTGGCTCGGCAGTGTGCCGCGGCCCGGCCGACATGTGCCGCAGCACAAGGTACAGAAGGTTATGGCCGAAAATGTAACAGAAGTGTGCCACGGCCCGGACGGGTGTGCCGCGGCACTGACTCGGCTATGTGCCGCGGCCCGGCCGACATGTGCCGCGGCACAAAGTACAGGCCGCTCGGCCAAAAGCTGGAAAATGTGTGCCACAGTGCGCAATCCTTGTGCCGCGGCCCACACCCCCCTTGGGTCCTAAAATGAAGAAAAATGACCCGGGAAGAGAACAAAAGCAATAGGAATCAATATTGGGGAAACAATAACACGAGATGAAAGTACGGCAACCCCGAAATGGTGGTTCCGCACAATAATAACGAGAATCAGATCAATAGATGACGGAAAAGATATACTGAAAGATATACGAGGGTCACTACAATCGAAAAAAATACACCGGAAATGAAATACAAGGGAAAAAATGCGGATATTACATTCTACCCCTCTAAAAACAAGTTTCGTCCCGAAACTTAAGAGACAAAGAACTCGAGGTATCTAGCACGCATGCTATCCCCGGTCTCCCAAGTTGCCTCCTCGACATCATGTTTAGACCACTGCACTTTGACCAAAGGGATGGTCTTATGCCTCAGTCGTTTCTCACGATGCCCTAAAATCTTCAAGGGACGTTCCTCAAAAGTAATATCCTCGGCAACATCAATCTCCCCATAGTCGATAACGTGACTAGGATCCGGGACATATTTCCTCAGCTGGGAAACATGAAAAACGTTATGAACATGACTCAGGGCCTGGGGTAACGCCAAACGGTATGCCAACCCACCGACTCGCTCGAGAATCTCGAAGGGTCCAATAAATCTCGGACTCAACTTCCCCTTCTTCCCGAAATGGAAAACTCCTCTCGTCAGCGACACCTTCAGCAAAACATGGTCTCCCACCTCGAATTCTAAAGGTCGACAACGGACATCGGCATATGACTTCTGTCGACTCTGGGCAGTTAATATCCGTTCCCGAATCAATTCTATCTTTTGCCTCGTCTCTAAAACGACATCCGGCTCGGTCCCGATCAAATCGGACGCCTCATTCCAACAAATCGGTGATCGGCATCGCCGCCCATAAAGTGCCTCATACGGTGCCATCCGAATTGACGCGTGCCAACTATTGTTGTACGTGAATTCGATTAATGGCAAATGCTCCTCCCAGTCGCTGCTCCAATCGAGAGCGCACGCACGCAACATATCCTCGAACGTCTGGATAGTGCGTTCCGACTGTCCATCCGACTGAGGATGAAAAGAGGTACTCAAATGCAAACGAGTACCCAACGCCTTATGCACAGCCTGCCAAAAGTGCGATACAAAACGACCGTCACGATCCGAAACAATAGACCTCGGAGTATCGTGAAGCCTCAAAACCTGCGCGATAAATACACGAGCCAACTTCTCCGGGCCCCAAGTGTCCTTGATGCCCAGAAAATGTGCCGACTTGGTCAGACGATCCACAATCACCCATACCATATTCATGCCCGACCTCGACCTTGGCAAACTCGTAACGAAGTCCATCGATATATCTTCCCATTTCCATTCCGGAACGGGAAGTGACTGTAATAACCCAGCTGGTCGCTGATGCTCAATTTTGACCTGCTGACAAGTCAAACACTTCGCTACAAACTGCGCGACCTCTTCCTTCATATCATTCCACCAGAAATTCCTTCTCAGGTCCTTGTACATCTTACTCGAACCAGGATGAACGGAGTAAGGTGTAGCATGGGCCTCGCGCAAAATACTCTGTCTCAACTCTATGTCGTTCGGTACACAAAGTCGACTCTAGATTCTCAAAACACCATCCTCATGAATCACAAACCCAGGAGACTTTCGCTTAATAACGTTCTCTCGGATTTTAGTAATCATCGGATCCTCCAACTGTTTCAGCTTAATTTCATCGATCAAAGACGACGAAACCTCTAAAGCACAAAGTTGCCCGACAACTCCAGGCAACAAAACCTCAACATCTAACTCGATCAAAGCCCGCCGAAGCTCAGACTGAGACATAAGGATCTGAAGTGTTCGCAACGCAATCGGTTTTCGACTCAAGGCGTCGGCCACGACGTTCACCTTGCCCGGATGATAAAGGATTTCGAGGTCATAATCCTTAATCAGTTCTAACCACCTCCTCTGCCTCATATTCAACTCCCGCTGAGTAAATATGTATTTCAGACTTTTATGATCGGTAAAAATCTGACATGCAGAGCCGAAAAGATAGTGACGCCAAATCTTAAGCGCAAAAACGACTGCCGCTAACTCCAAATCATGAGTAGGGTAGTTCAGATTGTACGGCCTCAACTGTCTCGACGCATAGGCAATGGTCTTGCCGTGCTGCAACAATACGTACCCAAGACCCTGACCCGAAGCATCACTATAAACGGCAAAACCCTCGTTGCCACATGGCAACGCCAAAACTGGGGCTGAGGTCAAACGCCTCTTCAGTTCCTCAAAACTCGATTGTCTCTCGTCATTCCAGACGAACTTCTCGGATTTCTGGAGCAACTGTGTAAGTGGCCGAGCTAGTTTCGAGAAACCCTCGACGAACCTACGGTAGTAGCCAGCCAATCCCAAGAAACTACGGACCTCCTTCACATTCGTGGGCGGTGCCCAATCCAACACTGCCTCAATTTTCTGCCGATCCACACGAACTCCCTCGGCTGAAATCACGTGACCTAAAAACATCACTTCCTTCAGCCAGAACTCACATTTCGAGAACTTCGCATAGAGTTGCTCGGTCCTCAAAATGTCTAACACTACTCGCAAATAATGGGCATGCTCTTCCTCGCTCCTCGAATAAATAAGAATATCGTTAATGAAGACGACGACACACTTATCCAAATACTCGATAAATACTTTGTTCATCAATTGCATGAACACTGCCGGCGCATTAGTTAACCCGAAAGGCATAACTTCAAACTCATAATGTCCGTATCTCGTCCGAAAAGCTGTTTTCGGCACATCGGACTCCCTCACCCGGAGCTGATAGTACCCCGATCTCAAATCAATCTTCGAGAATACCGCGGCTCCCAGCAACTGATCGAACAAGTCATCAATTCTCGGCAAAGGATACTTGTTCTTGATGGTAACCTTGTTTAGTTCGCGATAGTCGATACACAAACGTAGTCAACCATCCTTCTTTCGTACAAACAGGACCGGCGCGCCCCAAGGCGAAGCGCTCGGTCGAATATAACCCGACTCAAGAAGCTCACTCAACTGCTTCTTCAGCTCGGCCATCTCTGAAGGTTCCATGCGATACGGTGCCTTCGAAATCGGAGCCGCGCCCGGCTCTAACTCTATAGCAAACTCAACCTCACGATACGGTGGCAATCCCGGTAACTCGTCAGGAAATACATCAGGAAACTCACTAATGACTGGAATCTTCGAAAGCTCGACTCCACTATCCTCCGCCTTCAAGGCATAGCACCAATAACCAGTACACCCCTTTCGCAGGAGACTCATCGCCTTCAAGGCATTAATAACGAACTTCTGGTTTCTCTTTCGCCCCGCGAAAGAATGCTCGGTGCCGTCCTCGGCTAGCATGGTAATGATCCTCGTGCGGTAATTCATGATTGCACCATGCCGCTCGAGCCAATCATCCCCGAGAATTAAATCCTCACCCTCAATACCCACGACAATAAGATTAGAGAGCCAAGCCCTCTCACAAATAATCACAGAACAGTCCCGGACTTCTCGATCACCGACAATTCTATCACCGTTAGGAAGTTTAACAATGAAAGGCTAGTAAGGTGACAAGCAGTCGAGACTCAAACGGCGTACACACCCTAGAGAAATGAATGAATGCGTAGCACCCAAATCAAAAAGCACACTGACAGGATGAGAATGGATATGGGCCGGTGCACATCGCCACGATGCTTTGGATCATCGACCCTCCTCATCTCGTAGATACGCGGCTGGGCAGAGGCGACACTGGAAGCTCCTCCTCTAGCGGTTTGACCTCGACCCCTACCCCGGCCGGCACTCGGTGGAGGCGGCGGAGCAAATGAGCCCTGGTTCACACTCGGCTCCATAGGTACTGGTTGAGAAGAACGGGCGCCGCGAAGCTGTATGATCTGTTCACAAAAGAGGGCCTTGTGGCCCAACTGTCCACAAGTATGACAAGTAAACTTCGGACGAGGACATTGCCGGCTCCTATAGCCCTGCATACCACAGTTAAAGCATGTGGGTTCACGAACGGAGGTTCCAGCGGCATCCCGAAAGCTCCTAGAGAAACGAGCCGAACTGCCCGTAGAAATATTTGCAGCCTGAGATTTCTGCTGGCCTCCATTCTTGGGACCAGAAAAATTTCCGACCGACT
The DNA here is from genome assembly GCA_033398695.1 of Orobanche coerulescens. Classification (NCBI taxonomy): domain Eukaryota; kingdom Viridiplantae; phylum Streptophyta; class Magnoliopsida; order Lamiales; family Orobanchaceae; genus Orobanche; species Orobanche coerulescens. The sequence goes on along the minus strand of JAWKAU010000106.1, from coordinate 452,665 downwards.
TCTGCTTCTTCCTCTCACGAGCCAAATCACTAGACGTTACCGATATATCATAAGCAAGGGCCCTACTCTGATAATCTTTCAAGGTAGTGCAGACGAGTCCAGACATATAGTCCCGAATGGACAGCTTCATCCTCCTGGAAAAATGGAAAAATTTGTCGCTCTCTTCGACAACTTGGGTCTTCACATAGCCCAAATCCTTGTTAAAATCGGCAATGGCTTGGGACACGGGAATATCCCGAGGTTGAGCATCATAGAAGGCCTGCACTCTAGCTTGTATGACCGGCCACGGGCAATATTCGGTCTCCATCAATTCCTGAAATTCGGCCCACGAAGCAACATGGTCTTTGGGCCCAACGACCTCCCACCAATCCGTAGCATCCCCAGTGAGAAAGTACTGGGCAATAGGGACCTTACGATCCTCGGGACAATTGGTGGCAATGAGGACTTTAGATATCTCCTTGATCCACCCCTCCCAGCCGATCGGGTCCGAAGCTCCCAAAAACTGAGGAGGATGCATCTTGATGACGTCCTGAAGCCAACAATCCGCTCCGCCCCGATTAGCATGGGCCGGATCCAGATTCTGAACCATCTGAGCTATTGCCGCCATCTGGTTAACCATTTGCTGCATAACAGCCGCAAAACCAAGATCGGCGCGCTCCTGAGAAGAAGCATGACTGTGACGGTCACCGGTACTGCCGGCTCCCGAAGAATGCAACGTGGCCGCCCCACCGGCTGCCCCACGTCCTCGGCTGCGTCCACGACCACGACCACGACCACGACCACGGTTTCTTCCGGCATCCATACTGGTGTTAAGGGATAACAGAAGTATATTGATGATGAGTAAGGGAGGAATAAGCAACTACGATTCGAAAAGCGGAAATACTATGCAAGAAAACAAAAGACCGAATAAGAAAACTTACGAGCACTGGAAGTACCGAGATGCTGGCAGCGGTGTGACAATGTGCAAGACAAAACACGACTAGACCCAATTAACCAACAAGCCTAGGTATCCATAAACCTAGAGCTCTGATACCATTTTCTGTAACACCCCGAGTTATTCGGAGTATATTACAACGTCGTGGAACCCTACATGGGACCCACCAGGCTACAAAAAGAAAAACCCCACTCGACTAACCATCTCGGTTAGCGAGGACACACATTTTAATAATATGACATATAAAGATACGCCCGGAGCAACCGGCAAAATAAGCATCATCCAACAATGTAACAATTTAAAATAATACAAAACGGAGTTTAAAATGAAAAGCCTAAGTACTCGCGAGCACAATCTATAAGTTTATAAAAATGGGAAACAACCGAATCGAAGTAAACGAAAGAAAATAAGAAGACCCAAATGCACATGTCAACGACCCTGGCCAACATCCTCGTACTGTCCCGGTGCTCGCTCGTCCGGATAATCATAACCTGAAATCCATAACAAGAATTTTCCCAAAACGGGTCCCCAAAGGGGTTAGCAATTACGCTAGTACAAGTAATCAAGGCAAACCAATCGCTTACACATTTCATAGTACATGCACCAATATCATTTCAAAAACCAAAACCAGACATGTCTTTTCCGGAAACAAACAGTCAAACAATTTGCCTTGGGAACAAATTAATATCATAGATCCCGCCCGAGGCCTCTAAGGACCCTCCTTAGCTGGCCATATTATAAAACAAAACATGCACATGCATTGCCTTGGGAACAGAGTAATATCATTGATCCCGCCCGAGGCCTCTAAGGACCCTCCCGAGCTGGCTAGCTATACAAACTCATGAATCCAGGACTCAACCCTTTGGACTCCCTCCGTGATCCCGTCGGACCAACCCGAGGTGAGCAACTCAGACAAAATACATTACCATTCCATGCTAAGCATAAAGCTTTCCAAAAATACTTGCCTTGAGTAATTCATGACGCAACGAACGGAAAGGATAATCACCGACGAACGCTAAGAACCAACGGAACCGAACCTAACGATTTGAAGAACATAATTACAACCAACTCTAGACGAATACGGAAATGGAATACACCCGAAAACCCACCTACGATTCATGTATATTCGTACAAAAATAACAACGAGGGTGGACCACAACCAAACCCTCTCGATTCCGTAAAAACCACAAAATATACCATGAATCCGTAGGAAAGCTAATGATACTAACAATATTAATCGTATGCATCAAGAATCCACCAACAAAACAGAAAGAATCGGACAAAAACCCCAAAACCCCCAAATTATCCAAAAGGTAGGGTTCCAAGAGATATTACCTTTGAAGATCCAAGTACTTTAATCCGATGAAATCGTGTTAGATCGACAATCCGAGCTTCACAACCGAAAGGAAATGATGAAACTCAAACCCTCAAGTCATGAAAGATGGGAAGTTCTCCCCTCAGCTCTCTCTCTCTCTCTCTAGTGCAGGTGAAGGAAAAGGAAGAAAATGAGCTACTCACGCTCAAAAATGCAATTATAGGGGTTGACTGCCCTGTGTGCCGCGGCTCAGACGAAGTGTGCCGTGGCACAGTGCCAAAAATCGCGCCCAATGATCGGCAGACCGCTCTGTGTGCCGCGGCCCAACAGAAGTGTGCCGCGGCACAGGGCCAAAACTGCGCCCAGTGGCTCGGCAGTGTGCCGCGGCCCGGCCGACATGTGCCGCGGCACAAGGTACAGAAGGTTATGGCCGAAAATGTAACACAAGTGTGCCGCGGCCCGGACGGGTGTGCCGCGGCACTGACTCGGCTGTGTACCGCGGCCCGGCCGATATGTGCCGCGACACACAGTACAGGCCGCTTGGCCAAAAGATGTAAAATGTGTGTGCCGCGGCGCACAATCCTTGTGTCGCGGCCCACACCCTCCTTGGGTCCTAAAATGAATAAAAATGACCCGGGAAGAGAATAAAAGCAATAGGAATCAATATTGGGGAAACAATAACACGAGATAGAAGTACGGCAACCCCGAAACGATGGTTCCGCACAACAATAACGAGAATCAGATCAATAGATGACGGAAAAGATATACTAAAAGATATACGAGGGTCACTACAATCGAAAAAAATACACCAGAAATGAAAATACAAGGGAAAAAAATGCGGATATTACAGGAGATCCCCACTAGCTTTCGGGAGAGGAATCCCGGTAAGGGTTCAAACTCTCCCTTTGTTCAGATATGGTCTGAACTGATCTAATTTGATTTCGTTTTTGCAGGTTTCCACATTTCGGCGATCGAGGAGCTACCTTTTGATTTTCTGGTCATCTGGGAGTGGATACGGAGTTTGCCGGATGACAACTTAGATGCTCAACGGATCAACAGGGAGAGTCGTTGGCTGTCTGCTCGGCTATTCCATTTTCCGAGACATCTCTCGGTCTCAGGTACTAATTTCCACGATCTCCATTTGTTGGGCGATCGTCCTGTTGGAGGAATATGCCTAACTGTTGTTTGATTGTTCTTTATTGCAGAAGTCCGCTTTCCTCGCTTTTTGGAGCCCCCATTGGAGATAGCTATGTCAAACCCTAGAGTTTTGGGTCGCCTCCGCCAGAAGAAGTCATCTCGGGCTCCTCCTGTGGCGTTACCTATCATTCAGGAGGTAGAGCCTCGCGTGGAGCCGATTGTGTCTGAGGAGGAAGTACGGGAGGAGGGGCTTCGGATGAATCACAAACGGCAGAGGTCGGGAGAAAGTCCGGTTTTCGCCCCTACCAGCGAGGTGCCGATCGCCGTGCCTCCGATCATCGTTGTTCCTCCGGAGAACGAGCCTACGCCCTCTGCGCCTTTCCTGCGGGAGATGGCGATCGCCGAAGCTGAGCCCCCTCGCGGGAAGCCATACTTCGGTCGCGATCCTGAGAGAGCCGAGAGGTAGACTTTGCTTATTGAGTTGAAACTTGTCATTTGCGAGGGAGATGTGTTAATTCTGTTGTTTTGATGCAGGATCCGTAGTACTGATCCGTCTTGTCCACCGATGATGCGGGATTTCCTAGCGAGCCGATCTCCTCGCCAATCCTGTGATATCCCGTTGTACGTCAACCGGGCCGTTTCTGCCTTACCGAAGGCCTGGACGACCGATCTGGATGCGATCGCTCGTCAGCGATCTGGGAGTACAATGCAGGCTGCTTTCGCCCTTTCTCTCCAGGCGGCGACCATGGCTGCCCAGGCTGTGCAGGAGTTTCAGGGGCGTCCTTCCACTACTTGTCTGCAGGCGGATCTCGAGGCAGCTCGGAATGAGAACGCCGAGTTCGCCGACAGGATTGTGGCAATGGAGAAGGACTCCCTAGATGCAGCTAAGCGGGTGAGTCATGAACTTGAGCTGGCGAGGAAGGATGCCGAGGAAGCCCGGGCGACAGTCGACCGATTTCGGGACTGGATGACAGATGCCCGACGGTTGCAATTGGCCACTGAGAAAGAGGCCGATCAACTGAAGGTGACCGTCGCTCGTCTGAATAGCAAGTTGGCGGCGTCGAGGGGAGAGACGGCTGCAAGGGAGGCCGAGCTTCAAGGCGCGCAACAAGAAATGGCGGATCTGAAAAGGGAGGTAGAGGCAACCAAGGCCGATCCCTTTCAAAACTTGGAGTTTGTCAGCGAGTTTGCCTATTATATGACGTTCGCCGACTCGATCCGAGCTGCCAAGAAGGGAGGGTTGGAGGTCGGCCCTCTTGCTGAGAACTTCAAGGCGTACGCGTTGGAGCATCCTCTCCATCCTGCTTTTTCCTTGCCGATCCTGGATCTCACGGATATCGATGTGGACTTGAGCTGGTATCCGACTCCGGCGAACCTCATTCATCCCGATGCTCCGGAGGACGGGGAGGCTGCTCCGGAGGCTGAAGGCGAAGGCCAGGCAGGGGCCTGAGGCACTTCTCTTTTACTGTTTTAGCTTATTGCCTTGTAATTCGTAGCTTTCTTTTTGTAGTGCTTAGGCCTTCGGGCGACCATGTATTCTGATCCTTCAAGTAATGAAATGAACGTTTGATTCTCCGATTTATCACTTGAATGATTACTATTTTTGAGTCTTTTGCTTGACTTTGTACAAATGCATAAGGAGAGATTGTTGCGTGTGCAGTAGGCCTAAGTGAATTGATAAACTCAAATAGATAACTTTTACAACAAATTCGATCGCTGCACATCATCTGAAAAATGCCGATCTCCGTATATAGACGATCGCTGTATAAATAGCTCTGCACTCTTCCCCCTTGTTTTTGTTCACTTAGTGAAAGTAAGGGGGCGAAAATGAATCGTTGGGCGAGCGGTCTTCAATGTTGTCGAATCCTCGAGGAAGGAACCGTGCATAGTCGCGGAGTTCGATGGACCGACTCCATGACCATGTCTTGTGCGCGAGCGACATTGTCTGTCTTGTGACTCATTTTATTGTGAGGGTTCTCCATTAGGCTGCGCCTTGCCTCGTAGTTAAACGAAGGGCGTGCGGTCTTGGTCTGGAGGAGTCCTTGCGCGGGGCGTCGTCGGATTAATCGACTCCACGTCCACGGCTTGTTAGCTCTTTTCTACCCCGGATCGTCATGTTAGATGGCAATCCTCGACGGTATATATTGAGACGGGGGTAGGGATGCATCGCATTGTCCGTGAGGGATCCACCATGTTGAGTGATGGACCTTCGAGGGCGGGCGATCGTGTCCACTGATTTGTTTGGAGGGTCCTTCGACTACGCCCGCCTCGTATTTAAACGAAGGGCGAGCGATCTCAGCCCAAAGGAACCTTGCATGGCCTAAGCAGTCGGTTCCATCGACCACCAGGACCATAGCTGCACTCTTCCACCTCGGATCGTCATGTTAAATGCCAACCTTCGACGGTGTACGTTGTGCGGGGGAGGCGATCTCGTGCCTTAGCCCAACATGTTAGATGATGAATTATAGATGGCGAGCGAGTCCTCCAGTTTTTCGAAGCGTTAGCTCAAGCAGTAGCCTTGTGTTCAATGAGGTGGGAAATCGGGGAGAGACTTCCGAAGTTTCCTTCTCTTGATTGAAGCATGTAGATACAGTCGTCGAGGTTGATCGAGGGGTCGGCTCGTATGAGCTTTCTGGCCTGTTCGCTTTCGACTCGGGCGACCGTGTTGGGAGATTGGTGGGGCTCCGGCTAAGCCAGTAAACTGTCCAACTTGCCCTCCTCGAACAATATCCAGAGTTGTTTGAGGAGGTCGCGGCATTGGTTGGTGCTGTGGCCGGGACCCTTGTGGTAAGCACAATATAGATTGCGGTCCAGATGACCGTGGTCCCTTATCGCCTTTGGCCTGTTTAGCGGTTCGTGCCCCTTGATTGCGTAGAATATATGGGCCGGAGTTCGGTTGAACGTATGGAGGAGATGGGCTTCCATGTCCCCGAAGGCCTTGAGATCTCCGGGTGGCTTGGCGATCGCCTTCTTGGTTCTGGCCAGAAAATCGGCAGCCTTAGCGCGGAAGATCGCGTATGTTGGGGGAATGTCCTTCGTCAGATGTCTAAACATGGGTGAGTGGCCATAGAATCCCCCAGGACTGAATAGAGAGCGAGCTCGTTGCTGATGGGCTCGCCAGTGAGGACGATTTTGTCCACCCGGTTGATATAATATGCATCGGATTCGTCTTCCCCCTGCCTGATTTTCATCATGCGGTGGGGGCCTTCTGGTCTGGCGACCTTGGTGACGAAGTATGATGTGAAGTCATTCGCCAATTTCTCAAAGGAGATGATCGATCGTGGTGGTAGTGAGACGTACCACCTATGGGCCAGCTCGCCCAATGTTAACGGGAAGATTCGGCATTTGGTTGCATCTGATGCCCCACACCCGGTCATGTAGATCCGGAACTTACATAGGTGGGTTTCGGGGTCCGATCTCCCTTCATACAGAGGTGTTTTGGGAGGGGCGATCCTTGGTTGCACGGGGGCGAGCTCGATGTGGACCGCGAGTGGCTCGGTCGGCCCGGTGATCTTTCTGCTGGTGCTCGCCCCAGTGTCCAAGAGTGTTTTCATCTCGTCGAGCTGGCGTTGCATAGCGGCCATCGTCGTGGCCTGGCTGCTCGCGGCTCGGCGCTCGGAGTGAGAGCCGAGGCGATCCAGTACTGATCCTCTGGCGATCGGAGCGGGAGTCATACGGCTGATCTGCGTTCGACTGCGAGTTGGGTAGGCCGAACCCCTGGTGACGGACTCGGATTCCGTCGTCTTGTAGTTGGGGCCAGAATGCCCCGGTCGCCATGATGGGTTGCGTCCCAGGAGACTGAATATGGATCCATCCGGTCGTGCGAGAGCCTTCTCTCGCGAATCGAGGCTTTCTGACGATCGCTCGCCCAGTAGCTCGTTGAATTTCCATTTCCCCACGCGGCGGATGGTCGAGGGAGTTATTGCGGGCGACGCGCATGCTCTCCGTCGCTCCTCTAGGATGGCCATAGCCTCCTCGATATGTTCCTCGATTTGGAACTGGTCGAGTGAGAGGTTGGGGCCATCCCTCAGGTGCGGGATCGAGAGTCTCGCATTGCTGCGGCTTCCCCCGGCCGTCGGTTGGGGTTCGGATTGAGCCGGGATATGGTGTCCGTTGTTTCGGAGAGTGGCTCTCTTCGATGTACCGGTGGACGTCATGATTCTGAAGGCTTTCTTTGAAGCGCAGTGAGGGCCTGTTTACTAGTAGCTTAATGAAGCTTATTGGTTTCTTATAGCTTTTTCGGACAGTTGATAATGTCTTTACCAGGAGCTTAATCAATAAGATAGCATCTTAATGGCACAGTGACCCCCCAGCTCCTTATTCGGAAAGCTATCATCTTAATGGAACTAAATGACTATTATAACTAGATATTGTATTATATTATTATGATGTTGTGCAATTTATAATTATATGGTGTTGAACTATTTTGGATACAAATATTTAATATATTTTTATATATATATCGAGGGAGTAAAATGGTCATTTCTGCCATTCAGACAGTTGATTCAGCAATGCAGGTAAACAACATTTCATATTTATCCAGACAGACAACATAATCCAAACAGATAACTTATTCCACTCAAATCTTAATGACAGAGTTGGTAAACAGTCCCTGAGTGTCACTTCAAGTATATGCCCCGAGAACAGTGAGGGTTCTTCGGGACGGTAGGAATGAAAAATGAAGGTATAGAGGGGCCCTCCTTCTAGCGCCAATTGTTGCTACCCAAAATATTATCCGGAGATAGATATTGCTGGAATGGATGGATAGCAAACAAATGCGAGAACACTTCCGTGGGAAAAGTAAATAACACAAGATTTGCCGGGGTTGTTAGTCCCGGGCTTGAATGCTCTCGCGAGATATTATTAATACAAATATTCGGGGATACAAGTATTAATGTAAGAGTACAATTACAATGAGTGTAAAGACCCTTGTTATCTTATCTAGTGAGCGTGTAGATTGCTGGAAGAACCAGATATGATGCTCTGTGAGTTATTGTAACAATGTCGAAGAGCTGTAACGACTGTGAGAAATCGACAGTGTCTCACAGTGTGTAGCTGCTGAATGTTTAAGCTCATGGGCTTGTGAATCTCTTTGAATCTGCACTGTGGAGACTTCTTGTCTCTGCCGACCGTCTTCTGGTTGAGAGGTACTGAGAGAGAAATCCTGAGGTAGATTCGGGAGTGGAAGCTGGGAGCTTGAAAGTATGTGTGGTTGTATGTATTTTCTCTGAACTTAATGAAGAATGCATGGGCTGAATGAAGAATTCGTGAACTGACTGAAGAATTCCTGAACCGAATGAAGAATTTCTGAACCTCTTTCCTATAGACGGAGGTTCTCTATTTATAGCACTTGGGCATGCTGGGTGATCGCCTTTGCTGTATTATAATAAGCGGGCGATCGTCTTTTAGCACATGGGCTTGTCTCTTTAAAGTCTGCAGGAGTTGCTGGCAGTCAGCTGTGCGGTCCAATGAGAAGACTGCACGCGTCTGAGTCGTTATCACGGGCGGCCCCACCTTGTACCTTTCGGCGGGCTTGTCGGTAGGTGAGAAGGTGGTGACAGGCTGTGGTCAACGATCCATGAAACGCGGTGCCTGTCGCGGATCTGCACATGGGCGCTGCTTTGAGGTCCAGTCTTTTTGGACTTTGACGGACGATGGTCTCTGCTCATGGCATAGGACGGTCGTCCTTAGCCGGACACTAGAGTCGATCGCTAGGTGCCAAAGGGCGATCGCCTTGGGAGTCGATCGCTAGGTACCTGATGGTGGTCTGGTATCTTCGATTAGGCGAGTTTGCCATAGCTTGATTGATTGTGGACTCGTTCGCTCGGCTTTGCAGTCGATTGCCTGTCGGGGTGAATAAATCTCGACACAACAAGTACATAAGGCCATTATGTACGTTAAGCTTAAGGACTTACGTACGCTAAATTCTATGTTTTGCGTACGTTATGTATAAGGCATTACGTACGTAACAAGAGGAATCAGACAGGATCCACAGGTGGGCCCTGTGTCGACAGCTTTCGGCAGCGGATGTCGACAGGTGAGTCAACGGATGGATTTACGTATGCTATACAGGGTGTATTACATACGTAATATGAGTATATTACTGTAGCAAGTCAACGTACGTATTACGTACGCAATAGATTAAGTGTTACGTACGTTAGGAGGCAGCTGGCCGAGTCGTGGCCGAGGACTCGTTGGATGGCCGATCACGGTCGGCAGTGACTCGCAGGGATGGCCGATCACGGTCGGCAATGACTCGCTGGGCGTAAGGACTGGCCGATCACGACCGTAAGGGTGTGGCCGGGTACGGCCGTAAGGGCCTATTACGTACGTAAGGCTGTGCCGGTAACGACCGTAATGGTGTTGGCGAAACTGGGTAGTAGGGTAGCCATGGCCGGTTACGGCCGTAAGCCGTGGCCGGTTACGGCCGTAAGGAACCGACAGGTCCCAACTATTTAAAGGCCTGGACCGGGTCACTTGGCATTTTCAGCTTTTTTCTTCGTTCTTTTCGCGATTCTTTATCTGAGATCGATGTATTTGAGTGGGAACATCATAGAGCAACATGTTTTGGAAGTTTGATTCGCGTTTAACATCTTCTTCCGCCCGGATCGAAGGTAAGAACACCTAAACTCTTGGTTTTGGAAAATTTTGGAGTTTCTTGGTGTTTTGGCCGATTTGATTCGTTTTAATCCAGATTATTGATGGAACTTTGTTGTATTCTCGGAGTCATTCATTACTATTGAAGTTTTGTGGAACAAATTCGAGTATTTCTTCGTTAAATGATTGAATTGGACTATGCACTTTAAGTGTTCGATAAAATGCCTCAATGAGTAGAACTTGGAAAACTCTACACATTTTCGTATGAATGGTGATTGAATTGATACTGTTGTGATGATTCTTGGTAATTATGGGAATTTTGTTAAGGGAAGATAATGAATTGAGGATCAAATGCCTTGATTATGTTGTTATGATTATGGAATCGTAGTATTCTCGATGTTCTTGGTGGTTTGTTGCGATTCATGATGTTATGAGAAGTATATGTTGAATAACATGATTATATACACCTTGAATTGTAAATAAGGATTGTTTAGATGTTAGAACACATCGGATTATGTCGTTTAAGGATTTTGAATGTGATGTCGGAATAAGTTGTGTTCTTAAGGAACTCTTGGATTATATGAATTGATGAACATATTTTAAGAGGTGTTGGTGTTTTGGATATGAATACAGAATACTCATATCTGGAACTAAGTTATGTGTTTTGGTACAATATTCGTATAGGAATACGAATATGGTTCCAGGTTTGATAAGATTATGATTCACTTTAGAGTTTGAGAATTCATACATATTGAACAAGTGTTCAATTCGGATAATGGAATTATTTGAAACCTTTGGAATATGGTTATCTATAATGTTGAATTAATCGGATCAACCGGATTGATGATGATAATCGGCAATTAGTTTTTATTATGAATGTACAAGGAGGAAACTTGTAATCGTATTTAAGATTGAATTTGGAATCGGTAATGCTTAGACACTTGGTTAAATTGATTATTGATATGATCTTCGGATTGTGAATCGTATTATGGTTATGAGTTCATGATCGATTGATTTGGTTGTTCAGATTGTGTTTAATCGGGATATTTTCGTCTAGTTCCCAATGCTCTATGGCAAACCCTGAATTAAATGAAGCAGCATCAATAGCGAATCCTAAAGCAAGAAGAAGAGAATCTTTGTGTCGCTGATGTAATACCCATATTTTTCATTCCTGTATTTTTCGATTATAGCGACTCGCTTGTGCTCACTGACACATTTTGGACACGTTTTGTTCTGGACTTTTTGTCATTCGAGCGAGTTTTGATATTGTTTCGGATTAATCGACATATTATCGCGACTTTTCCACATTTGTGTTTGATTCTTGTAAATCTTACTCGAAACTGTTTTTTTGTCATTCCTACAAGTTTATTTAACATTTGTGGTCGTGTTGTGAACTTCGGAATTGTTACCTGATCTCGTATCGTGATTTTTTGGACTTTTGGGCCGTTTCATAATTTCCCAAAGTTTTGTGTACTCGTTTTTATACTCATTTTAACCTACCTTCGATTGTCAGAATCGCATGTTTGTTTAGCACTTCCATTCATTGTTGAGAATCATATGTAAGCGTTACGTCGTATTTTTCGAGTCATCGCATTTGAGGTCGTTCGGGGCTGGCCAGACGGCAGGATGGATTGTGGTGCCAGGATGCAGGTTACGGCCGTAACCTACAGTATGTTACGGCCGTAAAGTCCAGTTCATTACGACCGTTAAGGTCAAATCTGTTACAGCCGTTATGATATGTAGAGAACCAGTCAGTAGCTTCTGGAACACGTTTACGTATGTAATGTCCAAGCTTTACGTTTGTTAACGGCTTAACGTACGTTAAGCTAAGTAGCTTACGTACGTAACGCGGTCCGATTATATATAATGAGGGACGGGTCTTTCACCTCATTTTCCCCTTTCTTCGCTTCTTCTGGCGGTCGTTGGATGGGTGACGCTAGACTTTGGATTCTTGGTCAATTATACTCAATTCCAACGTGTTTCGGAGGGTCTTAGGTGATTGTAACATCATATAATCGAGTGTTCTTCGGCGGATCGAGGTATTTTCTTAATTTCCCTAAAGTTGACATGTTTGATGATTTTGTTCTTGATCTCATTTCTAATCTGGTTTTTATGAATCGATCATTGTTAAACATTGTTGTTGATCACGTTCTATGGATTGTATATTCATAGTTCCGATTCGTTCAACCCGGTTGATGATTTTGGTGTTCTTGAGGAACCGTGAACATTTAATTTTCGATTAAATGTCTCAATGGTTTTCCCTTGAGGTGTTGGGTGCGTTTCCCGTTGTAATTGGTTTCTATATACGTAGTGATCGTGCTTCTGTTGTGTCTTCGGAGGTTGTAGGTTGTCGTGGTTCACCGATCAAGCCGTATTCATCGGAGTATTTGCGTGTCGATTACCGAGGCAAGTATATTGCCCATAGACTTCGTGTTTTGTAGACATAATAGTTGGTAATTAGTTATATGTGCAATTCAAATGTTTTAATGAACTTTCAAAAAGGATCGGTATATTCTCGATAAAGGTTTTCCTTCAAAGATAAATCGTATATTTTGTGAACAAATGTACTTTTCCGAATATGTGTATTAGTGTTGTATGTGGAGGGTGTTGTGATCATATTATGTGATTATAGTATGTCTTCCCTTTCACTTGTCAAGGATTGTGTGTTAGTACGTGTATTCATTTGGCGAGTATGTGATGTTGTGTGACATTAGTTGTGACTCCTTTGTACGGAGGTTGTGATGTTCGGTGTTATTTGGAAATTGTACTTCCTTGTTATTGTGTGATGATCGTAAAGTGATGTGCCACCGGGTAAGGTTTGTTGAACCTCCGGGACCCGTCCTTGCTTGTGCGGATCGGGCGTGACCAAAGGGTTATCCAATCGGGTATGTCTTGTGGAGACTCAGAGGTTCGTGGCTTGCTAGCCTGATGCCGGGATAACTTGTTGGGTTATCCAAATCGGGTATGTCGATGCGGAGACTCCGAGGTTCATGGCTTGCTAGCCCGATTCCTGGATAACTTATGGTTGTGGTCGGGTTGTGTGATGTACGTGTCATGGGTTATCCAATCGGGTATGTCTCGAGGAGGCTCCGAGGTTCGTGGCTTGCTGGCCCGATGCCAGGATAACTATGAACATATGTTATGTCTATGGTTATGTGACTGTTATCACGGTGATATGTGGTATTGTGTGGTTTCCCATTGGGTTATTCACTCGGGTATGTCTCGAGGAGGCTCTGAGGTTCATGGCTTGCTAGCACGGGATACGAATAATCCTTGAGAATATGTTGATATGTATGATTGGATCGTGGACCCCGTTTTTTGTGATCGGAATGGTATGATTGGGTCGTGGACCCCGTGTTTGTTATTGAATTTGTATTTTGGAAAATGATCTTTGGGTTGTGTTCCTATATGGTTTCGATAAGAGAGAATTCTTAAATCTCAAATGTTTTTAAAAACTCCCGAGATCTTAAAATGTTTTCTCAAAATGTATATTGAGTTTCATTCCTACCTTTCATGGTTTGAACGGTTTTAATCAAGTGAATTATATCGGGAAGTCTTTTGTTACGTTTTATTGTTTGGCCGTTCTCGTGTATTATGTTTTCGGAGTATGATGTGTATGGCTCGTATTTGCACTTTATACTTGCACTAGCAAAATAGTGGAATTTCGCTAACCCCCGAGTAATCGGGGGTGGGTATCTGTATTGCATCCAGGTTCGTGCAGGTTCTTGGGGAGCAAAACACAGGATCGATACGAAGAATGATGGAAGACAAATGATACTAATGACATGAAGACCAGTACGTGGTACTGGTAGTTGTATTGTATTATTCTTCCCGCTGTAGTTTTTTTTCTATCGTATGAGTTGTCAGTGTATTTGGACCCCTGTGCGGGTATGAGTTTTGATATAGAGATGTATTTGAAGTTTTAAGTTGTATGTTTGTGGTGAAGACCAAATCGGTCAAATGGTTAGTTATTCAGCCATGTCATATGTAATGTGATGTCTTCTTCTGTATTTAGCCTGGTAGATCCTCGCGGAGAGGGTCTACGGCACTGAAATATTCCCGAGGGGATCGGGGGTGTTACAGAATATGGTATTAGAGCTTAGGTTGAGGAAACCTAGGCTGTCGGGTTGAGTTGTGTATCGTCGGGTCGTGTTTGTCCGGTCTTGTCCGACTAAGTCGTGTCTCGACGCGTCGTCTGAGATGTCGGTCGTGATTAGTATCGTGGTGCAACCATCATCTTCGTCCGACCTATGGATGTAAGTCTCCTCCTCTACATCTTATGTGTAGTGATTTTGCTATATGTGGGTGTTAGGAGTATGCCCTCGAATGCCACTCAGAGGTTGTTGAGTGAGGGCATTATACTTGTAATTATGTAAACCATTTATATAAGGCAAATGAATGTTTCTTTATTTACTGGTAGTTACTGGCATTCCTAACTCGTAAATAAATATATAGAAACTAGTCCATGTATTTGAGAGCAAAACGTTCCACTCCTTATTGGATAAGGGGGTCAGCACTGGAAAGGTTATAGCTCAAATTCTTAATCGTTCGCAAGTCGATGAAACTTGACTGGGCGTTAAGTTTATGTGAAGACTGGTATGACGTGTTCTTTGACATGGAGAGTGCCTGTCGAACACTAATGGTTAGTGGGAGCACACGTTATAGGTATGCTAATTGGATTAGTATACTCGAACCGACTCACCCTCGATTCGTCACATGGATTTCACTCGGAATGATCAATGACGGAATCGAAAGGTTGTGATAGGTATTCGTGAACCTTCGACTTGAGGATTTAGTAGGGATGTGCTTGTGACGTCAAGATTTTCATTAGAGTAGTTCGACCACCTGTAAACCGGAAGGCGGGTCAACCTCGACGTGCATCTTGACGGGCAAGTAGCAGTCCTATCAATACCAAGATAGAATTCTTTCTCCCGTTAGTGAGCGGGTTATATGTCCTATGCGGTTATTGGCGATGAGATCATAAGTCTTTGGCCAAAGCATTGGAGCTAGTTGTATTAGATATCTGACGGCTCGATGATCTCGATTTGCATTAACGCATGCATAGCGTCAAGTACGTATATGGTTTGGTAGAGTGACCCTATAACTTGACCGAACATTTGAAAGAAGGGTTTATCATTATCTTGGTATTCACGACGAGAATGGTTCTTGAATGATCCCAATCATTCGTTCTCGATCGAGTGCAGTGTAGGCCACCAGGCTGGCTAGGTGGTGCTACTACTCTTTGGTTCCTCCCATTGCTGACTGAGACGGACCTACCGAGTCGCGCATTAGGATTGACAACGGAATGAATCGAGCTAATTATCTCATTATGAATATTAGATATTGGATATCTAATTTTGGAACAATGGATGTTTAAATCGATTTATTGGATAAATTGATTTACGGCCTAATGAATTAAATAAATTACTGGGTGATTAATTTAATTCATGAATATAATTATTTCTTGGAGAAATAAATTATGTTATTTTGTATTTGATATGTTTAATTAATTGGATTAATTAAACTACATAAATACATCGGACGGAATAGGAGTTTATCTGTTTGGACTCACGGAGTCCGAAGCGAACCGAACTCGACCGTTTTCTAGCATGGGCCAACCCCCACTTATTACCATGTGTGTGTATTGACTTGTCCCCATCATGGTTTTGGAATCTCATGTGATTGAGGGGACAAGTATCATATACATTATATGGGAATCAAATCATGATATATGTATTTGTTTTCATGTGGGTTGAATAAGAATATATACAAGACTTTGATCTCTCATCCTTACAATACTTCTTGGCATTTACGTATCATTGAGTTTGAGAGAGAGAGAGAAAATTGTTTTCTCTTTAGTCATCTTCTTCTTCAACCTTGTTCTTGTTTTTCTTAGAGAAAAATATCAAGACATAAAGAGAGAGTAATATTAAAACACTTAGAGTGTAGTAATCTTTACATATATAGCTTCATCACCTAGCTCTAGCCGTATCCTCGGAGGATAGCAAGGTGTTGTCATTCCGTTCGTTTCTCCGGCGCGTGGCAAGTAGAGACGCGGTGCTTTCGGCGTTGGATCGTTCAAGAGCTTGGGGAATAGCTCAAGAGAAGGTTACCATTTAATCAAGGGACTTCGAGGGTTAGTTTTTTACAACTCTTGCTTTTCGTTTATATATTCGTATATACGTAGCTCGATCGATCATCGTAGGGATTCGGATCGAATTAATTTTCGTTTTATCGCTTCCGCTGGGCCTTCGTTTTAGGCACCGAATCCCAACAGTGGTATCGGAGCGTAGGTCTTGCGATCGTATATACGATATTAGCGTTTGGAATGCTTGATTAGATGATGAATGATTTGGAATCATTTTAGTCATAATCGTGGTATATATATTTTTACGTTCGTTGTAGTTATATTTTTCGTAAGTTTATGTCTAAATATAAATCTTAATTTCTTGGAAATATGATTTATATTGAAGATATGAATGTTGAAAAATATTGATATTGGATATCCGTGAAAATCGAGCTCGAATCGTCGTCGGACGATTTTTTCGGACAAAGGGCGGATTCTTTGCCCGGGGTGACTCGGCCGTGTCGGTGACACGGGCCGTGTCGAGCGATCCCGAGCCGCCAGCGGGACCCGACCGTGTCGGAGACACGGGCGTGCCGGCGGCCATTGCCGATCGTGATCGGCCATGCGGCATGTCTGCGGCATCTTTGCCGCGATGACTCGGCCATGGCAGCTAATTTCGCCCGGCTCGATTTTTTCGTGTATTCTTGAAAATTAATCTCCCGCATGTTAAATTGGATTTAATATGATTAAAATGATTTATGGTATTTCATTTTATAAGGGAAATTTGATTAATTGGAATATTTATGGTCGACCGAATTATTTTGAACGTTATCATATTCCCGATTGTGTGAATCGATTGGATCGGTTCGAATTTTTGATTGGATCAATGTATCTCTACGCTTTCCATTTATATAGTATTTATTGGATGAATGCTTTTTGAATGGGGATGTGGTTCGTGGACTTAGATTTGAATCGTTCGTTTTATTCGATTGGGTTGTAAAGGCCGTTTTGAGCCTATTTATTTTACTAGAAATGTTTGTATCTAGGATGCAATTTTCAATGTAAAATTTATATGTAATGACGAAGACCGGAGGAAGATCCATTTCGAGAAGACGAAGATTCAAGACGAAGACTTGTAATTAGATTACGAAGTTTTTGTTTTCTAAGAACGGTCCATGAACCACATGTTGGTAGCAACTAGGTTGTGAATGGTTGTTTCATATTGTATGAATGCCACAAACGCGCTAATATGATTAATGTGCAAAGTGCAACGTAAATCGCGAAAATTCTCCCACAATAAATTATTAAGTTTATAAGGTTTCAAGGTTTTCCTTCCCTCCATCGAGTTTTTGGGAAATTGAAATCCAAACCGGATGTGCTATGCTTCCGAGTTATCGGGGTAGTCGTTCGGGGAGGACGGATAAATTACCTGGAGCGCATTGGATGCCTTTCGGTTGGAGCAAATTTTATCCCTAGAAACCTGATAGGTTGCCGGATAAGATTCAATTGTGGCCCGATTTGCGTCGATGGTATAAACTTAACTTGTTCACGAACCATAGAAACCGTATAGGTTGAGGGGAGTGAACAAGGGGAAAAAGAAGATCAAATCATCCATTAGATGGGTTGGTGTTGGACACCACTTTATGAAAATTAATAGACTAGAAACCTGTTCGATTGCCCTCTATTAAAATTTATAAAGAACTCGATCACCACTATGAAGTAGAACGACGATACTTCCGGATTTCACATGGGAGTGTGTTATTCCGATAAAAATAGTGGGAGCTGGGTAACAAGAATAGAAAAGACCTTAATTCTATACTCAGAACATAATTAAATGAGTCACTAACTAATCTGTTATACTTAATGCTGACAAATCTCAATATGACAATGAATCCACTCGCAATTATACTCGAAAAGAACACCTTAATGGGACGTAACTTTGTGGATTGGCTCCGCAATCTGATGATTGTCCTCAGTATAGAGGCACTGGGATACGTCTTGGAGACGGACATTCCGGCGCCTCCTGTGCGGACCCGAGCCAATCAGGAAGAGATTGAAAACCACGAAAAGTGGGTTAAGGATGACGTGAAAGTCCGTGCTTATATGATGGCTTCCATGTCTAATGAGCTTCAGAGAGCTCATGAGAAAATGACTTCTGCTAGGCAGATTTTATCTCACTTAACCGAGCTTTATGGTGAGCATAGTAGAAGCGCTAGATATGAGATATCCAAGCAATCGTTCGGTGCAAGGATGAAGGAAGGTGAGAAGGTTGGGGAACACGTCCTCAAAATGATATCCATGATCGAGAGATTGGAGGCTCTTGATTTTAAAATGGATACTTCTCTCCAAACCGACCTTATCCTACGGTCTCTCCACGATTCCTTCTCACGGCTTGTTATGAACTTCAACCGCAATGAGATTGCATGTAATTTAGCCGGGCTAATGAACAAACTTGTGACTGCTCGGTCTCGAGATGAAGACTCCGCGGATGAAGGAGTCTGCTCTTGTGATTTCTTCGGACTTCTAAGTCTAAGAATAAGAAGAAAAAGACCAAGAAGCGGATGGACCACAAGCTAAGGACCTTAAGGGTAAGGGCAAGGCCCCGATGGTTCCAAAGAACAAGAAGAAGAAGGATGCTTGTCTCAAGTGCGGTGAGTGGGCCCTTTGGGCTAGAGACTGTCCGATTCTTCATGGCACTTCGTCTGAGAACTTTTAGTTTTGGAAACAAATTGTTCGCTCTTGTATTTTCTACTTCTGAATCGGATTCTCGTGCTAGTTCTCATATTTGTACCGTGAATCGGGATCTGGAACAAAGTAGGAAGCTTGGAGCTGGAGAAGTTATGATCACGGTCGGAAGCGGGCATAGTGTCGAGGCGACCGACATAGGATCACTTCTTTTGGGTTTAGAATCCGGCTTTGTTTTGACTTTAGAAGATGTACTTGTTTTGCCCAAGGGGCACAAAAACATTGTATCCATTCCGGTCATGGACCGAAAAGGCTTTTCATTGTTCATTGGTGATGGTTCTGCAAAATTTATTTTAGAAATAAACTAGTGGGTCTTGCTACATTGTTGAATGGATTGTATCATCTAAATCTCAAGAACAAAGTAGTTGTGAATACTATAACTAGAAAACGCGGTAGGGATGAAACCAATCAAGTTTTGAAATGGCATCTTAGACTTGGTCATGTTGGTCGGACCAAGGTTTACAAGATGGAAAAGATGGACTTATGGGTCCATTGGGATCGGATCACTTTCCTACTTGTGAATCTTGCCTTAAAGGCAAAATGACTAAGTCCCCTTCACAGGACATTTCAAAGAGCCACGATAAAGCGGGATTAATCCATACCGATGTATGTGGTGCTTTGGAAGCGACGTGATGGATATCAATATTTCATTACGTTTACAGATGATCATACTAGGTATGGTTATGTATACTTAATGAAACATAAATCCGAGGCCTTTGAGAAATTCCAGAATTCAAGGCCCTAGTCGAAACAAGCGGTAATCATATCAAAGCACTTCGGTCGGACCGAGGTGGCGAGTATATGAGTACGGAGTTTGACGAGTTCCTTAAGGAACATGGAATAGTTTCACAACTAACACCTCCAGGTACTCCTCAGTTAAATGGTGTGTCAGAAAGAAGGAACCGGACCCTGTTGAACATGGTCCGTTCCATGCTAGGCTATACTGACTTGCCGATTTACCTGTGGGGGTATGCACTTCTGACTGCCGCGTATATCTTGAACAGATGTCCTTCTAAATCCGTTCCTAAAACTCCACATGAGATGTGGGAAGGAAGGAAACCAAGTCTTAATCATATTAAGATTTGGGGATGTCCCGCCTATGTCAAGAAGACTAAGGTGGAAAAGTTGGAAGCTAGGTCTGCGAAGGGACGTTTCATTGGATTCCCGTATGGGACGATGGGATATCTATTCTACATGCCCGAAGATCGAAGGATCATTGTTGCTTTACAAGCACACTTCCTGGAAGATGAGTTCATTCAGGAAGGCGGAGCAGGTAGAAGTATTTCTTTAGAAGAATACAATGAAACTCCTCGAGAGACACCTGTGCAAGAAACTGGAACCGAACTTTCTGAAACACAAGTACAACCACCTCGTAGGGCTAGTAGGGTGTCTCATTTACCTGAGAGGTATGGGCTTGTGCACTTGGAGGAGCTGGGTCTCCATGAGGTTCCAAGTGATAGCCAAGAGACCGACCCAACAACCTATGACCAAGAGATGGTGGATGTAGACTCCGCGAAATGGCGTGAAGCTATGGAAGCTGAGATAGACTCGATGCATGTCAATCAGTGCGGACTCTAGTAGACCGCCCCAAGGGCATAGTGCCTATTGGGAACAAGTGGATCTACAAGAGAACGACTGATGGTGATGGCAAGGTTGACGCCTATAAGGCCAGGCTTGTGGCAAAGGGTTATACCCAAAAGGAAGGGATCGATTACCACGATACCTTCTCGCCCGTAGCCATGATCAAGTCTATTCGCATGATGCTTGCTATAGCTGCCTACCACGATTATGAGATATGGCAAATGGACGTAAAGACGGCTTTCCTTAATGGATTCCTCTAGGAGGAAATCTATATGGAGCAACTAAAGGCTTTGTGTCCGAAGTCGATATTCGAGAAAATGTGCAAGCTTCACGTTCCATTTATGGATCAAGCAAGCGTCGCGTAGTTGGAACCTTCGTTTTGACGAGGCGGTCAAAGAGTTTGACTTCATGCAAAATGAAGAGGAACCTTGTGTATACAAGAAGGTTAGTGGGAGCAAGATCGCATTCTTAGTACTATATGTAGATGACATTCTACTAATAGGAAATGATGTGGGAATGCTCAGTTCTGTGAAAGCTTGGCTTTCGAGTAATTTCTCCATGAAAGACTTGGGAGAAGCAACCTATATTCTTGGTATTCGACTCTACCGGGATAGAGCGAAGAGAACAATAGGCCTTTCCCAAGCCCTCTATATAGATAAGATCTTAAAGCGATTTAAGATGGATGATTCTAAAAGAGGGTTCCTACCGATGCAACATAGAATAAAACTCACCTTGAAGATGTGTCCTCAAAGTGATGAACAACGCAAGGAAATGAGTAATATACCATATGCTTCGGCCGTGGGTAGCCTTATGTATGCTATGTTGTGTACAAGACCTGACATTGCGCATGCTGTAAGCGTGGTGAGTAGGTTTCAGGCAAACCCAGGTAGAGAACATTGGACTGCTTTGTAAAGAACGTTCTCAAGTACTTGAGAAGAACGAGAGATATGGTTCTTATGTATGGCGGTGGAGATTTGGATGTGGTGGGATTCACCGATTCGGACTTCCAAGGCGAAGGGCGACTCGATGTCCACTTCTGGCTACATATTTACTCTTAATGGAGGAGCAGTATCTTGGCGTAGTGCCAAGCAAAGCGCGACTGCTGATTCCACCTGTCAGGCTGAGTATCAAGCAGCCTCGGAGGCTTCCAAGGAAGGGTTCTGGATTAAGAAGTTTCTAGGAGAACTTCAAATGATACCATGTCTTTGAAATTTGCTGTCTATGCTGCGACAACGACGGAGTCAGCACGAGCCAAGGAGCCGAGGTTTCACAACAGCACCAAATATATTGAGAGGAAGTATCATCTCGTAAGAGAATTTGTTCGCAAGGGATAGATTTTGCTGCATAGAGTAGACTCGGCCGACAACGTCGCCGATCCACTAACCAAGCCACTATCTCAGACTAGCTTGGAGCGTCATCTGGAGAACATGGGTATTAGATACCATAGTGTGTGGCATTGAGTGCAAGTGGGAGATTGTTAGGAGTATGCCCTCGAATGCCACTCAGAGGTTGTTGAGTGAGGGCATTGTACTTGTAATTATGTAAACCATTTATATAAGGCAAATGAATGTTTCTTTATTTACTGGTAGTTACTGGCATTCCTAACTCGTAAATAAACATATAGAAACTAGTCCATGTATTTGAGAGCAAAACGTTCCACTCCTTATTGGATAAGGGGGTCGGCCTTTGGAAAGGTTATAGCTCAAATACTTAATCGTTCGCAAGTCGATGAAACTTGAGGCGTTAAGTTTATGTGAAGACTTGTATGACGTGTTCTTTGACATGGAGAGTGCACATCGAACACTAATGGTTAGTGGGAGCACACGTTATAGGTATGCTAATTGGATTAGTATACTCGGACTCACCCTCGATTCGTCACGTGGATTTCACTCAGGCGATCAATGACGGAATCGAAAGGTTGTGATAGGTATTCGTGAACCTTCGACTTGAGGATTTAGTAGGGATGTGCTTGTGACGTCAAGATTTTCATTAGAGTAGTTCAACCACCTTAAACCTAAGGCGGGGTCAACCTCGACGTGCATCTTGACGGGCAAGTAGCGAGTCCTACCGAATACCAAGATAGAATTCTTTCTCCGTTAGTGAGCGGGTTATATGTCCTATGCGGTTATTAGCGGATGAGATCATAAGTCTTTTGCCAAAGCATTGGAGCTAGTTGTATTAGATACACGGCGGCTCGATGATCTCGATTTGCATTAACGCATGCATAGCGTCAAATACGAGATATGGTTTGGTCGACCGTGACCCTATAACTTGATCGGGACATTTGAAAGAAGGGTTTATACGTATACCGGTATTCACGACAGAATGGTTCTTGAATGATCCCAATCATTCATTCTCATTCGGGATACAGTGTAGGCCACCAGGCTGGCTAGGTGGTGCTACTACTCTTTGGTTCCTCCCATTGCTGACTGAGACGGACCTACCGAGTCGCGCATTAGGATTGACAACGGAATGAATCGAGCTAATTATCTCATTATGAATATTAGTTATTGGATATCTAATTTTGGAACATTGGATGTTTAAATCGATTTATTGGATAAATTGATTTACGGCCTAATGAATTAAATAAATTACTGGGTGATTAATTTAATTCATGAATATAATTATTTCTTGGAGAAATTAATTATGTTATTTTGTATTTGATATGTTTAATTAATTGGATTAATTAAACGACATAAATACATCGGAACGGAATATGAGTTTATCTGTTTGGACTCACGGAAGTCCGAAACGAACCGAACTCGACCGTTTTCTAGCATGGGCCAACCCCCACTTATTACCATGTGTGTGTATTGACTTGTCCCCATCATGGTTTTGGAATCTCATGTGATTGAGGGGACAAGTATCATATACATTATATGGGGAATCAAATCATGATATATGTATTTGTTTTCATGTGGGTTGAATAAGAATATATACAAGACTTTGATCTCTCATCCTTACAATACTTCTTGGCATTTACGTATCATTGAGTTTGAGAGAGAGAGAGAAAATTGTTTTCTCTTTAGTCATCTTCTTCTTCAACCTTGTTTTTGTTTTTCTTAGAGAAAAATATCAAGACATAAAGAGAGAGTAAGATTAAAACACTTAGAGTGTAGTAATCTTTAAATATATAGCTTCATCACCTAGCTCTAGCCGTATCCTCGGAGGATAGCAAGGTGTTATCATTCCGTTCGTTTCTCCGGCGCGTGGCAAGTAGAGACGCGGTGCTTTCGGCGTTGGATCGTTCAAGAGCTTGGGGAATAGCTCAAGAGAAGGTTACCATTTAATCAACGGACTTCGAGGGTTAGTTTTTTACAACTCTTGCTCTTCGTTTATATATTCGTATATACGTAGCTCGATCGATCATCGTAGGGATTCGGATCGAATTAATTTTCGTTTTACCGCTTCCGCTGGGCCTTCGTTTTAGGCACCGAATCCCAACAGTGGGTTGTGGAATGGAGTTCGTATTTGGTACTTGTGGTATATTATGTGTGTAATGATCAGAGATGCTCAATGGAAGCATGGATGGTTTCGACATGTGTTCGAGTCATTGTTCATAAGTTATGCTGTTAAACTCGGAGAGATGGTTTGACGTATGATTGAAATTAGTGTTCCCGAGTTGTGTTTGTTGAATTGGTGATTTGGAATGCCGTATATGCATGTGTTTGAGAATTGATGGTATTTGGCTAGTTGTTGTTGTTGTTTACAACCAATGTGTTCCTGTTATTAATTATATCCGCTGTGTGCGTGCTTGAAAATGATTTCCAATATTTCTTAGACCTGAGTGTATTGTGGAAAATTAGTTTTCGAAAATGTTTTGACTGTGCGGTCAAATGGCCGCTTAATGTGGGTTTTGAAAAGTGGTAAGAATTTTCGCGAGCCAGCCTTGTATTTTCAAATCAAATCTGATGACGGTATTTAAAAGATGTGTTTTGGAGTATTTTGGACATTTTGTAAAATGTTACCGTAGTTGATTTTTTTGTTGTGTTCGAAAGTATTTTTAGAAGTGACTTTAACATATTGGTTTTATTTTCAAATAACTCGAGGATACGATTTTAAAAATCTTTCACATCATAAAACTTTTGTTTTTTTTTTGAACAAAAATGTGATT
Organism: Orobanche coerulescens; assembly: GCA_033398695.1. NCBI lineage: Eukaryota > Viridiplantae > Streptophyta > Magnoliopsida > Lamiales > Orobanchaceae > Orobanche > Orobanche coerulescens. The sequence continues at coordinate 428,175 of JAWKAU010000106.1, read as the reverse complement.
TTCATTTTCAGAAAAAATAAATAGTGAAAGATGAAAAATCTTACTCAACCTAGATTTTAAAATTTCGGACTTGGGAATTTTTTTTCTAAGAAGAGTATGTATATTTTTGCTTAAAGTGACAGGCTAGAGTTGAACCGTGTGGTGTTAAGACGTTGTGATATGTTTGTCATATTACGGTTCTTGATGAGAAGTTCTAGATGAGTACCCAATTGTTGTGTTGCGTGGTTTGAATTGGCTTGTGACTCGGATGATGTTATTCCGATGTGAAAATTTATTGTGATTGTTATTCTGATGTGAATATTGGTCTATGGAAGTATTCTGTGCGAGTAAGAGGGGTTTTCCACCCTAGGAGATGGTTAAGACTTATGATTCACGATTTTGCTAAAACAGCCCGAGGTGTCAAAAGTAATTTCAAATTTTATTTCGGAAAAATATACGAATTCAAAGATTTTCGAATGACACTATCTAAACGGATACCTCGTGGAGTTTTAAAAATAATGTTATCAATGGTTGACTGCAATGATGTGTAGTTTTGTTATGGCCATGGTTGTATCGGTATTTGTCGTAAGTCTTCTGTTGATATGGTCTTGTGATTCGGTTACGACTGTAAGTTCCGTTTGTTGCAGTGGTAATTCTTGTGTTTGTGTAATTTCCCCGGAGTGAATATTTTTGTCGTGTTGCTATTTGTTGCCTTATGTTGGTATGTTATGCTGAGTTGGCATCGTGGTACGTTGCTCTGCGACGTTACGTTCCATTGTACTTAGTGATTGTATGTTCAGTACGCCGAGGGGGCAAGGACGAAGTTGTGGTCGTGGTCGTAACCATGAGCGTGATGAGGTAACTCATTTGTTATCGATCACCGGTCATCCCAGTGCATATGGTAGTGATGACCGGACGCATGATCAGAGGCATGTAGTGTAATATCCGCAATTTCAATTTTCGGTATTTTTTTTGGTAGGAAATGGCTCGCTTGCAACCATTTTTTCATTCTGGGAATGATTAATTCTACACTTTTTATATCCGAGTTTGTTTCGGTGTCGTTTTGTTGCGTTCCGTGCATCTTAGCGACTTTTCTGCACTTAAGTTTGATTCTTGCGAATCTCATTCGAAACTGTTGTTTCGTGTCTTCCGTAAGTTCATTTAACGTTGTTCTACGTTTTGTGAGCTTCGGTTTGGTTATCCGTTGTCATATCGTGATGTTTCCGGTGTTTGGGCCATTTCGTAATTTTCCTAGAGTGTTGGGCATTTTTTTCATATTTATGTTCTTTCCAATCTTCAGATTATCGGAATCATGTGTTTGTTTAGTGCTTAAACTCGTGTTTTGATTGTTGTATTACTCGTCTTGTTCGACCGTAGTAATTCTTGTTCGTCGAGTATTATTTGTTGTCGCGTGCGCCTCTTTGTTTTAATGTGTGATCGTGGTGTGGGACATTATGTTTCGTAATTTGCTCGTTATTGTATTGAATCACAGCCGGTGCATTAGTGTGACTGAGACATTGTCAAATGTCTAACCGGACTGTCGGAATGGTCGAGTTTCGACCATAAGGCCTGGCCGAGTTACGGCCGTAAGGCATGGTCGGCTACGGCCGTAAGGCGTGGTCGGTTACGGCCGGAATGCATGTCCGAGTTACGGACATAAGACATGGCCTGGTACGGCCGTAATGCATTGCCGAGTACGGCTGTAAGGCATCCGCACGTTTTGGGCAGTGGTCTGGGAGGCCTGGTTACGGCCATAAGGAGCTGCCGAGTACGGCCGTAAGGTGAGTTACGGCCGTAAGGCCCTGCCGGTTACGGCCGTAACATGCTCGTCTATATATAGGTTGGGCGACGGGTTTTGTTGCTATTTTCCCCCTTTCTCCTTCTTCTTCCGCGATTTTCGGCTGGGACGCAGGGGTGGTGATCAGAGGTATCTTTGTGCACCATTTTGGGAAGCTTGATTCGTATCTATCATCGTCCTCCACTCGAGTTTGTCCAGATCGAAGGTAACATCTCAAATCTCTTAGGGTTGACTTTTGGGATTTCCTTCTTGATTTCGTTGTTCGTCCGATTTTGATGAATCCATTGATGTTATTGAGTACTATTAATCGTATTCTACGGATTGTATGTCCGTATCTCAAATTTGTTTGAGCCCAACCATGATTTTTGTGTTCTAAAGGAGCCTTGAACATTTAATGTCCGGTTAAATGACTCAACGAGTTTTCCTTTTATTCTTGGGCGTGTTTCGCATTGTCTCCGGTCATTATACTCATCGTAATCATGTTTTCGTTATTTTTGCTGGAGGATTGTTGGTGTTCGAGGTATCTCGGTTGAACCGTGTTCATCGGAGTGTTCGATATCGATTATTCGAGGCAAGTACCTTGTTCGTACATTTCTTGTTTTGTGGATATGATGATCGGTGATCGTATATGTGTGTTTGTTTGGTTGGTTGAAATGAACTTTCAAAAGATTCGGTTTAGCCTCGTTAAAAGCTCTCTTTCAAAATGTGTGTGTTTTTTGAATGGTGTGTTTTGTGAATGATTAGGTGAATCCTATGGATATGCTCGATGTTGATGTTACGACCTGATAATATATATATATATATATATTGCCACTTGGGTCGTGCTAAGTGTTTGTTGCCTTTGTGTGGATTATTGCGATATCCCTGGTATACTGTGTTATGTGAGTGAATGTGTGGACATAGGCGAGGTCTACGATGACACATGGCTTGTGATCATGTGGTCAGGATGCAACAAGTGATTGATCCAACTGTGAGAGCCTAAGAAAAACTACGGTGACACATGGCTTGTGATCATGTAGTCGGGATGCAACAAGTGATTGATCCAACCGTGAGAGCCTAAGAAAACCTACGGTGACATATGGCTTGTGATCATGTGGTCAGGATCCAACAAGTGATTGATCCAACTGTGAGATGACATGGCATGTGATCACGATGTCATGGATATGATTTTGGATGTGTTTTGCCAGGTTGAGTGCCTTGGACGTGTTACCGAGATTTCATATCTTGGGTGGTTATGTTTTATTGATTTTTATGTCCGCCGAGGACACGTGGTGTGGGTTGTGGGCCCCGTGAATTATTGTTGGTTTTATTTGAGAAAGCAAATCTTTGGGTTGTGACCCCTTTTTGATTTTTGAAAAGAGAAGGATTCCATAATCCTAAAAAGTTCTTGTTAAAACTCACGAGGGTATTTTAAAACATTTTATAAATTATTCTCTTGAATTATGATCTTTGAATTTGGAAAGTTTACTCAAACTCTTTGCCTCCAGAAATATCTTCTGTTATGTTTGCATCTTTGAGGATTCCTAATTATTATTATTCTTGGAATATGATTTGTATGACTTGTATTTGCACTTTGTACTTGCACTAGCAAAATAGTGGAATTTTGCTAACCCCCGAAAAACCGAGGGGTGGATATCTGTATTGCATTCAGGTACGTGCAGGGTCTTGGGGAGCATAACACAGGGTTGGCACGAAGGATGATGAATGATGATCGATACTAATCACATGAGGCCCCATACAATGTTGTATTGGCTTAGTTGTAGTTATTTCCGCTGCAGTATTATCCCTGTTGTAAGGGAGCGTGTTGTATTTTGACCCCTGCGTGGGTATGTATTGAGATTGAGTTGTATTTATTAATTGAAAGACATAATCGTTCTACTGGGTCGTCAGTTAGCCTTGGAGGTGATATTTTGATCTTTTATTTTAGTTACCAGCCTGGTAGATCCTTGAGGAAAGGGTCTACAACGTGTAATATCCCTGAGAGGATTGGTGGTGTTACATAAATGGTATCGGAAATTAGGTTGTGGAAATCTAGGTTGTCGGGTCAAGTTGTGTTTGTTGAGTCTTGTCTCGTCAGATTTTGTCTGACTGAGTCGTGTCGCGACGCATCGTCTGAGTTTGTTGGTCGTGATTAGTATCGTGGGGCGATCATCATCTTCATGCGACCTGTGGATGTAAGTCTCCTTCTTTGTGTTGTGCCTCGTGTGACACGAGATACTTGTATAATTATTTGTTAAGTGATGGAATCTTTATGTAGATTTTGATATCATGATATGTGTCTATTTGACTCTCATATTTTGTTTATGCGAGGAGTGGTGTCGCTGCTAATATATTTTTGACTGTTGATTTTGTCCGCTGCCAATAATTTCCAAAATGAGTTGATCGTATTGCAAGTATTTTTGTGAAACCCTTATGCTTAACATGGAATGGTAATGTATATGTGTGTGAATTTCTCACTCCGGGAGGGTCCGATGGGGCCTCGGAGGAATCTGTGATTTCGCTCCTGATTCACGAGCTTGTTGGCTAGCCAGTCCGGGAGGGTCCATAGAGGCCTAGGATGGGACCAGTTGTTTAGCCCCGGTCCTAGGCGATGCATGTGCGTGATTTTGATTTCTAACTGTGGCTAGTCCAGGAGGGTCCATAGAGGCCTCAGATGGGACCAGTGGTTTAGCCCCGGTCCTAGGTAGTTTTCAACTGTGATATTTGACTGTTTGTTTTCCGGAAAAGACATGTCTTGATTTTGAAACAATTTGATGCATGTACTATGAGATGTGTACTATGAGACGTGTGAGCAGAGGCTTAACGTATACTTTGACGTGTGAGTTTTTCGGCATTTTGGCCTAATGGTTTTTTGAAAGTCTTGAGTATCTTAGAGAATAAATTTCGAGATGTACTTTTAAAATGGATTATTTCCTCGTGGTATTTTCAAGGTGCCTACTAGTGCAACTATATGTTTCAAAATTCATCTACTTTGAGGACCAAAATATTTTGAGATATTCTCAGTAATTTCGAAACGCATTTGCTTAGACCCGAAGGTCGAATATTTCTGAAAGTTTTTCTTTTACTAAAAGAAAGATGTCCTCATTTTTATCAAACGCAAGACGGTTTTTCAAAGTATCGATGACGCTGTCTGTAGTATTTTTTTTCGAAATGTGATACTTAAGACCAACTAGTGTTTCCAAATTATTCTCAAAAAAGGTGGTTTTCATTTTTAAAACCATCATTTCCTATTTGCGGTCAGAGAATGTGCGTATGATGTTAGCATTGTCGTTAGGGTGTTAGCCCTCCGAGTTGTGATTGAGTTGGTGGTGGGAGCGTTAAGTCGTTCGCCATGCATTCGTTGTGTTAGCTCTCCGTGAGAGGTGTGATGTTGGTATTAAATTTGTCACTTCGTGGTGATTTACATGTTATCGCACCCATGCGAGCTGTTGGAGCTTGGGTTTATATGATTGTGTATATATGTGATTGTTTCATGATGTTTTGTAATTGTGTGCTAGTTATCGTTCGAGCCGTTGAAATCGCCGAACGATGCCGTTTTTGCTTTGGTTTTTATATGTATATTGCCTTACGATGGTAATCGTTGTATGTGTTATGTGTTATGATTTTCTGTTGTGCTGAGTGGTTACTTATTCAGTATGCCGAGGGGCAGAGGTCATGGTCGTGGCGACTGGACGCGTGGTCAGGATCATGCTGCCGGTGATGGTGTTGGTATCGGTTTTGCTACTATTTTGCACCAGGTAGATGCACAGATGACTCAGTTGACCCAAGCAGTTCAACATAATACAGATGTGACTCAGAACGTTAGTGCAAATCAGTGGCTTTGAGAAGTGGTTCGTATGAATCCCCCTCATTTCGCTGGTGCTGCAGATGCATTGAGCTGGGAAGGTTTCCTTTTCCAGTTGGGAAAGATATTCGAGGTGGTTGATTGTCCATAAGAATGTAAGGTGCCGATCGCTCATTATCTTCTCGAAAAGGATGCCGCTAACTGGTGGGAGGCTATTAAGCCTCGGGATCGTGTTGTCACGTGGGCAGAGTTCCATGGATTCATGAGAGATGAGTTTGTCCGGAACCGATCAGAAAGCAGAGGATGAATGAATTGTTTTCGGAGGCTGCGAGATGTCCCGCTGTCTTAAGATATTATCCACTATAGCAAACAGCTCAGCTATGTGTAGGATCAGGTGAGGACAGAGGAAGATAAGATCAGTCATTTTAGTAGTCGAATGAGGCCGGAGATTCGTCAGTATATGGAGGGTCTCACTTATACTTCATTGAGAGAGTATCAGAATAGACGTTAGCCTACGAACTATCTATATCATCGACTGAGCATATGTCTGAATCGAAGAAATAGAAAACTATTGGGAACTTTTCAGGAAATCAGGGGAATGGCCCCCTGGGGCTCGAACTTCGTGTCGTCATCTTAAGGAGGTTCCTCGATCGTGTGAACAGAGGAGGAGTATTACCCCTGCGGTGAGTAATGTGAGCAGCACGAAGACGTGTTATAACTATAGCCGAGCGGAGCCATACCGCAAAGAATTGTCGTTCACCGTTAGTCAGCTGTTTCGAGTGTGGCCAAGTGGGTCACCGAGCCGTGCATTACGAGACGGTAGCTGAGAGGTTTGGGGATCGAGTTTCTGTCTCTGCTCCGAAAGGACACGGAGATGCCTAGTGTGGTTTTTGAGAATTTCGGTGTGGTTGGAGTTCTTCGGGGTTACCCTCGCGGATTGTTGTGTGTTTAATTTCTATTTTTAGACTATGCGTGTTTTCTGGTGATAGGTACCTTTTGTTTTGTGATTGTTCGGATAATTGACTTGATTGTGCTATCTGTTTAGTGATACTTGACACTTGTTGGTTTTATTATATCTCTACTTGTGACATTGTGATGGTTGTCGTCGAGCATGATTTCACACCGTATGTTCCTTTGCGTTGCTTGTAGCATTTCGTCGATGGACGTGAGTTATTCGGTTCTTGTGTATCTCGTTGAGATGTTCCTGGTGGGATTTTGCTCTGCCCTACTTATTTAAAGTTTCGGGACGAAACTTCTTTTATGGAGGGTAGTATGTAATATCCGCAATTTTGATTTGTGGTAAATTTCTTTTTTTTGGCAGGAGTATGTTTTAATGGCCCGCTTGCGACTGTTTCGTTATTCCGAGAATGATCAATTCTACACTTTTTACATCCGAGTTTGTTTCGGTGTCGTTTTGTTGCGTTCCGTGCTTCTTAGTGACTTTTCCGCATTTAAGTTCGATTCTTGCGAATCTCGTTCGAAATTGTCATTTCGTGCCTCCCGTAAGTTCATTTAATGTTGTTATACGTTTTCTGAGCTGCGGTTTGGTTATCCGTTGTTGTATCGTGATGTTTCGGGCGTTTGGGCCATTTCATAATTTTCTTAGAGTGTTGGGCATTTGTTTTCACATTCATGTTCTTTCCAATGTTCAGATTATTGGAATCATGTGTTTGTTTAGTGCTTAAACTCATGTTTTGATTATTGTACTACTCGTCTTGTTCGACCGTAGTAATTCGTGTTCGTTGAGTATTACTTGTTGTTGTGTGCGCCTCTTTGTTTTAGTGTGTGCTCGTGGTGTGGTACATTATGTTTCGTAATTTGCTCGTAATTTTTAAATCATAGCCGGTGCGTTAGTGTGACCGAGATGTTGTCGAACGTCTAACTGGACTGTCGGAATGGTCGAGTTTCGACCATAAGGCCTGGTCGAGTTACGGCCGTATGGCATGGTCGGTTACGGCTGTAAGGCGTGGTCAGTTACGGCCGTAAGACATAGCCTAGTACGGCCGTAATGCATTGCCGGGTACGGCCGTATGGCGTCCGAACGTTTTGGGCAGTGGCCTGAGAGGCCTGGTTACAGCCGTAAGGAGCTTCCGATTACGGCCGTAAGGCCCTGCCGGTTGCGGCCGTAACATGCTCGGCTATATATAGGCTGGGCGATGGGTTTTGTTGCTATTTTTCCCCTTTCTCCTTCTTATTCCGTGATTTTTGGCTGGGACTCAAGGGTGGTGATCGGAGGTATCGTCATGCATCATTTTGGGAAGCTTGATACGTATCAATCATCATCCTCCACCAGAGTTTGTCCAGATCGAAGGTAACTTCTCAAATATCTTAGGGTTGACTTTCGGGATTTCCTTCTTGATTTTGTTGTTTGTTCGATTTCGATGAATCGGTTGATGTTATTGAGTATTATTAATCGTATTCTATGGATTGTATGTACGTATCTCGAATTTGGTTGAGCCCAACCATGATTTTTGTGTTTTAAAGGAGCCTTAAACATTTAATGTCCGATTAAATGACTCAACGGGGTTTCCTTTGATTCTTGGGCGTGTTTCGTGTTGTCTCCGGTCCTTATACTCATAGTAATCATGTTTTCGTTGTTTTTGCTCGAGGATTGTAGGTGTTCGAGGTTTCCCAGTTGAACCGTGTTCGTCGGAGTGTTTGGTACCGATTATTCGAGGCAAGTACCTTGTACATACATTTATTATTTTGTGGATATGATGATCGGTAATCATCTAAGTGTGTTTGTTTTGTAGGTTGAAATGAACTTTCTAAATATTCGGTTTAGCCTCGTTAAAGGCTCTCTTTAAAAACGCGTGTGTTTTGTGAATGGTGTGTTTTGTGAATGATTAAGTGAATCCTATGGATATGCTTGGCGTTGATGTATATATATATATTTATATATATACATACATTTCGCGAGTTGATAATATATATAAACACATACACATATTATCTCATTTTGGTGTGTTGTGATTTGCCACTTGGGTCGTGCTAAGTGTTTGTTGCCTTTGTGTGGACTATTGTGATATCCTTGGTGTACTATGTCATGTGTGTGAATGTGTGGACATAGGCGAGGTCTACGTGACACATGGCTTGTGATCATATGGTAAGGATGCAACAAGTGATTGATCCAACCGTGAGAGCCTATGAAAAACTATGGTGACACAGATCATGTGGTCAGGATGCAACAAGTGATTGATCCAACCATGAGAGCCTAAGAAAACCTACGGTGACACATGGCTTGTGATCATGTGGTCATGATGCAACAAGTGATTGATCTAACCGTGAGATGACGTGGCATGTGATCACGGTGTCATGGATATGATTTTGGATGTGTTTTGCCAGGTCGAGTGCCTTGGACGTGTTACAGAGATTTCGTATCTTGGGTGGTTATGTTTTGTTGATTTTTATGTCCGCCGAGGACACGTGGTGTGGGTTTTATTTGAGAAAGCAAATCTTTGGGCTGTGACCCTTTTTTGATTTTTGAAAAGAGAAGGATTCGATAATCCTAAAAAGTTTTTGTTAAAACTCTCGAGGGCATTTTAAAACATTTTATAAATTATTCTCTTGAATTATGATCTTTCGAAAATGTAAGGTTTACTCAAACTCTTTGCCTCGAGAAGTATATTACATTATGTTTGCATCTTTGAGGATTCCTAATTATTATTATTCTTGGAATATGATTTGTATGACTTGTATTTGCACTTTGTACTTGCGCTATCAAAATAGTGAAATTTTGATAACCCCCGAGAAACCGGGGGGTGGATATTTGTATTGCTTCAGGTACGTGCAGGGTCTTGGGGAGCATAACACAGGGTTGGCACGAAGGATGATGAATGATGATCGATACTAATCACATGAGGACCCGTACAATGTTGTATTGGCTTAGTTGCAGTTATTTCCGCTGCAGTATTATCCCTGTTGTACGGGAGCGTGTTGTATTTTGACCCCTGTGTGGGTTTGTATTGAGATTGAGTTGTATTTATTGATTGAAAGACCTAATCGGTCTATTAGGTCGCCAGTTAGACTTGGAAGCGATATTTTGATGTTTGATTTTAGTTACCAGCCTGGTAGATCCTTGAGGAAAGGATCTACAATGTGTAATATCCCTGAGAGGATCAGGGGTGTTACAAGTAGATGGGGAGGATTTCGATGTTGGCGGAGATCCAGCATTCGAGATGACTCTATCATCGATTGAGCCTATGTATGTGGCAAAGAAACAAATAGCGTATGGAGATTCATCGAGAGATAAGGGAACTGGGGTTCTAAACCTCCCTTGCTCTTTTGCGGGACCTTCTCCATCGACCAAAGGATCAGAGGGTTCCAAGTCTGTATCGTTGACTTTCGGTGGTAATTTCCGAGTCACGTACGTGCGATCTGTGAGAAGCCGCCGATTAACTATTTCAGGTGTGGTCTAGTGGGACACTAAGCGGTGCATCGCGAGACCGTTGCTAAGATGCTTGGGGACCGGGTTCCGCTCCTACTCATGGAGGGCCCATTGGTGACCAACAATGTAGTTGTGTGTTGTATTGTGGATTGTATCTTGGGTGGTTATTTGACTTTCGTTGTTTGAGTGTATATGTTTTATTATGTGATACATTGATGTTTCTTATTTCAAGTTTCGTAATCGAAACTTCTTTTAAGGGGGGTAGAATGTAATACCCGTATTTTTCATTTTTGTATTTTTCGATTATAGCGACCCACTTTGCTCACTGACACATTTTGGACATGTTTTGTTCTGCACTTTTTGTCAATCGAGCGAGTTATGATATTGTTTCGGACTAATCGGCATATTATCGCCACTTTTCCACATTTGGGTTTGATTCTTGTAAATCTTTCTCGAAACTGTTGTTTTGTCATTTCTAAAAGTTCATTTAACATTTGTGGACGTGTTGTGAACATGAGAATTGTTATTCAATCTCGTATCGTGATTTTTGGACTTTTGGGCCATTTTGTAATTTCCTAAAGTTTTGTGTACTCATTTTTATATTCGTTTTTACCTACGTTTGATTGTCGGAGTCGCATGTTTGTTTAGCACTTTCGTTCGTTGTTGAGAATCATTTGTAATCGTTACATCGTATTTTTCGAGTCGTCGCATTTTGAGGTCATTCGGGGCTAGCCGGACAGCAGGATGGATTGTGCTGCCAGGATGCAGGTTACGGCCATAACCTGCAGTATGTTACGGCCGTAAAGGACAGTTCATTACGACCGTTAAGGCCAAATCTTTTACGGCGTTATGATATGTAGAGAATCGGTCAGTAGCTTCTGGAACACGTTTACGTACGTAATGTCCAAGCTTTACGTACGTTAACGGTTTAACGTACGTTAAGCTTAGTAGCTTACGTACGTAACGCAGTCCGATTATATATAATGAGGGACGGGTCTTTCACCTCATTTCCCCCTTTTTTCTCTTCTTCTCCCGATCGTCGGACGGGTGAGGCTAGGCTTTGGATTCTTGGTCGATTCTACTCAATTTCAACGTGTTTTGGAGGGTCTTAGGTGATTGTAACATCATCTAATCGGTGTTCTTCTTCGGATCGGGGTATTTTCTTGATTTCCCGAAAGTTGACCTTTTTGGAGATTTTGTTCTTGATCTCGTTTCTAATCCAGTTTTTTATGAATCGATCACTGTTAAACATTGTTATTGATCACGTTATATGGATTGTATATTCATAGTTCCGATTCGTTCAACCCGGTTGATGATTTTGGTGTTCTTGAGGAACCGTGAACATTTAATGTTCGATTAAATGTCTCAATGGATTTCCCTTCAGGTGTTGGGTGCGTTCCCATTGTAATTGGTTTCTATATACGTAGTGATTGTGTTTCTATTGCGTCTTCGGAGGTTGTAGGTTGTCGTGGTTCACCGATCAAGCCGTATTCATCGGAGTATTTGCGTGTCAATTACGGAGGCAAGTATCTTGCCCATACACTTCGTGTTTCGTAGACATAATAGTTGGTAATTGGTTATATGTGCAATTCAAATGTTTTAGTGAACTTTCAAAAAGGATCGGTATATTCTCGATAAAGGTTTTCCTTCAAAGATAACTCGTATGTTTTGTGAGCAAATGTACTTTTCTGAATATGTGTATTAGTGTTGTATATGGAGGGTGTTGTGATCATATTACGTGATTATAATATGTCTTCCCTTTCACTTGTCAAGGATTGTGTGTTAGTACGTGTATTCATTTGGTGAGTATGTGATGTTTTATGACATTAGTTGTGACTCCTTTGTAAAGAGGTTGTGATGTTCGGTGTTATTTGGAAATTGTACTTCCTTGTTGTTGTGTGATGACCGTAAAGTGATGTGCCCCCGTGTACGTTTGTTGAACCTCCAGGATCCGTCCTTGCTAGTGCAGATCGGGCGTGACCAGAGACTTATCCAATAGGGTATGTCTTGCAGAGACTCCGAAGTTCGTGGCTTGCTAGCCGATGCCAGGATAAGTTGTTGGATTATCCAATTGGGTATGTCTCGAGGAGGCTCCGAGGTTCGTGGCTTGCTAGCCCGATGCGAGGATAACTATGAACGTATGTTACAGTTATGGTTATGTGACTGTTGTCACAGTGATATGTGATATTGTGTGGTTTCCCATTGGGTTATTCACTCGGGTATGTCTCGAGGAGGCTTTGAGGTTCGTGGTTTATTAGCACGGGACGCGAATAATGCTTGGGAAAATGTTGATATGTATGATTGGGTCGTGGACCCCATGTTTTGTGATCGAAATGGTATGATTGGGTCGTGGACCCCGTGTTTGTTATTAGATTTGTATTTTGGAAAATGATCTTTGGGCTGTGTCCCTATATGGTTTTGATAAGTGAGAATTCCTAAATCTCAAATATTTTCAAAAAATCCCGAGATCTTAAAATGTTTTCTCAAAATGTATATTGAGTTTCATTCCTACCTATCATAGTTTGAACGGTCTTAATCGAGTGAATTATCTCGGGAAGTCTTTTGTTACGTTTTACTGTTTGGCCGTTCTCGAGTATTATGTTTTCAGAGTATGTTGTGTATGGCTCGTATTTGCACTTTATACTTGCACTAGCAAAATACTGGAATTTTGCTAACCCCCGAGTAATCGGGGGGTGGATGTTTGTATTGCGTCTAGGTTCGTGCAGGTTCTTAGGAAGCAAAACACAGGATCGGTACGAAGGATGATGGAAGACAAATGATACTAATCACATGAAGACCAGTACTTGGTACTGGTGGTCGTATTGCATTATTCTTACTGCTGTAGTTTTTTTCTGTCGTATGAGTTGTCAGTGTATTTGGACCCCTGTGCGGGTATGAGTTTTGATAGAGAGATGTATTTGAAGTTTTAAGTTGTATGTTTGTGGTGAAGACCAAATCGGTCAAATGGTTCGTTATTCAGCTATGTCGTATGTAATGTGATATCTTGTTTTGTATTTAGCCAGGTCAAGGAGCGAAAGGATACAAGGAAAATGGTTCTCGACCTGAGTTCCAGGATCCTAATTTTTCATAGATAAATACTGTACGAAAGCCTGCTGAGATATTGCTCCCAACAGACCGGCAACCTACAACTGAGGATTTGAAAGCATGGAAAAACAATGAACTGATGAGATACTTCTGTACTCTCATCCGGTAGTCCGCCATGTTCAACAAATTCAAAACACTGGAGGATGCCGCAAATGAATTCCCGAGTCTACTTGCAGAAGGAAAGTTACCCTTGCAACTGAAAATGAAGTCTAAACATCAGAAGGGTGAATGGGTAACCCATCCTGAAGATTGGATTCTTGCCTACGATGCTTCATATGAAGGACGAAGCATCTACAAGGACCATGGTTCTAAAAAACGCTAGGCGCTAGGTGTTCGGATTGCTAACGCATAGCGCCCAGAGAATTACTCAGGGATTAATTGGGGAGTAGACTAGGCGGATTTTTTTTATTATTATTTTAATCATTTTTATATATAAAAAATTATATATATGTAAAATAATAAAAAATAATTAAAATTTAACCATTTAAACAGATTTAACACAATTATAGATTAAATTTGAAATATTAATAAAGATATAAGAGAGTCCATAATATCCATACTATCTTAGATTATGAATTTATAGTACTATTAAGACAAAAAAAAAAGTATAACCGCCTAGCCATCCGCCTAGTCGCCCATGTAACTAGGAATTTGAAACATTAATATAGATATAAAGTAGTCCATAGTAACCATAGTATCTTAGCTTGCCTTCGTAGGCCTCAGCCCAGCCATCCTAGGCGATCGATTAATCACCCAAATGCCCAGTACGAACGCCTAGGCCATAATCGGAACGGTAGAGGACCTTCTAGGAATTAATCAGAGGATTAATCGGTCTAGGCGGGGATTTTTAGAATACTGACAAGGACTGAGGTAGGGATTCACTAATCAACTGGTGGAAAGGAACCGAACATAATCCCTCTCGAAATACTTGGAAGCATCAACATTATATGGACTAGCCTCTGTTAGATCTACTCTGTATTTTATCCTACTATATGCTCTCCGATGCAGTACTTCTATTTCTTTCAAGCACTGTAAATTTCGAATGGTTCATAAATAAAGTTGTATTCAATTAAGATTACATCCTGTAAGATTGTGTTTGCGCGCCAATCATAAGTTAAGTTGTAATATGTTGTGTCGAGAATTATACTCTCCGACCGGCGATCGTCTCAGTGATCGGGCGACCTAGCCATTGCCGAGCATCAAGGCAGAACTGCCGACCGAAGGTCCCAGGACAAGTCCCGGTGCTGAGCGATCGACACCTAAGACGATCGTCTCTCGGTACTTGGCGATCAACTCCCGGTGGCCGACGACCAGACGATTATCTCTCGGCAATACCGACCGACCCTTGGGGACCGACTGATGCCGACCTATGGTGACCGACCAATGCCGACCGCCTCACGCCGCTCGAAGCCGATGGTCATCCAGTCGGCAAAGGCCGAAGCCCAGGACAGACCCCACGTGCAGAGCCGAGACAAGATCCGCATTTCACGGATCATTGACCACAGCCTGTCAGCATCTTCCCACCAGCCGACACGCCCGCCGAAAGGTGTCAGTAGGGCCGCATGTGACAGTGACTCCGGACGTGTGCTGGCTCCTCATTGGACCGCACAGCTGGCTGCCAGCAGCTGCCTTGGACTTTAGGCTGACATCCCTGTGACTTAAAGGCGATCGCCCCATTATTATATTGGCCGAAAGGCGATCGCCCGCCAGGAATCAAGGCTCCTCTGCCCCTATATATAGAAGGCGGCCTGCACTTGTCCAAGGACCGAACTTTTACCCCGGAAATTCTTCTGACTCTCACGGCTTCCCAACAAGCAATACACACAACTTGGCTTTCTCCTACTCTTGGCAACTGCTATCTCTCAGCTCTTTCTTCTCTCGGCCTCTCTCATACAGAAGACGATCGGCAGGGACAAAGAACACCAAGCTTCGCTCAAGAGCTGGATTAACAGAGTCTTTTTACACTCATTGTACTTAGATTCTCACATTAATACTTGTATCCACGAATATTTATATTAATAACATATCGCGAGAGCATTCAAGCCCGGGCCTAACAAACCCGACAAATCTTGTGTTTATTCATATTCTCTCGGAAGTGCTCCCGCAACCAAATTTGTTTGTTGTCCGTCCATTCCAGCCGTATTTAATCTTCGGATAAATATTTTGGGCAAAAACAATTGGCGCTAGAAGGAGGGCAGCTAACCCTCAAATTTTTATTCCTACCATCTCGAAGAACACTCACTGTTCTCGGGGCATATACTTGAAGTGACACTCACTGCGCTTCAAAGAAATCTTTCAGAAATCATGTCTTCCGCCTCCGCGTCGAAGAAAGCCGCTGGCCAACCCGCTAGACGCCTCGTTCCGTCTCAGTCCGAGCCACAGCCCATGGCGGAAGGTAGCCGCCGCAGTCCGAGACGCTCGATCCCGCCCCTGGGCGGCGGCCCAAGCCTCTCGCTCGATCAGTTCCGAACCGCGGAACAGATCGACGAGGCCATGGCCGTCCTACAGGAGCGACGGAGTGCTCTCGATGCGCCTCCCGCTATCACCGCCTCGGCCATCCACCGGAAGACGAAACAGAAGTTGAAGGCATTGCTGACCAGGCGATCGCCAGGAGGCTCTCATCCGCAAGGAGAGGCGCTCGCCAGCCGGGGCACGTCTGTTTTCGATCACCTGGGCAGCGACCCATCTTGGCAACCGGGGCAGTCCGGCCCCAGCCGCGAGACGACGGAGTTTGAGTCCGTCACCAGGAGCTCGGCCTATCCGACTCCCAGAACGCTGACCAGCCGTCTGGCTCCACCTCGCCAAATAATCGAGGTCGGCAGCAGCGGAGTCAGGAGATCGGTACACGATCGCCTCGGCTCCCGCTCCCAAAGCCGATCCGCGAGCGACCGAGCCACGATGATGGCCGCGATGCAACGCCAGCTCGACGACATGAAGGCGCTCCTGGAATCTGGGGCAGGCGCCAAGAACAAGATTGCCGAGCCGAGGGAGCCGCTCGCGGTCCACATAGAGCTCGCCCCCGTGCAGCACAAGATCGCTCCTCCTCAAACACCTCTATACGAGGGGAGATTAGACCCCGAAACACACCTGAGCAAGTTCAACATCTACATGACTGGGTGTGGGGCATCAGATGCAACCAGGTGCCGAATGTTCCCTCTGACGCTGGACGACCTCGCCCACAGGTGGTACGCCTAATTGCCACCCCGGTCCATCGATTCCTTTAACCAACTGGCGAAAGTCTTCACAGAGTACTTCGCCGCTAAGGTCGCTCGACCGGAAGGTCCCCTTCGCATGATACAAATCAGGCAGGGAGAAGAAGAGTCCGACTCGGATTACATTGACCGAGTAGACAAGATCATCATCAACGGCGAGCCCGTAAGCGATGAGATCGCCCTCTATACGGTCATAGGAGGATTCCATGGCCTTTCACTTATGTTCAGGCACCTTACGAAAGACCAACCCTTGACGTACGCGACCTTCCGAGCTAAAGCCGAAGATTTTCTGGCCAGGCAGAGGTTTCTCCTTAGCCTATGAGCAGCGCAATCGGCGCCCGAACGACGATCACCGATCTCCCGCCCGATCACCGGTACCAACCTACGAATAACGCGATCGGCAGCCGAGCGACGATCGCCAGTCTTCCAGCCCGATCGCTATCATCACGCTACATCACCAAAAAACCGGAGGACTCGTTCGCCATCTACAGTTCACCATCTAACATGATGGACTAAGGCACGAGATCGCCTCCACCGAACATCATACAGCCATGGTCCTGGTAGTCGACGGAACCGGCTGCTTCGGCCATGCAAGGTCCCTTCGGGCCAAGATCACCCGCCCTTCGTTTAAACACGAGGCCGGCGTAGTCTGAGGGCCCTCCAAAATTAATCAGTGGACACGATCGCCCGCCCTCAAAGGATCATCATCTAACATGGTGAACCCGGACAATGCGACGTGCCACTACCCCCGTCTCAACGTACACCGTCGAGGTTCGCCGTCCTCATGGCGGGCCGAGGTGGAAGCAGAGCTAACAAGCCGCGGACGTGGAGTTGAATCATCCGACGCTTCCCCGCGCAAGGACTCCTCTAGACCAAGACCGCACGCCCTTCATTTAAATACGAGGCGAGGCGCAGCCTAACAGAGGACTCTCACAAAAAAATGAGTCACGAGACACTCAATGTCTTCGCGCACAAGACACGGTCATGGAGTCGGTCCATCGAACTCCGCGACTGTGCACGGTTCCTCAGCGACGAAACAATCAAGTTTCTACGAGGGATCGGCCAATGTTGTTTTTTGCAAGTACAAGTGTAACACCCCCAAAACCATCCGGGATATTACAGCGCCGTGGGTCCTGCGCCAGAACCCACCAGGCTAAAAACCGTTTACAAAACCAATTCAAAAACGCCAAAAGGCCGATGACGGTAATACTTTAAATACTCAAATATTTTCAAAAGAATAATTTTGAAATACCGTCATAAAATACCATTTGAAAATACAAGGCGAAGTGCCAAATCTCGATAGTTCAAAATGTACGTTAAGACGCCGCTTAAACGTACCGATAAAATAGTTTAGGAAAAGACTTAACGAAATAACTCAAGTTCACAAAATGTCAAAAAGGCCCTTTTAAAATACACACACGCAATGGATAAAGATACCGAAAAGCCATTTTGAAATATACACACGCAATGGATAAATGCGCTTCAAAATACACATTTGCAGCGGAAATGAGTAACCGGAAAAGAAATACTCGATACTCCAAAACATGCCACCGCCAGTATCACATCGGGAAGCTCAT
Source organism: Orobanche coerulescens (assembly GCA_033398695.1). Taxonomy (NCBI): domain Eukaryota; kingdom Viridiplantae; phylum Streptophyta; class Magnoliopsida; order Lamiales; family Orobanchaceae; genus Orobanche; species Orobanche coerulescens. Next base: position 410,333 of record JAWKAU010000106.1, on the reverse strand, counting down.
CCCTTCACGACCGCTACTAGCTCGATCTCCGAGTACCTAAAAATAAAGCCCACGACGGGGTCAGCCACAATACTCGACAATGATATCGATCATATCATTATAAATAATTACATACCAATGTAGTAATACTGTAAGAATACTACCAACGTAATCTTACCGTCATAACCTTACCAATCCATGGCCATTCATAACAAATCAATCCTTACCATAATCCATATTTCGCATTCTCAAATGACGAAATGAACTCAACAACAATTATCTGTACTGAATTCCAAAAACACCAACAATCCTCAAAACATCATCATAACTCATAAGTGCGGAAATAATCCAATCTGTGCCAAATCCTGTCCGTCGGATTACATAATCAAATATCAATATGTATAAACCAATAATACACAACATATCTGTAGATCAACTACCACATGATAATGATAACGAATCCCGAAACATCGACGTACAGTCTGAATGCTCATACGATCAATAACAATGACCAACCAATACATCACTGGGAATATCATCGACATGATAGCTCCAATATGACTAACGAAGGATCAACGATGACTGAGAGTACCCTCAACAAGTTAAACTCCAAACACGATCAACAAAGGATCAACTATAACCGAGAATACCCTCAACAAGGTAGACTCCAAATGATCAACAATAATGGATCTCAAGAAATAACTCTGACTGTCGAACATACCCCTCGGGCGTATGAACAACCAGTCGCAAACCGTCGAACATATCCAATCAAACATGGTCTATGAACGATCAAAAATTGTACGGCTCAAAGATGGACATCACAGTACGCCCGATCCGGAAATGTGTCCGTGCACATGTCCACCCCGTATACGGAATCCAGAATATACGTGGGACAATGTACCTAATTAGCCTCACGAACTAACTTCTCGTGTGCACGGTCCAATGTGGTGATATCCACGCATGACCATCGCGTGCCTGGCTAAAAATCCTACACAATAACCAATCGGCACGCAGATATGATTCCGGATATGTCACGATACAACATGACAACGAAACTCAAAGGATAACACATTCAATACAAATCATACGACTCGCCAAGTGAACGATGACACACGAATAATGAAAGATCGACACGACCAACAATATTCAAAACAACCATCCTGGGATCAAAATCCCTAAGGACCGATTAACACGAGCAACTCATCCAATACTATGGACGATCAAAGTTGTATGGCTCAAAAGATGGACATCACAGTACGCCCGATCCGGAAATGTGTCCGTGCACATGTCCACCCCGTATACTGAATCCAGAAATATACGTGGGACAATGTACCTAATTAGCCTCACGAACTAACTTCTCGTGTGCACGGTCCAATGTGGTGATATCCACGCATGACCATCGTGTGCCTGGCTAAAAATCCTACACAATAACCAATCGGCACGCAGATATGATTCCGGATATGTCACGATACAACATGACAACGAAACTCAAGAATTACATATCCAATAAGGATCAAAAGACTCACCGAAGTGAAACAACAGACTGACAGTGGAAAGTCGACATGACTAATCAATATTCAAGACAATAATCCTGGGATAATCATCCCCGACAAATAATCAACACGATCAATGTTCTCCATACAATCAGCCCTGGGATCATCATCCCTCAGCGAAGTAATCAATACGAATCCCATCATACGAAACATCAACGTACAACATATATACAATAATTCCTCAAAACAATTATCCTCATAACTGAACAATACTGGAATTACCTCAAGCCGAAAAATCCTTTCCACGAACCAACATCCCTGAACGAATGCACAGTTATACGAATAATCTCAAATAAGGTACCATCCATTCAATACCAATAAATCTTTATCCTGATACTTATGTCATTGCGATAATTATCCTCGATATCCGATATACTATACCCTTGACCAAAGATAACTCACGTATTCCTTGAACACAATTAAATCATATACCTTATGATTTAATACAAACCAGAGCACGATATACAACTCATTAACCGCCAACTTACCTTTCTAACAACATTGCTATGCGAATTATAAATGAAATGAAAACGAAACCATTCATCAAATATTATAAACTGAACAAGTATAAACTTGCCTCGATACCGATACCACGAAGCTGTTACCAATATCCATTGCCTTCGTCTCCGAGCTCCTCAGCCCTGACCAAAAGCAACCTACGAATTCTTCAACCCTGACCGCAACACCACGACCATAATCAACGCTCAATTATCGCGACCTAATGCAACAATCAAATGACAACACATCCGATAATAATCAATAACCGGTATAACCAACCAATCAAACTCGCCGCTCGAATACCTCGATCATTAACAAAACCGAACAATACAACTCAAGCAATTACGAACTCATATCAACAATACAAGCCGAAATCCGATAAATCGTAATTATCAATCGATAACCGATCAATAAACCCAATGGTTCCACAATATCTCGATTAAACACGGTCTTAAACAATCCAGTTCAAACCATCACGAATTCATAATCACAACACGAAAATACTACACTGTCTGCCTACTTAGCGCACGTTAAACGCATAACGTAGCGTGCGCTAAGTTATTCCCGTTAGCGTGCGCTAGCCAGTAAGCTTAGCGTGCGCTAATGCTGCACAGTTGCATGCATTCCAAACATCAACTAACACTTTGCGACTACAATTCCGAATGAAAAGGAAATCATACTCCAAGATTAACAATAACTTTTCCAAATTCAATCTCGTTATCATACTCGAAATCATATTCGTAGTCTTACACGAATATTATACCAAAACACATGACTTAGTTCTAGATATGAATATCCCATATTCATATCCAAAGCACCAACACCTCCTATATCATAATCATCATATCATATCGTATAATTCAAGAGTTCTTCAAGAACATGAAATATCCGAAATCAAGTTCAAAACGACATAATCCGATGTATATATCATCGTGCGAAGAGGATATCAATAACAACAACCAAACCTAATCCGATAACAAGAACCATATCATACTCAATCCGAAATTCCACCTCATATCATGATTCATACGAAATTAATATAATCCAGAAATCCATCTAGAATCGAGTTAAACGAATCATCATCCTTAAAGTATGAAGAATCTTAATTAATATCTGAAAACTCATATCACAAATTCAATAATTCTCGTATAATATCGTTACATGATAATCCAACATGCTCCTTCACAAGTAATCATCCAAGAAAAACGAACCAACATCAAAGGGATATGAGAATTACCTTGTATGGATGAACCAAGAAGAAGAACCATTGAACTCTATTCCAAAAATCATCAATAACCTCAAGAACAAAGCTTGAATCCATGCTTTCCATCTTAATCTTGATAAAGAGGATCATCTCTCAGTGTTTCTGGACCTCATGTACCTCTCAGGGCTCTCTCTATCGAGTGAAAGAAAATAAGTGGACGAAATGCTTCATAACACCCTCCTGTCCCTTTATATAATATTCATTATTAGCGTGCGCTAACATCTCATGTTTAGCGTGCGCTACCGCATTAGCGTGCGCTAACTGACTTAGTTAGCGTGCGCTATCGAAGTCCAGTGGCTACTGCCTTGCTTCGTAAACTAGCTTACGTACGTAATGCCCATGCATTAACGTACGTAAAACATCCTGCTTAGCGTACGCAATTCATTGCATCTAGCGTGCGCTAATATCAGTTGACTTGCTACAGTCTACGTACCGCATGTGCCTCCACATGCCGATCTGACGAGGATAAGATTCCTTTTGACCGATCTACAATTAGCGTGCGCTAAGCCTCATGCTTTAGCGTGCGCTAATACTTCAGGACCACAACCGTTGATCGACTGTAACGTGCGCCAAATACTGGGTCCACACGCAGATTCCTTCCGATCTGACTGCATTTAGCGTGCGCTACATTATGCCTCTAGCGTGCGCTAACCATGAACGATAGCGTGCGCTATGCTTGAACATTAGCGCGCGCTAATCAGGTTATACTTAGCCATTTTCCAACTCTCCTCGTCCGTCTCGACATACCAAATACGAACATACTGCATACTGAATACATGTACTGAATCCAAAATATTCTCATATGGTATACCTGATATCCACGATAACCTGATACACGATATCCTTAAAATAATTGTCGAACCACTACGACAGTTATACGAGTACAAATACAGCTGTCTCAGTTCTCAATTTATTTTATCTATACTGTATAGACACCAAGCCATCCAGTATATCTTAGATAAAATAACGCGAAAAATTCATACTGAAAATTCGGGTATTACATACTACCCCCCTTAAAATAAGTTTCGTCCTCGAAACTTGCAACCTGCCACCAACAACAGATAAATCCAAAACTTTCCAACTCATCACAAAATAATCATGTGTCGCCACAAGCGAATAACCAAACCAATATACTTACAGGTGCGTGAAGCCGATGATCTCCCGTGATACTAGCACACGACTCCCACACGAAGTCTCAAAACAATACCAACACACGCCAATATCACAAATAGCAGTTTGAAAAGATCTCAAAAATTTTGGAAACTCCAAAAATCGATTCGACTCAAAAGTCAGAAAAACTCATTTTCAAAAATCACGCTACTACCATACCGGTAGAGCCACATAACACACACGCCTGGGTTTCACAAAACCCAAGCTCCGATACCATCTTCTGTAACACCCCCAAAACCATTCGGGATATTACAGCGCCGTGGGTCCTGCGCCAGAACCCACCAGGCTAAAAACCGTTTACAAAACCAATTCAAAAACGCCAAAAGGCCGATGACGGTAATACTTTAAATACTCAAATATTTTCAAAAGAATAATTTTGAAATACCGTCATAAAATACCATTTGAAAATACAAGGCGAAGTGCCAAATCTCGATAGTTCAAAATGTACGTTAAGACGCCGCTTAAACGTACCGATAAAATAGTTTAGGAAAAGACTTAACGAAATAACTCAAGTTCACAAAATGTCAAAAAGGCCCTTTTAAAATACACACACGCAGCGGATAAAGATACCGAAAAGCCATTTTGAAATATACACACGCAGCGGATAAATGCAGTTCAAAATACACATTTGCAGCGGAAATGAGTAACCGGAAAAGAAATACTCGATACTCCAAAACATGCCACCGCCAGTATCACATCGGGAAGCTCATCCCTTCACGACCGCTACTAGCTCGATCTCCGAGTACCTAAAAATAAAGCCCACGACGGGGTCAGCCACAATACTCGACAATGATATCGATCATATCATTATAAATAATTACATACCAATGTAGTAATACTGTAAGAATACTACCAACGTAATCTTACCGTCATAACCTTACCAATCCATGGCCATTCATAACAAATCAATCCTTACCATAATCCATATTTCGCATTCTCAAATGACGAAATGAACTCAACAACAATTATCTGTACTGAATTCCAAAAACACCAACAATCCTCAAAACATCATCATAACTCATAAGTGCGGAAATAATCCAATCTGCCAAACTCGTCCGTCGGATTACACAATCAAATATCAATATGTATAAACCAATAATACACAACATATCTCAGATCAACTACCACATGATAATGATAACGAATCCGAAACATCGACGATCTGAATGCTCATACGATCAATAACAATGACCAACCAATACATCACTGGGAATATCATCGACATGATAGCTCCAATATGACTAACGAAGGATCAACGATGACTGAGAGTACCCTCAACAAGTTAAACTCCAAACACGATCAACAAAGGATCAACTATAACCGAGAATACCCTCAACAAGGTAGACTCCAAATGATCAACAATAATGGATCTCAAGAAATAACTCGATCGCCGAACATACCCCTCGCGTATGAACAACCGGCCGCAAACCGTCGAACATATCCAATCAAACATGGTCTATGAACGATCAAAAATTGTACGGCTCAAAGATGGACATCACAGTACGCCCGATCCGGAAATGTGTCCGTGCACATGTCCACCCCGTATACGGAATCCAGAATATACGTGGGACAATGTACCTAATTAGCCTCACGAACTAACTTCTCGTGTGCACGGTCCAATGTGGTGATATCCACGCATGACCATCGCGTGCCTGGCTAAAAATCCTACACAATAACCAATCGGCACGCAGATATGATTCCGGATATGTCACGATACAACATGACAACGAAACTCAAAGGATAACACATTCAATACAAATCATACGACTCGCCAAGTGAACGATGACACACGAATAATGAAAGATCGACACGACCAACAATATTCAAAACAACCATCCTGGGATCAAAATCCCTAAGGACCGATTAACACGAGCAACTCATCCAATACTATGGACGATCAAAGTTGTATGGCTCAAAAGATGGACATCACAGTACGCCCGATCCGGAAATGTGTCCGTGCACATGTCCACCCCGTATACGGAATCCAGAAATATACGTGGGACAATGTACCTAATTAGCCTCACGAACTAACTTCTCGTGTGCACGGTCCAATGTGGTGATATCCACGCATGACCATCGTGTGCCTGGCTAAAAATCCTACACAATAACCAATCGGCACGCAGATATGATTCCGGATATGTCACGATACAACATGACAACGAAACTCAAGAATTACATATCCAATAAGGATCAAAAGACTCACCGAAGTGAAACAACAGACTGACAGTGGAAAGTCGACATGACTAATCAATATTCAAGACAATAATCCTGGGATAATCATCCCCGACAAATAATCAACACGATCAATGTTCTCCATACAATCAGCCCTGGGATCATCATCCCTCAGCGAAGTAATCAATACGAATCCCATCATACGAAACATCAACGTACAACATATATACAATAATTCCTCAAAACAATTATCCTCATAACTGAACAATACTGGAATTACCTCAAGCCGAAAAATCCTTTCCACGAACCAACATCCCTGAACGAATGCACAGTTATACGAATAATCTCAAATAAGGTACCATCCATTCAATACCAATAAATCTTTATCCACGATACTTATGTCATTGCGATAATTATCCTCGATATCCGATATACTATACCCTTGACCAAAGATAACTCACGTATTCCTTGAACACAATTAAATCATATACCTTATGATTTAATACAAACCAGAGCACGATATACAACTCATTAACCGCCAACTTACCTTTCTAACAACATTGCTATGCGAATTATAAATGAAATGAAAACGAAACCATTCATCAAATATTATAAACTGAACAAGTATAAACTTGCCTCGATACCGATACCACGAAGCTGTTACCAATATCCATTGCCTTCGTCTCCGAGCTCCTCAGCCCTGACCAAAAGCAACCTACGAATTCTTCAACCCTGACCGCAACACCACGACCATAATCAACGCTCAATTATCGCGACCTAATGCAACAATCAAATGACAACACATCCGATAATAATCAATAACCGGTATAACCAACCAATCAAACTCAGCGGCTCAGTAATACCTCGATCATTAACAAAACCGAACAATACAACTCAAGCAATTACGAACTCATATCAACAATACAAGCCGAAATCCGATAAATCGTAATTATCAATCGATAACCGATCAATAAACCCAATGGTTCCACAATATCTCGATTAAACACGGTCTTAAACAATCCAGTTCAAACCATCACGAATTCATAATCACAACACGAAAATACTACACTGTCTGCCTACTTAGCGCACGTTAAACGCATAACGTAGCGTGCGCTAAGTTATTCCCGTTAGCGTGCGCTAGCCAGTAAGCTTAGCGTGCGCTAATGCTGCACAGTTGCATGCATTCCAAACATCAACTAACACTTTGCGACTACAATTCCGAATGAAAAGGAAATCATACTCCAAGATTAACAATAACTTTTCCAAATTCAATCTCGTTATCATACTCGAAATCATATTCGTAGTCTTACACGAATATTATACCAAAACACATGACTTAGTTCTAGATATGAATATCCCATATTCATATCCAAAGCACCAACACCTCCTATATCATAATCATCATATCATATCGTATAATTCAAGAGTTCTTCAAGAACATGAAATATCCGAAATCAAGTTCAAAACGACATAATCCGATGTATATATCATCGTGCGAAGAGGATATCAATAACAACAACCAAACCTAATCCGATAACAAGAACCATATCATACTCAATCCGAAATTCCACCTCATATCATGATTCATACGAAATTAATATAATCCAGAAATCCATCTAGAATCGAGTTAAACGAATCATCATCCTTAAAGTATGAAGAATCTTAATTAATATCTGAAAACTCATATCACAAATTCAATAATTCTCGTATAATATCGTTACATGATAATCCAACATGCTCCTTCACAAGTAATCATCCAAGAAAAACGAACCAACATCAAAGGGATATGAGAATTACCTTGTATGGATGAACCAAGAAGAAGAACCATTGAACTCTATTCCAAAAATCATCAATAACCTCAAGAACAAAGCTTGAATCCATGCTTTCCATCTTAATCTTGATAAAGAGGATCATCTCTCAGTGTTTCTGGACCTCATGTACCTCTCAGGGCTCTCTCTATCGAGTGAAAGAAAATAAGTGGACGAAATGCTTCATAACACCCTCCTGTCCCTTTATATAATATTCATTATTAGCGTGCGCTAACATCTCATGTTTAGCGTGCGCTACCGCATTAGCGCGGCGCTAATCGACTTAGTTAGCGTGCGCTATCAGTCCGATGGCTCCGCCTTGCTTCGTAAACTAGCTTACGACGTAATGCCCATGCATTAACGCACGTAAAACATCTGCTTAGCGTCGCAATTCATTGCATCTAGCGTGCGCTAATATCGATTGACTTGCTACGATCACGTACCGCATGTGCCTCCACATGCCGATCTGACGAGGATAAGATTCCTTTTGACCGATCTACAATTAGCGTGCGCTAAGCCTCATGCTTTAGCGTGCGCTAATACTTCAGGACAACAACCGTTGACTGACCAGAACGTGCGCCGAAAACAGCTGGGTCCACACGCAGATTCCTTCCGATCTGACTGCATTTAGCGTGCGCTACATTATGCCTCTAGCGTGCGCTAACCATGAACGATAGCGTGCGCTATGCTTGAACATTAGCGCGCGCTAATCAGGTTATACTTAGCCATTTTCCAACTCTCCTCGTCCGTCTCGACATACCAAATACGAACATACTGCATACTGAATACATGTACTGAATCCAAAATATTCTCATATGGTATACCTGATATCCACGATAACCTGATACACGATATCCTTAAAATAATTGTCGAACCACTACGACAGTTATACGAGTACAAATACAGCTGTCTCAGTTCTCAATTTATTTTATCTATACTGTATAGACACCAAGCCATCCAGTATATCTTAGATAAAATAACGCGAAAAATTCATACTGAAAATTCGGGTATTACAACAAGAACCGATAGATAGCTAGCCAATCGACATGATTGCCCAAGTCCGAACCCAAAGTCAGCTCAACGAGTCGCCCGTTCTCATCCTACACGATCGCCAGCAAGAACCACCTCGCCCCATGTCTTCAACATCGTAGCAAGCTGGGGGGCAATTGTTGTGTCGAGAATTATACTCTCCGACTGGCGATCGTCTCAGTGATCGGGCGACCTAGCCATTGCCGAGCAGCAAGGCAGAACTGCCGACCGAAGGTCCCAGGACAAGTCCCGGTGCTGAGCGATCGACACATAAGACGATCGTCTCTCGGTACTTGGCGATCAACTCCCGGTGGCCGACGACCAGACGATTATCTCTCGGCAATGCCGACCGACCCTTGGGGACCGACTGATGCCGACCTATGGTGACCGACCAATGCCGACCGCCTCACGCCGCTCGAAGCCGATGGTCATCCAGTCGGCAAAGGCCGAAGCCCAGGACAGACCCCACGTGCAGAGCCGAGACAAGATCCGCATTTCAAGGATCATTGACCACAGCCTGTCAGCATCTTCCCACCAGACGACACGCCCGCCGAAAGGTGTCAGTAGGGCCGCATGTGATAGTGACTCCGGACGTGTGCTGGCTCCTCATTGGACCGCACAGCTGGCTGCCAGCAGCTGCCTTGGACTTTAGGCCGACATCGCTGTGACTTAAAGGCGATCGCCCCATTATTATATTGGCCGAAAGGCGATCGCCCGCCAGGAATCAAGGCTCCTCTGCCCCTATATATAGAAGGCAGCCTGCACTTGTCCAAGGACCGAACTTTTACCCCGGAAATTCTTCTGACTCTCACGGCTTCCCAACAAGCAATACACACAACTTGGCTTTCTCCTACTCTTGGCAACTGCTATCTCTCAGCTCTTTCTTCTCTCGGCCTCTCTCATACAGAAGACGATCGGCAGGGACAAAGAACACCTAGCTTCGCTCAAGAGCTGGATTAACAGAGTCTTTTTATACTCATTGTACTTAGATTCTCACATTAATACTTGTATCCACGAATATTTGTATTAATAACATACCGCGAGAGCATTCAAGCCTGGGCCTAACAAACCCGACAAATCTTGTGTTTATTCATATTCTCTCGGAAGTGCTCCCGCAACCAAATTTGTTTGCTAGTGCAGATCGGGCGTGACCAGAGACTTATCCAATAGGGTATGTCTTGCAGAGACTCCGAAGTTCGTGGATTGCTAGCCGATGCCAGGATAAGTTGTTGGATTATCCAGATGCGTATGTCTCGAGGAGGCTCCGAGGTTCGTGGCTTGCTAGCCCGATGCGAGGATAACTATGAACGTATGTTACGGTTATGGTTATGTGACTGTTGTCACAGTGATATGTAATATTGTGTGGTTTCCCATTGGGTTATTCACTCGGGTATGTCTCGAGGAGGCTTTGAGGTTCGTGGTTTATTAGCACGGGACGCGAATAATACTTGGGAAAATGTTGATATGTATGATTGGGTCGTGGACCCCATGTTTTGTGATCGAAATGGTATGATTGGGTCGTGGACCCCGTGTTTGTTATTAGATTTGTATTTTGGAAAATGATCTTTGGGCTGTGTCCCTATATGGTTTTGATAAGTGAGAATTCCTAAATCTCAAATATTTTCAAAAACTCCCGAGATCTTAAAATGTTTTCTCAAAATGTATATTGAGTTTCATTCCTACCTATCATAGTTTGAACGGTCTTAATCGAGTGAATTATCTCGGGAAGTCTTTTGTTACGTTTTACTGTTTGGCCGTTCTCGAGTATTATGTTTTCAGAGTATGTTGTGTATGGCTCGTATTTGCACTTTATACTTGCACTAGCAAAATACTGGAATTTTGCTAACCCCCGAGTAATCGGGGGGTGGATGTTTGTATTGCGTCTAGGTTCGTGCAGGTTCTTAGGAAGCAAAACACAGGATCAGTACGAAGGATGATGGAAGACAAATGATACTAATCACATGAAGACCAGTACTTGGTACTGGTGGTCGTATTGTATTATTCTTACTGCTGTAGTTTTTTTCTGTCGTATGAGTTGTCAGTGTATTTGGACCCCTGTGCGGGTATGAGTTTTGATAGAGAGATGTATTTGAAGTTTTAAGTTGTATGTTTGTGGTGAAGACCAAATCGGTCAAATGGTTCGTTATTCAGCTATGTCGTATGTAATGTGATATCTTGTTTTGTATTTAGCCAGGTCAAGGAGCGAAAGGATAAAAGGAAAATGGTTCTCGACCTGAGTTCCAGGATCCTAATTTTTCGTAGATAAATACTGTACGAAAGCCTGCTGAGATATTGCTCCCAACAGACCGACAACCTACAACTGAGGATTTGAAAGCATGGAAAAACAATGAACTGATGAGATACTTCTGTACTCTCATCCGGTAGTCCGCCATGTTCAACAAATTCAAAACACTGGAGGATGCCGCAAATGAATTCCCGAGTCTACTTGCAGAAGGAAAGTTACCCTTGCAACTGAAAATGAAGTCTAAACATCAGAAGGGTGAATGGGTAACCCATCCTGAAGATTGGATTCTTGCCTACGATGCTTCATATGAAGGACGAAGCATCTACAAGGACCATGGTTCTAAAAAACGCTAGGCGCTAGGTGTTCGGATTGCTAACGCATAGCGCCCAGAGAATTACTCAGGGATTAATTGGGGAGTAGACTAGGCGGATTTTTTTTATTATTATTTTAATCATTTTTATATATAAACAATTATATATATGTAAAATAATAAAAAATAATTAAAATTTAACCATTTAAACAGATTTAACACAATTATAGATTAAATTTGAAATATTAATAAAGATATAAGAGAGTCCATAATATCCATACTATCTTAGATTATGAATTTATAGTACTATTAAGACAAAAAAAAAAGTATAACCGCCTAGCCATCCGCCTAGTCGCCCACGTAACTAGGAATTTGAAACATTAATATAGATATAAAGTAGTCCATAGTAACCATAGTATCTTAGCTTGCCTTCGTAGGCCTCAGCCCAGCCATCCTAGGCGATCGATTAATCACCCAAATGCCCAGTACGAACGCCTAGGCCATAATCGGAACGGTAGAGGACCTTCTAGGAATTAATCGGAGGATTAATCGGTCTAGGCGGGGATTTTTAGAATACTGACAAGGACTGAGGTAGGGATTCACTAATCAACTGGTGGAAAGGAACCGAACATAATCCCTCTCGAAATACTTGGAAGCATCAACATTATATGGACTAGCTTCTGTTAGATCTACTCTGTATTTTATCCTACTATATGCTCTCCGATGCAGTACTTCTATTTCTTTCAAGCACTGTAAATTTCGAATGGTTCATAAATGAAGTTGTATTCAATTAAGATTACATCCTGTAAGATTGTGTTTGCGCGCCAGTCATAAGTTAAGTTGTAATATGTTGTGTCGAGAATTATACCCTCCGATCGGCGATCGTCTCAGTGATCGGGCGACCTAGCCATTGCCGAGCAGCAAGGCAGAACTGCCGACCGAAGGTCCCAGGACAAGTCCCGGTGCTGAGCGATCGACACCTAAGACGATCGTCTCTCGGTACTTGGCGATCAACTCCCGGTGGCCAACGACCAGACGATTATCTCTCGGCAATGCCGACCGACCCTTGGGGACCGACTGATGCCGACCTATGGTGACCGACCAATGCCGACCGCCTCACGCCGCTCGAAGCCGATGGTCATCCAGTCGGCAAAGGCCGAAGCCCAGGACAGACCCCACGTGCAGAGCCGAGACACGATCCGCATTTCACGGATCATTGACCACAGCCTGTCAGCATCTTTCCACCAGCCGACACGCCCGCCGAAAGGTGTCAGTAGGGCCGCATGTGACAGTGACTCCGGACGTGTGCTGGCTCCTCCTTGGACCGCACAGCTGGCTGCCAGCAGCTGCCTTGGACTTTAGGCCGACATCCCTGTGACTTAAAGGCGATTGCCCCATTATTATATTGGCCGAAAGGCGATCGCCCGCCAGGAATCAAGGCTCCTCTGCCCCTATATATAGAAGGCAGCATGCACTTGTCCAAGGACCGAACTTTTACCCCGGAAATTCTTCTGACTCTCACGGCTTCCCAACAAGCAATACACACAACTTGGCTTTCTCCTACTCTTGGCAACTGCTATCTCTCAGCTCTTTCTTCAATCGGCCTCTCTCATTCAGAAGACGATCGGCAGGGACAAAGAACACCAAGCTTCGCTCAAGAGCTGGATTAACAGAGTCTTTTTACACTCATTGTACTTAGATTCTCACATTAATACTTGTATCCACGAATATTTGTATTAATAACATATCGCGAGAGCATTCAAGCCCGGGACTAACAAACCCGACAAATCTTGTGTTTATTCATATTCTCTCGGAAGTGCTCCCGCAACAAAATTTGTTTGTTGTCCGTCCATTCCAGCCGTATTTAATCTTCGGATAAATATTTTGGGCAACAACAATTGGCGCTAGAAGTAGGGCATCTAACCCTCAAATTTTTATTCCTACCGTCTCGAAGAACACTCACTGTTCTCGGGGCATATACTTGAAGTGACACTCACTGCGCTTCAAAGAAATCTTTCAGAAATCATGTCTTCTGCCTCCGCGTCGAAGAAAGCCGCTGGCCAACCCGCTAGACGCCTCGTTCCGTCTCAGTCCGAGCCACAGCCGATGGCGGAAGGTAGCCGCCGCAGTCCGAGACGCTCGATCCCGCCCCTGGGCGGCGGCCCAAGACTCTCGCTCGATCAGTTCCGAACCGCGGAACAGATCGACGAGGCCATGGCCGTCCTACAGGAGCGACGGAGTGCTCTCGACGCGCCTCCCGCTATCACCGCCTCGGCCATCCACCGGAAGACCAAACGGAAGTTGAAGGCATTGCTGACCGGGCGATCGCCAGGAGGCTCTCATCCGCAAGGAGAGGCGCTCGCCAGCCGGGGCACGTCTGTTTTTGATCACCTGGGCAGTGACCCATCTTGGCAACCGGGGCAGTCCGGCCCCAGCCGCGAGACGATGGAGTTTGAGTCCGTCACCAGGAGCTCGGCCTATCCGACTCCCAGAACGCTGACCAGCCGTCTGGCTCCACCTCGCCAAATAATCGAGGTCGGCAGCAGCGGAGTCAGGAGATCGGTACACGATCGCCTCGGCTCCCGCTCCCAAAGCCGATCCGCGAGCGACCGAGCCACGATGATGGCCGCGATGTAACGCCAGCTCGACGACATGAAGGCGCTCCTGGAATCTGGGGCAGGCGCCAAGAACAAGATCGCCGAGCCGAGCGAGCCGCTCGCGGTCCACATAGAGCTCGCCCCCGTGCAGCACAAGATCGCTCCTCCTCAAACACCTCTATACGAGGGGAGATCAGACCCCGAAACACACCTGAGCAAGTTCAACATCTACATGACTGGGTGTGGGGCATCAGATGCAACCAGGTGCCGAATGTTCCCTCTGACGCTGGACGACCTCGCCCACAGGTGGTACGCCTCATTGCCACCCCGGTCCATCGATTCCTTTAACCAACTGGCGAAAGTCTTCACAGAGTACTTCGCCGCTAAGGTCGCTCGACCGGAAGGTCCCCTTCGCATGATACAAATCAGGCAGGGAGAAGAAGAGTCCGACTCGGATTACATTGACCGAGTAGACAAGATCATCATCAACGGCGAGCCCGTAAGCGATGAGATCGCCCTCTACACGGTCCTAGGAGGATTCCATGGCCATTCGCCTATGTTCAGGCACCTTACGAAAGACCAACCCTTGACCTACGCGACCTTCCGAGCTAAAGCCGAAGATTTTCTGGCCAGGCAAAGGTTTCTCCTCAGCCTATGAGCAGCGCAATCGGCGCCCGAAAGACGATCACCGATCTCCCGCCTGATCACCGGTACCAACCTACGAATAACGCGATCGACAGCCGAGCGACGATCGCCAGTCTTCCAGCCCGATCGCTATCATCACGCTACATCACCAAAAAACCGGAGGACTCGTTCGCCATCTACAGTTCACCATCTAACATGATGCACTAAGGCACGAGATCGCCTCCACCGAACATCATACATCCATGGTCCTGGTAGTCGATGGAACCGGCTGCTTCGGCCATGCAAGGTCCCTTCGGGCCAAGATCGCCCGCCCTTCGTTTAAATACGAGGCCGGCGTAGTCTGAGGGCCCTCCAAAATTAATCAGTGGACACGATCGCCCGCCCTCAAAGGATCATCATCTAACATGGTGAACCCGGACAATGCGACGTGCCACTACCCCCGTCTCAACGTACACCGTCGAGGTTCGCCGTCTTCATGGCGGGCCGAGGTGGAAGCAGAGCTAACAAGCCGCGGACGTGGAGTTGAATCATCCGACGCTTCCCCGCGCAAGGACTCCTCTAGACCAAGACCGCACGCCCTTCATTTAAATACGAGGCGAGGCGCAGCCTAACAGAGGACTCTCACAAAAAAATGAGTCACGAGACACTCAATGTCTTCGCGCACAAGACACGGTCATGGAGTCGGTCCATCGAACTCCGCGACTGTGCACGGTTCCTCAGCGACGAAACAATCAAGTTTCTACGAGGGATCGGCCAATGTTGTTTTTTGCAGGTACAAGAACCGATAGATAGCTAGCCAATCGACATGATTGCCCAAGTCCGAATCCAAAGTCAGCTCAACGAGTCGCCCGTTCTCATCCTACACGATCGCCAACAAGAACCACCTCGCCCCATGTCTTCAACATCGGAGCAAGCTGGGGGGCAATTGTTGTGTCGAGAATTATACTCTCCGACCGGCGATCGTCTCAGTGATCGGGCGACCTAGCCATTGCCGAGCAGCAAGGCAGAACTGCCGACCGAAGGTCCCAGGACAAGTACCGGTGCTGAGAGATCGACGCCTAAGACGATCGTCTCTCGGTACTTGGCGATCATCTCCCGGTGGCCGACGACTAGATGATTATCTCTCGGCAATGCCGACCGACCCTTGGGGACCGACTGATGCCGACCTATGGTGACCGACCAATGCCGACCGCCTCACGCCGCTCGAAGCCGATGGTCATCCAGTCGGCAAAGGCCGAAGCCCAGGACAGACCCCACGTGCAGAGCCGAGACAAGATCCGCATTTCACGGATCATTGACCACAGCCTGTCAGCATCTTCCCACCAGCCGACACGCCCACCGAAAGGTGTCAGTAGGGCCGCATGTGACAGTGACTCCGGACGTGTGCTGGCTCCTCATTGGACCGCACAGCTGGCTGCCAGCAGCTGCCTTGGACTTTAGGCCGACATCCCTGTGACTTAAAGGCGATCGACCCATTATTATATTGGCCGAAAGGCGATCGCCCGCCAGGAATCAAGGCTCCTCTGCCCCTATATATAGAAGGCAGCCTGCACTTGTCCAAGGACCGAACTTTTACCCCGGAAATTCTTCTGACTCTCACGGCTTCCCAACAAGCAATACACACAACTTGGCTTTCTCCTACTCTTGGCAACTGCTATCTCTCAGCTCTTTCTTCTCTCGGCCTCTCTCATACAGAAGACGATCGGCAGGGACAAAGAACACCAAGCTTCGCTCAAGAGCTGGATTAACAGAGTCTTTTTACACTCATTGTACTTAGATTCTCACATTAATACTTGTATCCACGAATATTTGTATTAATAACATATCACGAGAGCATTCAAGCCCGGGCCTAACAAACCCGACAAATCTTGTGTTTATTCATATTCTCTCGGAAGTGCTCCCGCAACCAAATTTGTTTGTTGTCCGTCCATTCCAGCCGTATTTAATCTTCGGATAAATATTTTGGGCAACAACAATTGACGCTAGAAGGAGGGCATCTAACCCTCAAATTTTTATTCCTACCGTCTCGAAGAACACTCACTGTTCTCGGGGCATATACTTGAAGTGACACTCACTGCGCTTCAAAGAAATCTTTCAGAAATCATGTCTTCCGCCTCCGCGTCGAAGAGAGCCGCTGGCCAACCCGCTAGACGCCTCGTTCCGTCTTAGTCCGAGCCACAGCCGATGGTGGAAGGTAGCCGCCGCAGTCTGAGACGCTCGATCCCGCCCCTGGGCGGCGGCCCAAGCCTCTCGCTCGATCAGTTCCGAACCGCGGAACAGATCGACGAGGCCATGGCCGTCCTACAGGAGCGACGGAGTGCTCTCGACGCGCCTCCCGCTATCACCGCCTCGGCCATCCACCGGAAGACCAAACGGAAGTTGAAGGCATTGCTGACCGGGCGATCGCCAGGAGGCTCTCATCCGCAAGGAGAGGCGCTCGCCCGGTACGTCGTCTGATCGCCAGGCGGCGACCCATCTTGGCGACGGCGGGCGGTCGGCCCGGCCGCGAGCAGCGGAGTTTGAGTCCGTCACCAGGAGCTCGGCCTATCCGACTCCCAGAACGCTGACCAGCCGTCTGGCTCCACCTCGCCAAATAATCGAGGTCGGCAGCAGCGGAGTCAGGAGATCGGTACACGATCGCCTCGGCTCCCGCTCCCAAAGCCGATCCGCGAGCGACCGAGCCACGATGATGACCGCGATGCAACGCCAGCTCGACGACATGAAGGCGCTCCTGGAATCTGGGGCAGGCGCCAAGAACAAGATCGCCGAGCCGAGCGAGCCGCTCGCGGTCCACATAGAGCTCGCCCCCGTGCAGCACAAGATCGCTCCTCCTCAAACATCTCTATACGAGGGGAGATCAGACCCCGAAACACACCTGAGCAAGTTCAACATCTACATGACTGGGTGTGGGGCATCAGATGCAACCAGGTGTCGAATGTTCCCTCTGATGCTGGACGACCTCGCCCACAGGTGGTACGCCTCATTGCCACCCCGGTCCATCGATTCCTTTAACCAACTGGCGAAAGTCTTCACAGAGTACTTCGCCGCTAAGGTCGCTCGACCGGAAGGTCCCCTTCGCATGATGCAAATCAGGCAGGGAGAAGAAGAGTCCGACTCGGATTACATTGACCGAGTAGACAAGATCATCATCAACGGCGAGCCCGTAAGTGATGAGATCGCCCTCTACACGGTCCTAGGAGGATTCCATGGCCTTTCGCCTATGTTCAGGCGCCTTACGAAAGACCAACCCTTGACCTACGCCACCTTCCGAGCTAAAGCCGAAGATTTTCTGGCCAGGCAAAGGTTTCTCCTCAGCCTATGAGCAGCGCAATCGGCGCCCGAACGACGATCACCGATCTCCCGCCCGATCACCGGTACCAACCTACGAATAACGCGATCGGCAGCCGAGCGACGATCGCCAGTCTTCCAGCCTGATCGCCATCATCACGCTACATCACCAAAAAACCGGAGGACTCGTTCGCCATCTACAGTTCACCATCTAACATGATGGACTAAGGCACGAGATCGCCTCCACCGAACATCATACAGCCATGGTCCTGGTAGTCGATGGAACCGGGTGCTTCGGCCATGCAAGGTCCCTTCGGGCCAAGATCGCCCGCCCTTCGTTTAAATACGAGGCCGGCGTAGTCTGAGGGCCCTCCAAAATTAATCAGTGGACACGATCGCCCGCCCTCAAAGGATCATCATCTAACATGGTGAACCCGGATAATGCGATGTGCCACTACCCCCGTCTCAACGTACACCGTCGAGGTTCGCCGTCCTCATGGCGGGCCGAGGTGGAAGCAGAGCTAACAAGCCGCGGACGTGGAGTTGAGTCATCCGACGCTTCCCCGCGCAAGGACTCCTCTAGACTAAGACCGCACGCCCTTCATTTAAATACGAGGCGAGGCGCAGCCTAACAGAGGACTCTCACAAAAAAATGAGTCACGAGACACTCAATGTCTTCGCGCACAAGACACGGTCATGGAGTCGGTCCATCGAACTCCGCGACTGTGCACGGTTCCTCAGCGACGAAACAATCAAGTTTCTACGAGGGATCGGCCAATGTTGTTTTTTGCAGGTACAAGAACCGATAGATAGCTAGCCAATCGACATGATTGCCCAAGTCCGAATCCAAAGTCAGCTCAACGAGTCGCCCGTTCTCATCCTATACGATCGCCAGCAAGAACCACCTCGCCCCATGTCTTCAACATCGGAGCAAGCTGGGGGGCAATTGTTGTGTCGAGAATTATACTCTCCGACCGGCGATCGTCTTAGTGATCGGGCGACCTAGCCATTGCCGAGCAGTAAGGCAGAACTGCCGACCGAAGGTCCCAGGACAAGTCCCGGTGTCGAGCGATCGACACCTAAGACGATCGTCTCTCGGTACTTGGCGATCAACTCCCGATGGCCGACGACCAGACGATTATCTCTCGGCAATGCCGACCGACCCTTGGGGACCGACTGATGCCGACCTATGGTGACTGACCAATGCCGACCGCCTCACGCCGCTCGAAGCCAATGGTCATCCAGTCGGCAAAGGCCGAAGCCCAGGACAGACCCCATGTGCAGAGCCGAGACAAGATCCGCATTTCACGGATCATTGACCACAGCCTGTCAGCATCTTCCCACCAGCCGACAGGCCCGCCGAAAGGTGTCAGTAGGGCCGCATGTGACAGTGACTCCGGACGCATGCTGGCTCCTCATTGGACCGCACAGCTGGCTGCCAGCAGCTGCCTTGGACTTTAGGCCGACAGCCCTGTGACTTAAAGGCGATCGCCCCATTATTATATTGGCCTAAAGGCGATCGCCCGCCAGGAATCAAGGCTCCTCTGCCCTTATATATAGAAGGCAGCCTGCACTTGTCCAAGGACCGAACTTTTACCCCGGAAATTCTTCTGACTCTCACGGCTTCCCAGCAAGCAATACACACAACTTGGCTTTCTCCTACTCTTGGCAACAGCTATCTCTCGGCTCTTTCTTCTCTCGGCCTCTCTCATACAGAAGATGATCGGCAGGGACAAAGAACACCAAGCTTCGCTCAAGAGCTGGATTAACAGAGTCTTTTTACACTCATTGTACTTAGATTCTCACATTAATACTTGTATCCACGAATATTTGTATTAATAACATCTCGCGAGAGCATTCAAGCCCGGGCCTAACGAACCCGGCAAATCTTGTGTTTATTCATATTCTCTCGGAAGTGCTCCCGCAACCTTATTTGTTTGTTGTCCGTTCATTCCAGCAGTATTTAATCTTTGGATAAATATTTTAGGCAACAACATAATACACTTAGTCCTGTAGGATCTTTTATTTTAGAACTTGCATACGAGCAGTTCAAATCTTTAGAGTAAGTCATGAATATTAGATCTTTCGATAGAAGACTTAAAGGCAGCCTCTCTGAATCAAGGAAGTTTTGGCATTATCAAAAAGGGGGAAATTGTTGGAAAAAGTACAACATTATTTTGATAATTGCCACCATACAGCATAAAGTTTTCAAAGTCAACATTTTGCTCTAAGTATGGAAGTTGTTAGGAAACTTCATACATCATGTCCACACAACAAGAGATCTTCCTGCATAGTCCGTTCCTACAGCGCCTACACCATTATACAACAGAGTTGAAGAAAGTTGGATACAACGATCTTCCTATAGGTGTTTTATTTAGGAAAAGTAAAACACATATCCAACATGACTGAAGAATAGCTTTAAACCATTGTGAAATAAATATTGTTTATTCATAAAGTATTCATGGTTAAAGTAACATTTAATGCTGATAGGACATCATTTAATGCGGCCGAAAGAGAAAACAATCTGAACGCGCTGGAGAGAATTTAATGCAAAGTCAAAGAGAATTTCTGAAGCATTAAATGCAGATCGCCTTTAATTCAAACATTCTGTAGTTGCCAATCAGAGTTGTCTAAACCTCAACAACTGTCTAAATGGCTACATTTATAAGGATCTATTTTCAAGGTTATAAATAGCCCCAAGCAAGAGGACATCAGATACAACAAGAAGTGATTATTTATCTCGCGCAATACATCTAAAAATTAGCTCTGACAATCAGAATATCAAGCCATCAAAGAGCAATATATCTCTTGATCATATATCATCATCAAAGGAAAGAAATATATAGTCCTCGATGCAAACAACACATCATACAACAAATGTTCGACAAAGCATACAACTGCTGTTTTAACTTATTCTACCCAATCCTTATGTTGAGATAACCTTAGCACTGTGTGGACTAAGTCCTTGCTAGTTCCGACCTATATGGGAAGAGTAGCATTGAAAATGAAGCTTCGATCTGTGTGAGAAGAAGCACGTCGAAAGAGCAACGCCAATCTGTGTGAAGGGCCCAAGCTGTTGTCGGATGTATCAATCTGTGTGAACGATACAGTGATAGGTTTAGTTAAAGTCATGTAGTTGTGTATGCACTGATTTTAATAAACATCTTACTCCTATGTGGAGGACCAGTGGACGTAGAGGGGTTTACCTCGAACCACTTATATCTGTGTTCACTTACATTCTGTCATTTACAGTTTTTGTATCTGCCTGTAATTTATAGTATACAATTAAAAAAACCTTGACACACCAAGAAAACAGGAGATTACCTTTTTGTTGTAGTTACAGAAACTTAATATCCATCTTCCACTATGCAAATAACTTCGAAAAAGATACAACTTATTATACCCTCCCTTTCTAAGCTGTTACTGCATACTCAATGGCCAACAATCCTTCCCATTGTTGAGCACGTAACACCTGCATCCAAAAATATGAAAGTATGCAACTATTGGGGTTTTGTTATTCCATACCTCATATGCTGTTTTGTTGTGATTCTTGTTAATGATACATTGGTTTTGTGTGTAGCATGCTGTACTTGTTGCTTCTCCCCAAAAATACTGCGACAATTTGCTTACGGCTAACATGGTCCTTGTTACCTCCTTCAACGTCCTGTTCTTACGCTCGACAACACCATTTTGTTGAGGAGTCCGGGCTGCAGATTATTCGTGTTGTATGCCATTGTCCGCACAGTATTGCTCTATAAAGCGATTTATGGATTCTGTGCCTCTGTCGAAATGAATGGATATAATACTAAACCCTTTCTCATTCTGCATATTTTTTGAGTGTTCTGGCACCTTTGTGATGGTTTCTTTCTTCTTGTTCAGAATGATGGTCCAAGCATACCCGGAGAAATCATCGACAATAACAAGACAATATTTCTTACCTCCTAAAGTTACAGGGTCTACATGGCCGTAGAGGTCCATGTGTAGCAAATCTAGGACCCTGTGGGTGGAAAGATATGACTTGCTCTTCAGGTGGCCTTGACTTGCTTGCCTTTCTGATAGGGTCCACAGACGCTGTTTTTATGAAATGAAACATCGAGCAAGCCTCTGACCATTCCCCACCGAGCGAGCTTGTTGATTGTCTTGAAATTGATGTGCAACATCCTTTTGTGCCTTAGCCAGCTTTGATCTGCAGTGCCTTTGGCTACCGAAACATTGAATTATGGAGCTTTTAGGCTTCTAGTCAGCATTATACATGTTACCTGACCGGCTTTCTGTAAGAACTACTTGCTTGGATTTGATGTCCTTTACCCTACAGTGATCGAGAACTGTTTGTCATAGAACTGGCTAATACTAAGTAAATTATACTGTAGTCCTCCAACATAGGCTATGTTAGTGGCTTTGAACTTCCGTACAAGCAGGGTCCATTTCCCTCTTGTTCTACCTTTGAATTTGTCAACGAATCGCACCTTTAGACCACGACCTTACACAAAATCCGACAACTTGCTGATATCTCCTACCATGTGGCGAGAACATCCGCTAATGAAGTACCAAATATCCTTCTCCTTGATATCCTGTAATCAGAAGATTAAGTAGTTTTAGGTCCCCTTTGATTTTTGGGTCCATTGTTGTCAGTGCCTTTAGGTACCCAAATTTGCCTGACAACAATTGGTTTCCTGTAGGTTACTTTTGATCCCGTTTTGCGATATTTATGTGTGGCAGGCATGTAGTTGCTATAATCCTGATTATTATGCATGTAAAATATAGGGTTTTGGCTCCAGTACGATTGCATCTAGGAGGGGGAACCATCTTCTTTGGCCTCAATGCTTGCCTTCTAGGTTTTCAGTTGGATTCAGAGATCTGTTGATGATGGAACCGCATGGCAGCCTGCTTCCTGGATGGATACCTAGGTACCTATATCCAGTATCTAGGTGCACTGTACTATTGATAGTACTGCGGTGCGTACCTTTGATACTTAAATACAACCTTCTTTCTGGCTGGCTGTTGATCCTGTTGATATGATCGGGGAGCATACTGTTGGTAACTAGCATTGTGTCTTAAAGTTCTAGGAGGCTAAGGTTTCCGCTACTTATGATATGAACTTGGTGGCGGAATCGCAGCCTTTGCTGTCTGAGGTGGGGCAGCTATGCCCTTGTGGGAGAACGAGTCATATTCTAAGCCACGTTTATCGTGGGCGTGCTGCCGAGTGCTTAGAATGTCTTCCATCCTTCTTGATTATTTTTCAAATAATGTAACTATGGTTTCAAGTTCTCCTTCTCGTTTCTCGAGAATTTGTATCTTAGCTTCTAACCAAGCATAATTATTTATCTTGCAATTATTATGTGTTTTTACATGATTTAGTTCTGTTGCAAGTTGATGATTGCTTTCTTTGAGTTTTTCTTGAGTAATTATGTTGTTTTCACAGTCTAAAGACATGTTTTCGTAATTATTCTTCAGCAAATCATTTTCATCTTTCAACTCTAAGTTTGAAATGGAGAGCTGTATGTTTTCATGTTTGAGCATCTCATGGGCTTTCTGAATGGTTCTAAAATCATTCATCATATTTTTAGAAGTTGCGATGCATTGATATGAATAGTTGAGGTTGAACTTACCGCATCATCGCTATCTTCATCATTCTCTTCTTCTTTCGACATAAAGTACTTATATACTTTATCTTCTATTTCATTGTCTGAGGAGTCACTGTCAGTGATTGCCTGAAGGCACTTCTCAGTCTTGGTTGATATGGGCGAGTCTTCTGATTCTTTAATAAGGGCCTTGAGCTTGTTATGGTAAAAGCACCTTTTCTCATCTTTATCTTATTGGTCGGCTTCGGGCAACTTCTGTACTTTGGGATGAGGACACTTATTCGCATAATGTCCTTGTTTCCTGCAGCTGTAACATAGGTTATAATCTCCAGGCGAAAGTGATTTAGAACTTACCCTATTAGATGGCTTGGTCCTGTATGGGGCCCTTCCAGATTTATTGATGAACTTCTAGAATTTATGTATGAGCAGGGCCATCTCGTCTTGCGACAGGATGTCATCGTTGCTGTCTGCTTCATTACATGTGGATTTGGATGTGCTGGGTGAGGAACTGTGTCTCCTGTTGGATACAGCAGCTAGTGTTGTAGTCTTGGCAGGTGACTCTTCTGCCTTGTCTCTCCTATCAATGTCATACTCAAAAGATTTGAGGTCAGAGAAGAGATCAAAAGTAGACATATCATTAAGATTATAAGACACATTCATAGGTGTGAACTTAATGTCCCATCAGATAGGGAGTGATCTAAAGATTTTCAAACTTTTCTTCTTTTGGGTATACACTTTACCCAATGCTTCAAGTTCACCGATAATGCCGGTAAATCTGAGGTCAAGCTCCTCAAGCGTCTCGGAAGATTTCATTTCAAAAGATTCAAACCGCTGAGTAAGTTTAGAAATTTTGTTTTCTTTCAAGAGCTCAGTTCCCTCACAAATTAGATTGAGTTTCTCCCAGAATTCTTTAGTTGTCTTACAACTTTTTACCTTCGAGAATGTGTCTTTGTCGAGAGTGACAGATAGCGCATTCTTAGCAACATTGTCGAGGTTCGCACGCTTGCCATTGTCTGTTGTCCATTGCTCGTACTCCTTCTCGAGCATCTCCGCATAAGGTTGTCCATAAATTCTTGTGGCTGTGTTGACCCTCATTATATTGATTGGTCCTTCCTGGATGACGAAGATCATCTCTTTGCGCATCAATACGAAATGAGCTTCATCCTAATTCTCCAATCATTGGATTCATTAATAGAAAATATAATGACTTTATTGATCATAGATATGTCCATGATATAGGTAAGCTCAATAAAGATATAAGAATAAAATTTTCAAAAGCTAATGATTTGGTGAATATGATTCGGTTAAAAATCGACCGATTCTTTATAGAATCAACCACTCCGATACCACTTGTTGGACACATTATACAGTAATAACATCTTAGAAGGGGGGGGGGGGGGTTGAAGAAGCTGTATCTTTTCAGAAGTTATTTGTAATATCCTAGAATTTCACTATGATTTTTTTCGTATTATTTTATCTGGGTTGTACTGTACAGAGTGGGACCGACACAATATGAGTGGATAATTTTGGAAACCTAGACAGTCGTGCCAGTATGTCTATCGAGGTTATTTTGATTCTAGGATATTACATGCTTGGTGTGTTTTTCGATGTCGGATATACCGTATGAGTATTTGTATGATTGTCGTACTTGGTCGACATTTGTAATTGAGGATATTGTCTTCGGCTTTGAGGTAATGTATTGTTCAGCTATGAGGATAATTATTCTGGTGAATTATTATATATGTTGTACGATGATGTTTCGTAAATTGGGATTCGTATTGATTATTTCGTTTAGGGATGATGATCCTAGGGCTGATTGTATTGAGATCGTTGATCGTGTTGATCATTTGTCGGGGATGATGATCCCAGGATGGTTGTTTTGGATATTGATTAGTCGTGTCGACTTTTCTTTGTCAGTTTGTATTGTTCACTTCGATGAGTCTTTTGATGCTTATTGGATATGTGATTCTTTGAGTTTCGTTGTCATGTTGCATCGTGACATATCTGGAGTCATATCTGCATGCCGATTGGTTATTGTGTAGGATTTTTAGCCGGGCACATGATGGTTATGCGTGGATCTTTCCGAATTGAACCGTGCACATGAGACGTAGTTCATGAGGCTAATTGGGTACATGTCCCACGTATATCCTGGATTCCGTATACGGGGTGGGCATGTGCACGAACACTTTTCCGGATCGGGCGTACTGTGACCTCCATCTTTTGAGCCATATTTTTGGGTCGATCATAGTCTATGTATGATTGGATATGTTCGACGGTTTGTACTGGTTGTTCATACGCCCGAGGGGTATGTTCGACAGTCAGTGTTATTTCTTTGAGATCCATTATTGTTGATCATTTGGAGTTTACCACGTTGAGGGTATTCTCGGTTATTGTGGATCCTTTGTTGATCGTGTTGGGAGTTTACCATGTTGAGGGTACTCTCGGTTATCGTTGATCATTTGTTGGTCATATTGGAGTTATCATGTCGATGATATTCTCAGTGATGTATTGGTTGATCATTGTTATTGATCGTATGAGCATACAGACTGTACGTCGATGTTTCAGGACTTGTTATCATTGTTTTGTGGTAGTTGATCTACATATATGTTGCGTATTATTGGTTTATCCAGGTTGAGATTTGATTGTGTAATCCGACGGACAGGATTTGGCACAGATTGAATTTCTCCGCACTTATGAGTTATGATGATGTTTTGAGGATTATTGGTATATTTGGAATCCAGTACAGATAATTGTTGTTGAGTTCATTTCGTCATTTGAGAATGCGAAATATGGATTATGGTAAGGATCGATTTGTTATGAATTGCCATGGATTGGTAAGGTTATGGCGGTAAAATTACGTTGGTAGTATTCTTACTATATTATTACATTGGTATGTAATTATTCATGATGATGTGATCGTTATCATTATTGAGTATTGTGGCTGACCCCATCGTGGGCTTTATTTTTAGGTACTCGGAGATCGAGCTAGTAGCGGTCGTGAAGGGGTGAGCTTCCCGGGTGATACTGGATGTGGCTTGTAATTGAGTATTCTTTTCTGGATGTTTATTCCGCTGCAAATGTGTATTTTGAACTGTATTTTTATCCGCTGCGTGTGTATTTTAAAATGACTTTTCGGTATCTTTACCAACTCGTGTGTATTTTAAAATGGCCTTTTGGCATTTTTCGAACTTGGGTTATTTCGTTAAACCTTTTTCTAAACTATTTTATCGGTACGTTTAAGTGGTGGCTTAACGTAAATTTTGAACTGTCGAGATTTGGCATTTCGTCTTGTATTTTCAAATGGTATTTTATGACGGTATTTGAGAACTATGTTTTTGAAAATATTTGAGTATTTAAAATATTACCGTCATCGGCCTTTTGGCATTTTTAAATGTTTTTGAAATATTTTTTAGCCTGGTGGGTTCCGGCGCGGGACCTACGTCGCTGTAATATCCCGGATGGTTTTGGGGGTGTTACATTATTTGCATAGCGGAACTATTAAAGTTAAGTTGTTGTAAGTACAACAACGAAATGATCTCCTGTTAGCTTGGTGCGTACAGGATTCTGTAATATGTATACTTAAGTCACAAAGGCAGATAGACAACAATAAATGACAGAATGTGAAGACATACTCATTAAAGTGGTTAGAGGTAAACCCCTCTACATCTACTGGTCCTCCACATAGGAGTAAAATATATATTAAAATCACGGCGTACACAACTATGTCACTTTAACTAAATGCGTCGCTGTATCGTTCACATAGATTGATACAGTCGATAGTAGCTTGGGCCGTTCACACAGACTGGCTTGGCTTCTCTGACTTGCTTCTTCTCACACAGATTGAAACTTCATCTTTGATGTTCATCCCACACAGGTCAGAACTAGCAAGGCTTAGTAAATAGGGCCAAGTTAAACTCAATGATAGGTTTGGTATGACAAGATCAAGCAATAACTATATGCTTGATGAGCGTTCACTGTAAATATGCTGTTTGCGTTGAAGACTTTATATATTTCTTCTCTTGATGAAGCTGTATGCTTGAAGAAATATATTGCTCTTTGAAAGCTTGATGTTCAGATTGCCAGAGTGTTAATGCTTCAGATCATTAGCTGAGCAACGCCCTCTTTCTTGGAGCGATTTATAACCTTGGAAATAGATCCATTATAAATGTTGTCGTTGGCCAGTTAGTGAGATTGAGACTCCTCTGATTGGCGGCTTCAGAACTATTCAAATTAAAGGTATTTGCATTCAGTACTTCAGACATTCTTTTTGACTAGCATTAAATCCTCTTTAGATTGTAGTCTCTTCGGCCGCATTAAATGCTCTCCTATCAGCATTAAATGCTACTTTAACGATGTACTTTGTGAATAAACAATGTTGCTTTCTCAACGGTTTAAAGTTTCTTCAGTCATGTTGGATTTGTATTTTACTTTTCCTAAGTAAAACACTTACATCATGCCTTGTTGTATCCAACATCTTCGCCATTTGCTGTATCTTGAGGATTATGCTGTATGAAAGAATTCTTAACTTTGCTAGAAGATTTTTCATTGTATGGACAAGCTGTATGATGTTCTTCTAATAGATTCCATACTTAGACCAAAATTCTGACTATGAAGATCTTCTTGTATCAGGCAATTATCAAAACACAGGGGGTATATTTTTCCCAACAAAAATGCCGGCAGAATATTCCCTCAGTAATCTCCAGCGGATTTTCCATCGGTAATTCGTTGGAAAATTTTTAATTGCCGACCCGACTTTTTACTGGAGAATTACCATCGGTAGTTACCGGCAGAAGCCGTTCCGTCCGTAATTTGGACAGCAAATCAGTGCTTTTTTGTAGTAAATCTCAGATGTATACAGAAGTTCCTTGAAGTTGTTATATTGATGAATACCAAATGAAGTGGTATTTATAGGTTTAATAGCCTGTATTGCCCGTTGTAGTTAGCATGTGCTAATATACCCTTTAGCATTCGCTAACGCTTCTGTCAATTATGGCAGTTGTGTTGACGAATTCTTCCAAAGGTAATAATTCGAACTTTAACATGTGCTAATGAGTCCACACTAGATTTCCAGATCTTTGATAGATACATGTGATTTTCACGTTGAAAGGTGTGCAACAATCATCTGATCAATGATAGTATTTTGACAGTAGCATGTGCTCTTTATATCTGTTAGCGTGCGCTAACCGTGTAGTTAAATAATTGTCAAGTATTCATTTAACATGCGCTAGTCACATGCCTTAGCGTGTGTTACCTGATAGATTTTTGAAGTATTCTACCTTGTGCATTAGCGTGCGCTAGTGAACATACTAGCATGCGTTATCTGCTTCGATGAGTAAATGCAGAACCTACTGTCTTGATTACTAGCATGCGCTAGTATACATGTAGTTGTGTGTTAACTGTGTTGATTTTCTGGCCAACTCTTGCACCTTCGACTCTTGTTATCTTAATTATTGTTTTGACTTGGTTATTAACACATCATCAAAATCCTTTAATATCTTTGTACGGAATAAAATATTCCAACAATTTCCCCTTTTGATGATGACAAAACAATAATTCTTGATGAGATTTAGACCTGTAATATTGCAGAAAAAAATTTACAGATCAAATTTTTCAGCTTTGTACGTTTTTGTTATTTTTCTTCTCCCCATCAATCCTTATCCGTATTCCTTTTCTTTCTCTCCGTTCTTGTCATTAGCAAAAATAATATGAAGTGAAAATAATGAAACACATACTTTAAATAAAATGGGTATCCTCCCCCTGAATAATTTACTCCCCCTGAAAATAATAACTCCCCCTGAGTTCAATACTAAATAATAAACAATTAATTTTAAATTTTTGGGATCCAACTGACGCTGGGTCATCACTGATTTGGCAAATAAACGATATTCGGAACTATGGTCCCTTTTGGGTCCATATTTTCTTAATTTTGATCTTTCATCTAGGGCTCTCGCAATTTAAAATATGATGCCTGATTTTGAAACATTTCTCACAATGTGGTACTTTCAAGTTCAGTGACTTATTTTTATTGGATTTTACTTTTATCAAATTGTTCGAATACAAGTCCTTGCTTATTCGTTAAATCATTAAGTTCATTTTGAACCTTTAACAAATCATTCTTTAATTTATTTTATTTTTCTAAGCATAAAGAACGATTATTTTCAATAAATTTTCCATTTTCTCATGTCTTGGAAATTTCATCTTCCAATAATTTATTTTTCAATTTAAGGGATTTATTATCTTTCAATGAATTTTGAAAATCCGTATGTAATAATTGAAAGTGTTAAAAAGTTCGTCTTAAGACGAAGTGCTTACTTGGCTTTTGTTGTTGTTGTCGTTATACGAACTCCTTGCCATGAGTGCGAGATTATTTTGAATCTTTTCTTCTTTTTTGGCCTTCGTCACTCTAGGCGGCTATATACACTTATTTCTTGGAGTCGAGCCATGACAATTTTTCGCAAAGTGGCCGGGTTTCCCATAATTTCAGCAATTATTGTCAAACTTTTTTCACTCATTTCGGACTTGTGAGTTGATGTCTTTTCTTCTCCGGTTTAATAGGTTTTGATATTTATTGATGTTTTTGGCATAAAATATCGATTCTTCATCGTCATCATCAAACGGGATTTCTTCTTCATTTCTTGACATATTTTTAGCTTTCAAATCTATTATTTTCTCTTTGGGCTTCAGTTTGGCATTTCGTGATTTTAACACGATATCGTAGTTTATTAGCGAGCCGAGAAGGGCGCTAAAATCTAACATGTTTAGATCTTTCGACTCCATAATAGTCGTGACCGTTCCATCCCAGTCATGCGATACTGATCATAATTTTTTCTTTACTTTCTCACTACTCGATAATGGTTTCCAAAGTAGGCTAGTCTATTTATGATGACCGGAAAATTGGTTGAGCATGTTTGATACGGACTCGTCATCTTTCATCATGTATAACTCGCAGTTGTGGAGAAGCATATTTTTTGTCTTCTTGACTTGAGTTGTTCCTTCATGTGTTACCTCGAGCATTTTCCAAATTTCTTTGACACTTTTACATGAGGAAATACGATTAAGTTCTTCCGGATTCAGAGCAAAATATAGCAGTTGAGTTGCTTTACAATTGTAAAGGTTACTTTTCCAATCTTCATCATTAAATTCTTCGAAGCTATTGAGAGAACCATCGGACTTGGTAGGAATTTTAGGATCAATAAAAATTACATTCCAAAGTTCGATATCATAAGCTCGGATAAAGATTGACATTTTTTTCTTCCATATCGTGAAATTCGATCGTCGAAAAATGGTGGTCGATTTAAGACAAGGCCTTCGACCAGAGTAAAATTATACGACATCAGATATTTTCTCCTCAGATATTAATCCGACTAATTTAAGAGAACCGCTCCGATACCAAATTTTGGGTTGGTACCTCCACTAGAATGGGGGTTGAATAGTGCGGTTAAGAGTAATGAAGTCTTTTTGTGTGGAAGCGATAGATAAGTGCGGAATATAAATGACACAAAGATTTTTAGAGGTTCGGCATCGTGCCTATGTCCTTTCTCATTCACTATCTTTTTCTATAGGTTCAAGATAAACCTTTTTGCCTTGTATTCAATCAGTCCGAGGTAAACCGTTACAATCTTGTCTTCAATCGGTCCAAGATAAACCGTTATAATCTTGTCTTTTTTTTGGTCCAAGATTAACCATTTTTTCTTTTCTATTATCGGTACTAGAAAATCCTCACTTGGATTTAGATTGTGATTCTAATAATGCCGGATCCACGATCCAAATAACATCGAATCAAATTTACAATCTTTTCTTTCCTCTCGTGTATGGTTGAGTGAATTAAGCACTCAAACTTTTATCAATTAAGTAGTTAAACTCTTCTGTCAATTATGGCAGTTGTGTTGACGAATTCTTCCAATGGTTCGAAATTTAGTTTTTGTTAGTTTTCTTCTTCCCATCAATTCTTCTCCTTATTCCTTTGTTCTCCCTATTTTTCTCATCAGCAAAAAGTATCTGAAGTGAAAATAATGAAATACATTTAAAAACATGGGTATTCTCCCCGAGAACAATTTACTAACTCTGAAGTTGTGAAATGGCAAAAATCTGCCCATTGCCAAGATTTTATACCTGATGAATGTTGCGGCTGTGACATGCAGGACGAGGAAACCATTACAGCCACAACACATGGGACATACAACCGTAAGAAACAATGTATTACAGTCGTAACATATGGTGGCTTACGATCGTAACCCGCTGCTAAACAACAAGTTCAATTCAGCAGCCCGAAACGGCCCGAAAGACAACTGAAAGGCGAAAACCCCAAAAAACAACGAAGCGCTTTTGTATGTATGTAATGTACGAAACTAAGCGCTATCGCCTCATATGAAAGCGACAATATACTAGTCACAAAATATCCTGATCACAAAACACAACAAATGACAAGTAAAGCACAGAGGCATAAAATCTACAAAATGGCAACACATCAACGCATACATGCAAAACAACATAGCACTTACACAAATGCGCTACACAAATGCGCTAGTCAAAAACCCAATATAACCTCAAGCAAAAACCACAACATTAAGCATATCTCAACAATGCAAAACCATGGAAATCAATAATTGGCAAAAATAAGGAAACAATACAAAACTCATAATGAAATAGGAAAATGCAAAGTGACCGATCTAATAATATATCAAAACCAATGGGCTGAGTACAAACGAGCTAATAAAATTTAATAAATAGTATGAAATATTACATTCACCCCGACTAAAATGAAGTTTCTTCCGAAAAGCCAAGAAATGAATAAGCAAGGGTATCTCGGCATCATACTCTCCACTACTTCCCAAGTAGCCTTCTCTAAGCTATGTCTCGACCATTGCACCTTAACCAAAGGAATGATTCTGAAGTTGCTTGACTCTAGGCTCCAAAATCTGACTTGTTCTCTCCTTGATAGTATGAAAACGAGCTAATAAAATTTAATAAATAGTATGAAATATTACATTCCCCCCACTAAAATGAAGTTTCTTCCCAAAAGCCAAGAAATGAATAAGCATGGGTATCTCGGCGTCATACTCTCCACTATTTCCCAAGTAGCCTTCTCTACGCTATGCCTGGCCATTGCACCTTAACCAAAGGAATGATTCCGAAGTTGCTTGACTCTAGGCTCCAAAATCTGAATTGTTCTCTCCTTGATAGTGATATCGGTCACCAGCTGAATCTTCTTGAAGTTGATGCTTTGACTCATAATCGGAATGTACTTTATCAGTTGAGAAACATGGAATATGTTATGCATTTGACTCAACAATGGTGGAAAGTCCAAGCGATAGGCAAGATCCCTTAGCATTTCAAATGGTCTAATATATCTCAGACTAAGTTTACCCTTTCTCCCGAAGCGTAAACTCCATGAGTAGGACACCTTTAGTAAAATGTGATCTCGAACCCCAAACTCCAATGGATGGTGACAAACATCTGCACAAGATTTATGTCAACTCTGAGCAGTCAACGATCTATCACGAATCAGCACACTCTTCTCTCGAATTTCATCTAACACATGAGGCTTGATTTCGATCAGCTTGGATGAATCATCTCAACACAGTGGCGATCTACATCACCTCCCGTACAGAACATCAAATGGCGCCATTTTAATCGAAGCATGCCAACTATTATTGTACGTAAATATGAACAATGGCAAGTGCGACTCCCAATCGTCCTTCCAGTTTAGGGCACAGGCTTCCAATATATCCCCGAGAGTCTGAATCATCATTTGCAACTACCTATCTATATGCAGATGATACGATATACTAAGTCTCAATTGAGTACTCAATGCTCGATGAAATGACTGGGAATGCAACACGAAACGATCGTCCCAATCAGAAATAATACTCTTTAGAGTCCAGTGCAATCTCATTATCTCCCGCTATAAACAAGCGAGCGAATCTCTCTAGCCTCCAAGTATCTTTAGTACCCAAAAAATGAGCCCGTTTAGTTAGTCGATCGATAATAACCCAAATAATATTCATTTCGATCTGGGTCTTCGACATACTAGTAATAAAATCCATCGAAATATCTATCCATCTCCGCTCGGGAATAGCTAGAAGTCTCAACAACCCATCGAGTCGCTGGTGCTCAATTTTTGTTGGAACATTATTTATCAACACATCCCGATGATGCTTTGAAACAAAATAAGTACTTAAAACAAATAGAACAAATAGAACAACTTATCACAAGGTAATTACGCTACATAAAGTAGTGTAGCGTACATTATGTGGGACTTAGTTGGGCAGCTATGTTATAAATATTATGTATGCTACACATATATGTTAACGTGTGCTATGAATATATTAGCTGAGTTTGTATACCCATTAAACAGGTACTTTTACATAGCATACTAAGCTACGTTACAAGCTTCATGTAAAATACTCAACACAGGACAAGTAAAACGTAAGGTAACTAAGAGTAATAACATATCCATAACCTACGGTATGTTTGGAGGTCAAATCCAAGATAAATTTGTTGTATTTCTTCTGGAATAGTAAATGTCAACTAATTAAACATACACGTGAACATTGACACCAACTAAGCTATACAATGCACAACGTAAGCAAGGAATAAATACTAAGCTCAAGTCAGCACACTGATTATGAGTAATTCGCAACATACACAACCTAATGTACATTATGACATTAACGTATGCAAGAGACTACGTTAACGTACATTAATGAAAAGTTTTAAGCAACGACTATTTTGCCTTCAAGGGCTACAAATAGAGGAAATGAAGAATGCAAATGACATAACAACTTCAAGCAAATATCACATAGACATTTGAGCTTCATATCTAGTAATTCTTGCGCGTTTAATAGTCTATTCTGTCATGTAATTCGATACGAGAAGACTTGTTCTTTAATCTTCAAAATACATTCTTGTATCAGTTTGATTTCATCTGTATTCTTGAGTGAGAGAGTACTCAAAACAATCTTCTGTAAAATCATCTTCCAGATCAAGTGAGTGAGACAATGAGGGTAACTTGTACCAAAAACAAGAGCGACTTGTAGTTGTTCTGGAGCCCAGAAATCAAGAAATAGATTGATGCACTAAACTTGAAAGTGCTATTGCAAAGAGTTGGCACTGATCTAAAATGTGAAAGTATTTGCAAAAAAGACCTGAGTGCTTGTAGGCTTTTTTAGGTAGCCGAACCTCTGTAAAAATTCTCATATCTTTTTCACTTCTGCAAATTCTTTTGATTTTTTTTGATTATATGCTAAGTTTAATAAGTTTGAATTTTGGAAGGAACAAGTAGCTTTCCTTAGGCATGTAGTTTGAAAGGATGTAATTTCAATCGATCTAGGAAAAGTGGAAGCCGTGAGTAAGTGGCCTAGACCGAAAAATGTTCATAAAATATGTAGTTTCTTAGGGCTAGCAGGCTACTACAGATGATTCATTGAAGGATTCTCAAAAATAGCCTCACCACTCACTCCGTTGACTAGGAAGAATATCAAGTTCCAATGGTCTGATTCATGTGAGAAGAGTTTTGAAGAACTCAAACAAATGTTAACATCCACCCCGATCCTTACTACTCCGACAACTGCAGTAGGATTTGTAGTATATAGTGATACATCCAAGTCAGGATTGGGAGCTGTGCTCATGAAAAATGGCAATGTAATTGCTTATGATTCACAACAGTTAATGGATTATGAGAAGAATTACCCAACCCACGATCTTGAGTTAGCGATAATAGTGTTTGCCTTGAAAATATGGCGAGATTACCTATATAGAGAAAGGTATGAGATTTACACTGATCATAAGAGTTTAAAATATTATTTCATACAGAAGGTACTCAACATGCGACAAAGGCGATGGTTGGAGTTGGTCAAAGATTATGATTGCGTGATAAATTATCACTCAGGAAAAGCAAATGTTGTTGCAGATGCTTTAAGTAGAAAGTCTGATGTGAGTATATCAGCAATGATAATGGTGCATAAACCATTGCTACTATAATTGGAAAAGATGAGACTAGAGATTGTAAAAAAGGGATGTGTTGGAGAACTGGCTTCAATGACTTTGCGACCTATGGTGCTTGAGAATATTAAACGTAATCTGTTTAAGGATCCAAAATGAAGATTATGGAATTTCATCGTAGGGAGTTGTCAAATTTAAGGGGTAATTGTTTGTTCCTAGTGATAATAGATTGAAGAAAGAAATACTCACGGAAGCTCATAGCACTCCCTACTCAATACATCTTGGAACCACAAAGAGGTACAAGGATTTAAAGATGCATTACTGGTGGCCTATACTGAAGAATGATGTAGTTGCATTCGTAGCCTAGTGTTCAACCTGTCAACAAATGAAGGCAGAACATCAAAGACCGGCAGGGACGTTACGATCACAAATATTACAGAATGGAATTAGGAAGACATTACCATGGACTTCATGATTGGGCTTCCAAGAACTAAAGAAGGTTACGATGCCATATGGGTTATAGTTGACCATCTTACAAAATTTTCTCACTTTTTTCCGGTACGTACTACGTGTACGATGGACAAGTTTGCTGAGATATGCACCAGGGAGATTGTTAGATTGCATGGTATTCCATCATCAATTATGTCAGATAGAGATTCCAGGTTTACTTCATCATATTAGAAGAGTTTACATAGTGCCTTCGGAACCAAACTAGCTTTTACTATTGCTTTTCATCCGTAGACCGATGGTCAATCAGAAAGAACTATTTAGACATTGGAAGATATATTGAGGGAATATGCACTTGATTTCTAGAAGTCGTGGAATACATATTTGCCACTAATAGAGTGTAACACCCCCAAGTTATTCAGGGTATATTATAGCGCCGTGAGCCCCGCCACGGGACCCACAAGGCTATTTATACGCCGAACTATGAACTTTGACCGAGAAGGTCCAAGTACAATGAAATGGAAGACAATAAAAATGGTATTCAAAACCATATCCAATACATCCGAATACAATACATCACAAATTAATACCATGGCAACACAGGCCGGAACATCAAGGAAACCGAAAACAATACTTGAGTATTCCAAAAAGCGTTCGAGTACAACAATGCTGAATGGAGGAAATAAAAAACATAACCAGAGACAAAACACAGCATCACACTTGCCCATCATCTTCATGCCGACCCGGTACATGCCTATCCGCTCTCCTGGATCCTGAAATACATGAAAGGTATTTCCCCCATAAAGGGGTTACCGTCGAATAGCTAGTACAACTATATCAAATATGATACACAATACTCATAGAAAATAAAGTAAATGTAATCATCATTCATCAAATCAAGAATAGTATTCTGGAATAACTAAATCTCATAGCATCACATTCAATACATACATGATTAACCGTGGAACCGCACCAGAGGCTACGGAACCCTCAGAGGACCCGTTGGTCTGCTCCAGAGTTGCTAACCCAAAATATCCGCGGAACCGCACCAGAGGATACGAAACCCTCAGAGGACCCCTCGGCCCATCCCAGAGTAGATATAAACCATCATACAATTCATATATCTTACTTTGAAAGTCGAGGACGTACAATCATAAACATATACTTGCCTTTGAGACATCGAGAAATTGGAAGGAAAATAGTATAAGTTCGGTAGGTCCAAGAACGCACTTCCGGCACCTAAATGATTCGTAAGGAATACGATAATCAATAATCCATACTCAAGTTATACGAAGAAACTCTCGAAACCCACCTACGATTCATGAAAATATAAAGACAATCACTTAGAGGTTTGTAAATCACCCAAGCCCTCTCAAGTTCGAACAAGATACAAAATAATCCATATAATCGTAGGGGAAACGTGGGTACGGGGTATATACATTATAATCTCAAAGATCTCAAGCTCCAAAAAGGATAAATCGGACGAATCTAAGAAAATCCCCAAAAATTCCCAAAACTAGGGTTCTAACGGTTTTACCTTGATTTGGAAGATGGAAATGGATTAGATGTTGTGTGATATTTGTTATCCAACCAAAGATGATGATTGTTGAATAAGGACCACCTCAAATCGCCCCAAATCGCCTCCCCCGAGCTCTCCTGATCGGAATAAGTGAAAATGATGTGAAATGACAAGTGCAGGGGTTGACTGCCCCTTATATACTGCGTTTGCTTAGCATGCGCTAAGCTTCAAGATTAGCGTGCGCTAACGTGGTCACCCGATAGTCTAGTGGCTACTGACCTGCGATGTTAGCGCGCACTACCAAACCTTAGCGTGCGCTAACTGGTGTCCTGCCAAAATTCCAGTTCACTATCCAAATCCGCTAGCGTGCGCTACGACTGGGCACTAGTGCGCGCTACGCAATACCTTTAGCGTGCGCTAGCTGCTGCCTAGCGTGCGTTACCTGCTAGTCCAGAAAGTAGAAATACCTCACTGCCTCTGCCGACTCAGCTCGTTAGCATGCGCTACAGACGATGTTAGCGCACACTACTGAACACGAATAGCATGCGCTAGCGGACTCCTAGCGTGCGCTAACTGCTAGTCCAGAGGGCAGAATTAGCTACTGTCTCTGCCAAGCCCAGACCGTTAGCGTGCGCTAAGGCT
Organism: Orobanche coerulescens; assembly: GCA_033398695.1. NCBI lineage: Eukaryota > Viridiplantae > Streptophyta > Magnoliopsida > Lamiales > Orobanchaceae > Orobanche > Orobanche coerulescens. The sequence continues at coordinate 371,642 of JAWKAU010000106.1, read as the reverse complement.
CAAAACTAGCGTGCGCTACTCAAGTAGAAATAGCATGCGTTAGCCTAGGCCTAATGCGCGCTATCTGCCTGTCCCAAAATACTGTCGAAACGTCCAATTAACATGGTCATGATCCAAAAAGGTACGAAACTACAAATCGACATCGACAACATCTCAAAGTGTTTACAGAGCGATAAAAGAGGAAGAACGGCAAGGTCAAACAATTAATAAAAAGTACGGGTATTACATAGAGTTTGCGTATAATAACACATTTCACTTCACTATAGGCATGGCGCCCTACGAAGCCCTATGTGGAAGCAAATGTAGATCAACACTTCACTGGGATGAGATGGGTGAGACAAAGTTTCTTGGGCCATAATTGGTACAAAAGATTGGTGAAACTGTTGAAATATTAGAAAGCGGATGCTCACAACCGAGAGTCGACAAAAGAGCTACGCAGATAACCGATGAAGACAGCTTGAGTTTGATGTCAGAGATAAGGTTTTTCTCAAAGTAGCGCCGATGAAGAGTATCATGAGATTTGAGAAGAAATGTAAGCTAAGTCCAAGATACATAGAACCATTTCAAATCCTCGAAAGAATTGGAGAAGTAGCTTATAAGTTGTCACGCAAACCATCAGTGGCAAATGTCCATAATATTATTCATGTTTCGATGTTAAAGAAGTATGTCTCAGATCCATCACATATCTTAAGTCACAGAAAATTTCCTTTAAGTGAGGACCTGAGTTATGAGGAGGTACCGATCAGAATCTTTGATAGTAAGCAGACGCAACTGAGGAACAAAACGATATCATTCCTTAAGGTGCTATTGAAGAATCATTCAGTCGAAGAGACTACTTGGGAAAAAGAAGAAGAAATGCGGCATAAATATCCAACATTGTTCGGTAAGTAAATTTAGAAAATGAAATTTTTATAAGGAGGGGAGATTGTGAAGCCCAAGGTTCTCACCTACAAAGTCTAATCATAATAATATTTTATATTTACGAGCGCGCAAGATTTCGATCCTATTTGCATATATTTATAATCAAATAACATGAAATTGCTACTAAGTGACCAATAATATGCTTGAATTATTATATATAATTATATGTGCTAGTTATATGAACGTGTCGCTTTTGTGCAATTTTAGAATTGTTGACTAGAGTTTGATGTCTAATATTTCTGTAGAACTTAAATATGGTGAATTTTGTAATATTAAAGATTATTTTTATCGATTATAGTAGAACAAAAACTCAGTTCCTGATTGTCGTGGATGTATTCATTTATAACATGTAGACCATCTTACCCGTTCTACTAAAAACCAAACCAAACCAAACCAAACATACCCAGTATATCCCGCTCAGAGCAGGGTCTGGGGAGGGTAAGATGTACGCAGACCATGCCCCTACTTATTACGGTAGGGAGGCTGTTTCCGTGAAGACCCCCAGCTTAGTGCACAGCAGAAACTAGTGTGATAAATACAAAGGAAAACATATGATTCGAAAAAGCTCGAGACCATACCTGAGACCATGGCTTGATCCACATGGGATTTACCTAAGCGGAATTTGGCTACTTCACTCCCGATGAACGCTGCTCTAACAAAAGAGAGGTGGGCTCTGCGCACAACTCCATGTCAAAAATACGCCACACACAAAGACAATAGGATAAAATATACAATAAACGTAAAAATGCAATGATCTAGGTCAAAGCTAACCGAGACAACCCAACCCTGAGGCTCTCAACTACAGCACCGCTCCCTACAAAAGAATCCACAACTCTGATCTGGCGCCTCCAAGCGCTCCTATCAATAGCCATGGTCTCGGAAAGGTTTAAGGCCTTCAAATCTAATCTCAGTTGCTCCTCCCACGTCCTCATCGGTCTGCCTCTCCTCCTCTCCCCGACAACCATTAAACTCTCGACCCTCCTCACCCTCCCCTGCCACCCGTTCTACTAAAAGAGAATAAGAATTGAATATATATATATATATATAGGCGATTTACATCTGACTACCTTTTTAGATGGCCTAATTATAGTGAAGGACAATTTTTTCTCTGTCCAGAAACTATATTTACAGTGAAGGACAAAAGTAAATTTTCAGATGATGTCACAGGAGAGAGAGTACTGATATTCCAGATTTGTCCTTTTATTTTCCTTTTTGTTTTTACCCATTTCTATTTGGCTTCACGTGAGTGGCACATGCTGGACCTGATTGTAATATATATATATAACACTTTTGGACTTCAATGTATTAAATTTTCAAACTGCTGGAAAAGATATATTATTTTTAGAAAAATAAAAAAAATTATTTTCTGGGAAAAAATTATCTTTTCGAAAAAACATTATTTTATGGAATTTTTTTATTTTTTCGAAAAATTAAAAAAATATTTTTTGTAGAAAAATTTATTTTTTTGGCAAAAAAAATTTCAAAAAAAAATTATTTTCTGGGAAAAAAATATATTATTTTTTGAAAAAATAAAATTATTTTCTGGATTTTTTTATTTCTTGAAAAACAAAAAAAAAATTCTGGAAAAAAATTAAAAATAATATTTTTTCGAAAAAATAAAAAAATGATTTCCTGGAAAAAAAATTATATTTCGAAAAAAATTATTTTTTGAAAAAAAAATATTTTTTAAAAGAAATATATTAGCCAAACACTTTTATAACTTATAAGCTAATTGTTTCATATGAAATGTATTTTAAAAGAAATATTTTATTCAAGTAAATAGAGGGGCATTTTCGTATTCTTAATGGAAGTCAACACCAAACCAGATTTTTATCCTTCGCTGTAATTTATGAAACAGTAGGGGCTAAACTATAAACATGCCATCTAATAAGGTAGTTGACTGTAATTTTCCCATATATATATATATATAAATAAAAACTTTTTCCTATGTGTTAACTAGAAACCAATCTAAGCCTTTTATTTTTTTAATCAATGGACAAGATTTATTGATACTTGCTAATTTATTTGAGTTAATTTATTAGACAAAAGGGTATTGAAGTAATAATAATTTGACAATAACTGTACATTCCTTAATTGGTTGTATCCTTTCAATTACTCATACCTTAATACCTTAATTACAGTCTTAATTAATTATATAAAGTAAAAAATTAGCTAGTTTCTCTCTCTCTCTCTCTCTCTCATATATATATAGCATAGGGTGCTCTCTTTTTTCCTTCTCTTTTTTATAGAACAGTGTGTTTTTATTTCTTAATCTTTAACTATCCCATCCCCAAGGAGTTTTATAATTTAGTTTAAATGGTTATATGATGAGTTTGATATTATTTTTTATGTAATGTATGTTTTTCTATTGTTTATATTATTTTATTTTTCAATAGGATTTTATTTTCTTTCTAAGCATTATCTTTATCTGATGAAAGCATTTTAATAGATTAATGTAAGCATTATAAATTATCATTTATTAGAATGTGTGTATTTAACTATTTAACGTCAACAAAAAATAAGTGCATAATTGTAATAAGCAATACGTAAACAAAATTTTACCAATGTATAATATTGATACAAATCAAGCTAATGCAAGTAAATTGATATAAAGTTGAAGTGAATGCATATTTCATAATTACATAGTTGTTCTTCTTAATATACAACAATAAGTAATAATATAAGATTCTAATAAAGCAAATCATAAACAAAATATAAACAATATGTGAGCCAATAATAAACAATCTATAGCATGGTATATTAATAAGTGGTATATACACAATATAAACCAACAATAATCCATGTCATAATATTTAATTGGTAAGTGTTAGGCGTATTTTTATACGCTTATTTATCATTACTTTGTAGTGTTTTGATAAGTGAAATTGTCTAAATGAGCTTTTAATGCCTTAATTTTGTATGATTGACAGGAAATTGAAGTCCGGAAGCTAAAACGAGGCAAAACGGGCGAAAACGGCAAAACTGGAGTATGAGCCGCGGCACAAGGAAGCTGAGCCGCGGCACAGAAGACACCACCGAAGGGCGAGTAACTGTACTCTGTGCCGCGGCACAGCCAGTGAGCCGCGGCACAGAAGAATTTATTTACGCCCAGGCATTCAGCTGAAGGCGATGTGCCGCGGCACAGGTTTAGTGAGTCGCGGCACACTTAGCGGGTTTTGTAGGTCTGCGCGGATTTTGGGCCGTTTCGAAGCCAGTTTTCGACCGACTAATACGGACGCGATTTGTGGAGGTGTTGAGCTATAAATAGGGTTTAAGACCCTAATTAAATCATCTTGGAATCCTTGGAGCTTTAACTTTTGAGAGCTTAAGCTTGGAGACGGCAGAAGAAGAGGGAAGCAGAAGGATTCAAGGGCAGAAGGCGGAAGCTGAAGAACGGAGGAATCCGCGCTTCATCTGCGTTTGAATTTTATGCTTTCGTTTATTTATTCTGTATTTTCGCTTTTAGTATGTCGCTAAAGCCCTAATCTAGGGTTTTGATGAAACCTTTGTTTTGACGAATTGATTGAGATTATCCAATTTATTACCTTTTTATTGAGTTTTCCCAATTATGTTTAATGCTTGCAATTATCTGGCCAATAGTTGTATTGATTTAATCATTCACTTCGAATCGAGAGAGGAGATTTGGTGAGGAACTATTGGTGAGGACCGTTTTATTCTGTGAGATAGGAATATACTCATAGGAACTACGTGGCCTTTAGGAGATTTCATGCTTTTTGCCTATCGACGAAATAATTCACCTAGGGATAGAGTGCGTTAGTCGCCGTTAGATAAATCTATTGACCTCGGGAGAGGCGGTAGAATATATTAGCAATCTCCGCCTTCAATAAATTGGGAAAATTATTTATCACGGATAATCGAGAGAAAATTCGGATAAACTAAGGTGGATTCAGAACCCTAGACTTCTTTATCATTTGATTTCTTTTATCCAAGATATTGTTTTTTACTGCTTAGTCTTTTAGTACTTCTTTTAGTTATTAATCGCAAAACCCAAAATTCAATTGTTCAGATAAAATTGGAATACGAAAACATCGGTAGTTAGAGATTCAATCCTCGTGGGAACGATACTCTACTTATCACTTTATTACTTGTAAACGATGACGTGCACTTGCGTGTAGGAAATATCGCAACAAGTTTTTGGCGCCGTTGCCGGGGATTGAAATTTTCTAATATCGATTTAAGTATTTCCAGTCTTAATTTGAACGTTTTATTTTTATTTTTGTATTTAATTTCGTTTATTTATTTTTCCTTTCAGGACCTTTCGTGTAGTGCATGAGAAGACTCGGTAAAGAAGGCTTACTACCTTTGGATACCAAGCTCGAGCGCACGCTAAGAAGGAACAAAAAGGAGAAAAGAGAGTTGCAGACGACGGTCAACATGGCCGAGAATATGGAAGTCCAAGGAGGAGATAACCAAGTGCGGCAAGTTCAACCGGAACTAGCTCTTCGAGATTATGCCATGCCGCAGGTCAACGCTAATTTTTCGGGAATTCGGCGCCCCACTATCCAAGCTAATAATTTTGAGATCAAGCCCGCCATTATTCAGATGGTGCAGGCGAGCCCATTCTGTGGACTGCCGAAGGACGACCCGAATGCCCACATTGCTTCTTTCCTTGAGATATGCGACACATTTAAAACTAATGGTGTCACCGACGATGCCATCCGATTGAGGCTTTTCCCTTTCTCTTTGAGGGATAAAGCAAAGTTTTGGTTAAATTCCTTACCGCCGGGGTCGATTACAACATGGGAGAGGTTAGCGGAAGCCTTCCTTGCCAAATTTTTCCCACCATCTAAGACGGCGCGGTTGAGAAACGAAATAACCACTTTTTCCCAGTACGATATGGAATCGCTCCATGAGGCGTGGGAGCGATATAAAGAATTGCTACGAAGATGCCCTCATCACGGCATTCCTGATTGGCTTCAGCTTCATACGTTTTATAATGGTTTGAGTGCTTCTACACGCACTCTTATGGATGCGGCCTCTGGAGGAACCTTCATGGGAAAATCTATGGCCGAGGCACACGTGCTTTTGGAAGATATGGCCGAAAACGCATACCAATGGCCATCAGAAAGATTGACACCGAAGAGAGTCATGGAGGTTTCAAGCAATGACCCGATTTCCACTTTGTCAGCTCAAGTCGCCGCTTTGACACAACAGCTCCAGGCATTTTTGCACGCACCAGCCCCCGTTACCATAGGGACATGCAATTGGTGTAACGGATCACACCCGAGCGCGGAATGTCAAGTTGGAAATCCGTTCGAGCAAAATCAGATGGAGCAGGCTCAATTCGTAGGAAATGGGAATCGGACGAATAACCCGTACTCCAATACTTATAATCCGGGGTGGCGCAATCATCCTAACTTTTCATGGAGAAACGGACAAAACTCACACCAGCCCCCGTTCGCCCAGAATCAACAGCAGCCCCCTCCCGCTCCCAAAGTGTCTCTCGAGGAAGCACTTGCAAAATTGGCGGCAAATACGAGTCAATTTATGACCCGTACGGAAGCTACATTACAAAATCATTCTGCTTCCATTCGGAACTTGGAGGTCCAGCTGGGCCAAATCGCTAATGTGTTGACAGCTCGTCCGGAGGGAGCATTGCCGAGTACAACAGAGACAAATCCTAGAGAGAGTCTAAATGCAATTAGCTTGAGAAGCGGGAGAGAGGTGCTGGATCAGCCCGAGCGGGGTAAAGAGAAGAAGGAAATTGAGGAGTCGAAGGATTTAAAGCCAGAGGAGTCGAAGGATTTGAAGCCGGATAACTCGAAGACATGTGTTCCCCCCGTTCCGTTTCCGCAGAGACTACAGCAAAGAAGGGCGGACAAACAATTTTCTAAGTTCCTTGATGTGTTCAAAAAGCTTCACATAAATATTCCGTTCGCCGACGCATTGGAACAGATGCCGAGTTATGTCAAGTTTATGAAAGAGATATTATCGAAGAAGAGAAAGCTTGAGGAGTTTGAAACGGTCACCTTGACAGAGGAGTGCAGTGCAATTCTTCAAAAGAAGCTCCCACCTAAATTGAAAGATCCGGGAAGCTTCAACATACCGTGCACCATGGGGAATCTTTCATTTAATAAGGCACTATGCGATCTTGGTGCTAGTATCAACCTCATGCCTCTGTCGATTTTCAAAAAGCTGAATATTGGGGAAGCCAAGCCAACCACAGTCTCATTACAATTGGCGGATCGATCGATAAAGTATCCGAGGGGAGTAATCGAGGATGTTTTAGTTAAAGTTGATAAGTTCATCTTTCCGGCTGATTTCATCGTACTCGACATGGAGAAAGATGAAAATATTCCAATCATCTTGGGACGACCATTTCTAGCGACGGGCCGAACCCTTATAGACGTGGAAAAGGGAGAGTTAACTCTGAGGGTCCAAGACGAACAAGTTACTTTTCAAGTATTCAAGTCGTTCCCATGTCCCGGAAGTGCTGATAAAGGGTCACAAATTGAAGGTGTGGATGTTGTTGAAAGAGGAAAGCACCGAAAACATCGTCGGTGGGAAAATTCAGATTTTGTGTTAAATGGCCCAAGTTTTAAGAAGGATGTAGAACGAGTGGCGTTCCTCGAGCATGAGGAAAACTCTGCTGCAGTCGTGAGTTCGTTTGTGAAGGAGGAGAGTGAGCCGAAAGCCAAGCGGACAAGTAGTCATGGAGAAACAGGGTGTTTCGGGAAGTTATTCACGTCGAAACCTTTTCGCAAACAACATTTGATGACCGAACCCAGAGTCGAACCGCTGATGACCAATGGTGATAATTTTAACCAAAATATAAACGGTTCGATGAATGGGGCGGAAACCAAATGGAGTTTGCGAAAAGCGAACTAACGTTGTCCAATAGGTCCGGCTGAAGACTATAAACTTAGCGCTTCTCGGGAGGCAACCCGAGTTCGTAATTGTAGATTTTTGCATTTCTTTATTTTTCTTGTATTCGTGATTCTTATTTTTCATCATTTTTGTGCTTCAATTTGCTTCTGCCTCCCGTTTTTAACGTCTTCTTCTAAAAATTCTGGGCAGGAAAGTCCCAGGGAAGAAACTGAAGTATGAGCCGCGGCACAGGTATTCCGCGGCACACATCAATCGCAGGGGGAGGCTAAACCAACTGTACCCTGTGCCGTGGCACGGCATAAATGAGCCGCGGCACACTTGAGCAATGAGCCGCGGCACACGAAATCTGTGCCGCGGCACACGAGAAAACAAGAACACAGGCAAAAGGGACTGTACCCTGAGCCGCGGCTCACTTTAGCTGTGCCGCGGCACACTATGCGGAATCCGAAAGGCCAAGTAACATATAACACACATTCGGCCGGCTTTATCAGGTACGCTCCCTTCTCCTTTTCCTTCCCTCCCCAGCGCGCGACCGGCCGAAGCGATTCTTCCAATTTTTCCCTGCGATTTTTCTTGCAATCTTCAAAAAGGTACGCTTCAATCTTTAATTTTTATTTGCTTATGGTTTATATTTGGAGGTTGTTTATGCTTTGAATAAATGGAACATGCTTATTCTCCTTTAAAAGTTTTAGGATTGTTTAGAGAATAACATGGTAGTTTCATCAAATTTTCTGAGTTAAATTGGAATGTAAATGAGTTGAATGTGCCGAGTTACTGATGATTGACTTATGTTTTGATTTTTGAGGGTTGAATCGAGCTAGAACTATGTTTATTCTTCAAGTAAACTTGTGCCCTCAAGGTGTAATATCCGGTATTTTTCGTTCCCTTGTATTTTCATTTTTGGTATATTTCTCGGTCATAGTGACCCCCGTGTATCTTTCAGTATGTCCTTCCTGTCAACTGTTGAACTATAATCTCGTTATTGTTCGTTGTTTCAACTTTCCTCAGATGAGTTCGACTTTGTTAGATCACCATTAATTTTCGGTGACTCCAAAAATATTAAATCTTTGCAATATTATAGAGGATCGAGTTAGCTTTCCAATGGTTCAAACGGTGAGTCAATCGGAGTCCGGACGAGAGAGTTATGGTCGTTTCAGTTTTGGCCGAGCACTTCCAGGAGCCTTTCGGCCGATAGGGGGGGTCGATAGACCCTACTGCCGGCAATCTGTATGGGTGTCGGTTGGGCCTATCGGCCGATAGGCCGGCCGATAGGTAAATTTCTTCACATTCGAACTTCCAGGAGCCTTTCGGCCGATAGGGGGGGTCGATAGACTCTACTGTCGGCATTCCGTATGGCTATCGGTTGGGCCTATCGGCCGATAGGCCGGCCGATAGGTTCTGCTGTGTTACACTATAAATGTGTTGTTTTCAGCGTAATTCACTCATTTCCTCCCCCTTCTTCAACCGTGCGCGAGAGAGAGACTTGAGAGGGAGAGTTCCTCCATCTATCACTTACTTGTGTAGATTCCTTCATTCCTTTTCGATCGGGTGGCTCGGATTGCGGATCTAACCTGTGGTTTTTGGATTTGAGTGCTTGATTCATCAAGAGGTAAGAATTCCTTTAACCCTACCTTTTGGATAATTGGGGATTTTGGGGTTTTGTCCGATTCTTTCCGTTTTGTTGATGAATTCTTGATGAATATGATTATTCTTGTTAGTGTTCTTAGTTTTCCACGGATTCATGGTATATTTCGTGATTTTTACGGAATCGAGAGGGTTGGTTGTGGTCCGCCCTCGTTGTTGTTTATATACGAATATACATGAATCGTAGGCGGGTTTTCGGTGTTTTCCAATTCCGTATTCATTTAGAAATGGTTGTGATTGTATTCTTCGAATCGTTAGGTTCGGTTTCATTGGTTCCTAGCGTTCATCGGTGATTTTCCTTTCCGTTCGTTGCGTCGTCAATAATTCAAGGCAAGTACATGCATTACATTTCGTTATGTATATTGTGATTTTCGAAATGAATGATGAATGGTGATTTTTGGGTGCGTGAGATGTGTTCCTTCCACCCGGAGTGTCCGACGGGATGTCTGGGGGTCGATACTAAGGGGTACGGCCGCGGAAGGGAACTTGTGTGCGTGTGTGATTGAACTTCCACCCGGAGTGTCCGACGGGATGTCTGGGGGTCGATAATAAGGGGTCCGGCCGCGGAATTGGTATCCCACCCGGAGTGTTCGACGGATGTCCGGGGTCGATACTAAGGGGTACGGCCACGGGATACCAGTTGTGATTTTGTGATATGGTGATGATTGGAAATTGATGAGATTGCCAATGTAGTATTCCGGAATATATATGTGGCAAATGACTTATGTTTGGGATGATTGTGTAAACTGTATTTTTGTATATAATGTTGTGTAATTGTGTACTTGCACTAGCTATTCGAATGCTAACCCCTTAAATGGGAAATGCGTCTTATGCATTTCGTAGTCTAAGAGCCGAGGAGCAGCACGGGCACGCACGCCAAGGATGGGATGGCTTGATGATAGTGGCTCAGTCCGTATTGTTCTTTTTATGTTTTGTCATTGCATTTGTTGAGTATTGGAGTTAAACCGCTTACTTAGAATTTGGTTTAAGTCCCTGCGTGGGCAATGAATTGATATTTACATTATGTTTCATGTACTCCGTTGAAATGTTTTGGCGAGGCCACGGCCTGTTACTTTTGAGTGCATCTTTTGGGGTTTGTCATTGTGGTTATGTGTCTTGTGTTAGCTGGTAGACCTCACGAGGTTTCTACGGCGTGTAATGTCCCCTTTGTGAATTGGGGTGTTACATTTATGGTATCGAGCTTAGGTTTTGAATACCTAGGTGTCGGTGAATTTTGGGTGCATCGGTTATGTCGTTAGAGTCGGTCGTTGAGCCTAATATCATCACGCTACCGTCTTTTCGTGCGACCGTGTTGTAAGTCTCCTCGAACTCTTATATTTACGTAATTCGTTTTCTTGCGTAGTTCGGAATTGTGACTTGTGTTACCAACCTTGTGAATTGTGAATCTTTGATCTTGTTCTTTTCGTATTTTCTTCAAGATGTTGAGAGGTCGTGGTAGACCGGCTAGGGGCGCGGCCGAGGCCGTGGTCGGGTGCCGATAATGAAGAGGGCTCACTTTCTCGATCCTCTGCAGACTCGGCCTCTCACTCGGTGCCGTCGGGTAATAATGCCGACGCCTGGAGACCGCCGTACTTTCAGATTAGTAGCCCAGCTTACTCGAGATAGCTCGGGGTGGACGCTTAATCCACCCCCGACACTGAAGAGGAAGCTAGTAAATGGCTTCGACGGTGACTAAAATGCACCCTCCTCGTTTCTCCGGATCTTGACTCCCTCGGTTGGGAGAATTGGCTCTTTCAGGTATCCGGGGCCTTTGATGCCGTAGCTTGTCCCGAAGACAGAGGTACATATTGCCCAGTACCTCCTGGATAAAGAAGGCTGCGGAGTGGTGGGAAGCCGTTGCGCCCGAGAGATCGTCGGGCCACTTGGGAGGAGTTCGAGGCTGCTATGGAAGCGAATATTGTCCACCGCCGATTAAGGAGCGCAGATTGTGGAGTTTTTCACCGCTACACCTCGGGATGTGCCGATTTCTCGTGCCATTATTTCTACAATCAAGCGGTTGGGTTTTGTGAGAGATCGAGTGAGGACGGAGGCGATAAAATCCGTTACTTCAATATGCGCATGAAGCCGCATATCGTGCAGTATGGCACCGCTCATGTGTGCCACCTTGAAGGAATATCGGGATCGCGCTCTGCGCGATCGAGATGGTCATTCCGGAATCGAGTCGGTTTGAAGCTAAGAAGCGAAGACCACCGCGGGTTCCGGCCGGTAAAGGTGGTCGATTTTCGAGGTCTCGTTCGTTCCTACGCACGGAAGAGACCGTTTGCCGGCCGGGATCTCGGGGTAATCGTTCATCCGATCCGTTGCTTCGTGGCGGGGTTTGTTTTAAGCGCAACCAATATGAGCATTTGATGAGGGATTGCCCTTTACCTCCGATTATTTGTTTTACTTGCGGGCGATCAAGGCATCGGGCGGCCCATTGTGAGAGGGCCACTGTGGTGCTAGGGTCCCGACTACCACCGCCGATCGGAGGAGCCACGGCATTCCGATTACTCATGTTCCGCAAGGTTCGGGCCGTGGTAGGGGTCGGGTCACCGGATCACCGTCTGGTCGAGTTCGGGTTCGATTCACCCCGGTTGTACAGATGAGGCGTACAGAGAGGCAGACGTTCAGTGGCGTCAGTACCACTCGGATCCTTACTCATCCAGTTTCAGTACTTTTTGATTCGGTGCTACCCATTCCTTTATTGCTTCGGATTGTGTGAGTCGTATTGGTTTTGACTGCTTGTTTGAGTGTGAGCCGTTTGTAGTGGGTACACCCAGTGGAGATCGTATGGTTGGGGACCGGGAGGTTAGGGATTGCCCAGTGAGGATCGGGAGCCGGGATTAGCCCTCGAATCTCATTGTTATAGACCTTAAGGGTGAGGATTTGATCCTCGGGGACGATTGGTTAGATCGTCACGGTGCTATCATGAACTATCGGACTCGTACCATCTCGATAGTTGCCGAGGACGGCACCGAGCATACTCTAGTCGGTTGTAAGCCGGGTAGATCGGGAGTGTGATTAGCGCCTTGAAGGCGATGAAACTTCTGAACCAGGGTTGCATCGGCTACTGGTGTTTCGCCCTGCAGGCGGAAGATGGTGGGGTTGACATATCGTCGATTCCAGTTGTTAGCGAGTATCCTGATGTATTTCCGGACGACGTGCCGGGATTACCACCACATCGAGAGGTGGAGTTTCCTATTGATCTTGAGCCGAATGCGGCCCCTATTTCTCGAGCACCATACCGTATGGCACCGTCGGAGATGCTAGAGTTGAAGAACCAGTTGGGAGAGTTGTTAGATAAAGGGTATATTCGACCGAGCGCATCGCCTTGGGGTGCGCCTGTACTTTTTGTCAAGAAGAAGGATGGATCGCTTCGTTTATGCATCGACTATCGAGAATTAAACAAGCTAACCATCAAAAATAAATACCCTTTGCCCGAGATTGACGATTTGTTTGATCGGCTTCGAGGGCGGCAGTCTTTTCAAGATCGATTTGCGATCGGGTTACTACCAATTGAGGATTGGGGCGTCGACATTCCGAAGTTGCCTTTCGGACGAGATATGGCCATTACGAGTTTGTGTTTATGCCTTTCGGGCTAACCAATGCCCCAGCAGTGTTCATGCAGTTGATAAACAAAGTTTTTATTGAGTATCTGGACAAATTCGTAGTCGTTTTTATTGACGATATTCTCATCTATTCACGGAGTCGGGAGGAACACGCCTTACATCTTCGGATTGTATTAGACACTTTGAGGGCTGAGCGGTTGTACGCGAAGTTCTCTAAGTGTGAGTTTTGGCTCGAGGAAGTTACGTTCCTCGGGCATGTGATTTCAGCGAGAGGAGTTCGGGTAGATCCGCGTAAGATAGAGGCGGTGATGGCTTGGGAGCCGCCTAAAAATGTGAAGGAGGTGAGGAGTTTTCGGGTCTTTCCGGCTATTACCGTAGATTCGTTGAGGGATTTTCGAAAATCGCTAGACCACTCACTCGGTTGCTCCAAAACTCGTGAAGTTCGAGTGGGTGCAGACAGGCGGGGCTTTGATGAGGTAAAGAGACGTTTGACCACCGCACCGTGTTAGCGTTGCCTCGGGAACGAGGACTTCATAGTGTATAGTGATGCTTCGGGCCTTGGTCTAGGATGTGTTTTGATGCGGAGAGACAGAGTGATTGCGTATGCGTCCGCCGATTGAAACCTTATGAGGTGAATTACCCCACGCATGATTTGGAGTTGGTGCGGTCGTTTTGCCTTAAAAATGCGGAGGCACTACCTCTTTGGGTCATCATGTAAGATTTTACGGACCATAAGAGCTTGAAGTATATCTTGATCGGTAAAGAATTGAATATGAGACAGCGTAGGTGGTTGGAACTAATTAAAGATTACGACCTCGAGATACTTTACCATCCGGTAAGGCTAACGTAGTGGCCGATGCGTTGAGCCGAAAGCCGATGGCGTTGCGGATGTTGGAGGTACTTACACCACAGTAGGATCCAGGGATTTTATTCGTCAGATATCGAGGTTTGGGTTCGTAGAGTTCGTGGTCGATTATGTGCGTTGGAGATCGCTTCGTCCTTGACCGATGATATCAAGGCGAAGCATATTGACGATCCGTTGGTGTTCCAGCTGAGAGAGGATGTTAAGACGGGGAAATCCAACGGATTTGTAGTACACGTTGATGTAGTTTTGAGATTTCGAGGCAGACAAAGCGTACCGAGGGTTGTTGAGTTGTGACAGACTATTTTTAGCGAAGCTCATTCCAAGCCTTAGTAAATACATCCTGGTACGTGTAAAATGTTCTATGTTGTGAGGAGTAACTACGGGTGGAGTAATTTTAAGAATGACGTTAGCGAGTTTGTGTCGAGGTGTCTCGACTGTCGGCGAGTTAAGATCGAGCATCGGCGACCATGGGCTTTTGCGACCACTTCCTATTCCGGAGTGGAAATGGGAGGACATTTCTATGGATTTCATTACCGGTATGCCTAAGACTCGGACTGGAATGAACATGATTTGGGTCATTGTCGATCGGCTAACCAAATCGGCTCATTTCACAGGTATTAAGGACACTTGGGGGCCGAGAGAGACTTGCACGAGTGTTTGTTTCGAGATCGTGAGGTTACATGGGACACCTAAGAGTATTGTTTCGGATCGTGATGGCGGTTCATATCACATTTTTGGCAGCCGTTCATAGAGCTTTGGGAACCGAGTTGAGACTTAGTACATCCTACCACCCTCGAGACAGACGGACGATCGGCGGACGATCTGAGACGCTAGAGGATATGTTACGAGCCTGTGCTTTAGATTGGAAGGATGATTGGGAGACACACTTGCCATTGATCGAGTTTACGTACAACAATAGTTGGCATGCCTCGATCAAAATGGCACCATTCGAAGCGTTGTATGGGAGGAGGTGCAGATCGCCGTTGTGTTGGGATGATACGTCTGAGCTAATCGGTACCGAGGCCGACATGATAGTTGAGACGAGGGAGAAGGTTACCTTGATTCGTGGTAGATTCTTGTGGCCCAGTCGACAGAAGTCTTATGCCGATACACGTCGCCGACCGTTGGAGTTTGAGGTGGGAGATCACGTCTTGCTTAAGGTGTCGCCGACACGGGGAGTTTACCGCTTCGGTCGGAAGGGTAAACTTAGTCCGAGATATATCGGACCGTTTGAGATTTTAGATAGAGTTGGAGAGCTTGCGTATCGGTTAGGCTTGCCGCCGTCTCTGAGCCAAGTGCATGACGTATTTCATGTTTCCCAGCTTAGGAAGTACGTAACGGACCCTAGCCATATTATTGATTTTGGAGAAATCGAGTTGGGGCCCGACATTACCTTCGAGGAGAGGCCGATTCAGATCTGAGAGCGTCGAGTGAAGCAACTCAGGCACAAAACAATTCCCTTGGTCAAAGTGCAGTGGTCGAGGCATGGATCCGAGGAAGCCACGTGGGAAACGGAGGAGAGTATGAGGTCGAGATACCCCGAGTTATTCGTGTTGTAAGTTTCGGGACGAAACTTATTTTTAGGGGGAGATAATGTAATATCCGGTATTTTTCGTTCCCTTGTATTTTCATTTTTGGTATATTTCTCGGTCATAGTGACCCCCGTGTATCTTTCAAGATGTCCTTCCTGTCAACCGTTGAACTATAATCTCGTTATTGTTCGTTGTTTCAACTTTCCTCGGATGAGTTCGACTTTGTTAGATCACCATTAATTTTCGGTGACTCCAAAAATATTAAATCTTTGCAATATTATAGAGGATCGAGTTAGCTTTCCAATGGTTCAAACGGTGAGTCAATCGAGTCCGGACGAGAGAGTTATGGTCGTTTCGATTTGCCGAGCACTTCCAGAGCCTTTCGGCCGATAGGGGGTCGATAGACCCTACCGCGGCAATCTGTATGGGTATCGGTTGGGCCTATCGGCCGATAGGCGGCCGATAGGTAAATTTCTTCACATTCGAACTTCCAGAGCCTTTCGGCCGATAGGGGGTCGATAGACTCTCTTGTCGGCATTCCGTATGGCTATCGGTTGGGCTTTATCGGCGATAGGCGATCGATAGGTTCTGCTGTGTTACACTATAAATGTGTTGTTTTCAGCGTAATTCACTCATTTCCTCCCCCTTCTTCAACCGTGCGCGAGAGAGAGAGACTTGAGAGGGAGAGTTCCTCCATCTATCACTTACTTGTGTAGATTCCTTCATTCCTTTTCGATCGGGTGGCTCGGATTGCGGATCTAACCTGTGGTTTTTGGATTTGAGTGCTTGATTCATCAAGAGGTAAGAATTCCTTTAACCCTACCTTTTGGATAATTGGGGATTTTGGGGTTTTGTCCGATTCTTTCCGTTTTGTTGATGAATTCTTGATGAATATGATTATTCTTGTTAGTGTTCTTAGTTTTCCACGGATTCATGGTATATTTCGTGATTTTTACGGAATCGAGAGGGTTGGTTGTGGTCCGCCCTCGTTGTTGTTTATATACGAATATACATGAATCGTAGGCGGGTTTTCGGGTGTTTTCCAATTCCGTATTCATTTAGAAATGGTTGTGATTGTATTCTTCGAATCGTTAGGTTCGGTTTCATTGGTTCCTAGCGTTCATCGGTGATTTTCCTTTCCGTTCGTTGCGTCGTCAATAATTCAAGGCAAGTACATGCATTACATTTCGTTATGTATATTGTGATTTTCGAAATGAATGATGAATGGTGATTTTTGGGTGCGTGAGATGTGTTCCTTCCACCCGGAGTGTCCGACGGGATGTCTGGGGGTCGATACTAAGGGGTACGGCCGCGGAAGGGAACTTGTGTGCGTGTGTGATTGAACTTCCACCCGGAGTGTCCGACGGGATGTCTGGGGGTCGATACTAAGGGGTACGGCCGCGGAAGTGGTATCCCACCCGGAGTGTTCGACGGGATGTCTGGGGGTCGATACTAAGGGGTACGGCCACGGGATACCAGTTGTGATTTTGTGATATGGTGATGATTGGAAATTGATGAGATTGCCAATGTAGTATTCCGGAATATATATGTGGCAAATGACTTATGTTTGGGATGATTGTGTAAACTGTATTTTTGTATATAATGTTGTGTAATTGTGTACTTGCACTAGCTATTCGAATGCTAACCCCTTAAATGGGGGAAATGCGTCTTATGCATTTCAGGTACCGGAAGAGCTGAGGAGCAGGCACGGGGCACGCACGCGAAGGATGGGATGGCTTGATGATAGTGGCTCGAGTCTGTATTGTTCTTTTTATGTTTTGTCATTGCATTTGTTGAGTATTGGAGTTAAACTGCTTACTTCCGAATTTGGTTTAAGTCCCCTGCGTGGGCAATGAATTGATATTTACATTATGTTTCATGTACTCCGTTGAAATGTTTTGGCCGAGGCCACGGCCCTGTTTACTTTTGAGTGCATCTTTTGGGGTTTGTCATTGTGGTTATGTGTCTTGTGTTAGCCTGGTAGACCTCACGAGGTTTCTACGGCGTGTAATGTCCCCTTTGTGAATTGGGGTGTTACACAAGGTGTCTGATAAATTGCCTAAATGAAAAAATTTCTTTGAAAAGGCAATCGTTTTGAATTTTCGTGCAACGTATATGTTTTGAGTTTACAGCAAGCCCAACCCTTACATCCAGGTTACATGTTCAAGTCCAATTTCATCCTTCTCTCACGTATGCGTTATTTTCTTAAATTCGGAATTTCTGGCTGGACATCCTTAGCCGAGCATAGATCATTGTTATCATTTTTGCGTGAATAAACCCTCGTGTTTCACTTTTCAGGACTGATTATGGCGCGCACAAAGAAGCTGAGCAAGCGTGCTAGGACCGAGTCATCCCCTACTCGAGGGGAGACCTCTCGTGGTCAGGCCGAGGCGGAGGGGCATCAATTTTCGGACCCCGAAATTCACAAAATATTCAACGAAAAGATCCGGCCACGACCACTTATTCCCGAGAGGGGTTTTACTCCAGCTCCTCAGGACGGGGAATTGCTCACCATGAATGACGAGATGGGGTGGGCCAGATTTACCGCACCTCCCGAGCCAGCGGTTATCTCGATCGTCCAGGAGTTTTACGCCAGTGCACTGCTGAAGCACATCCGGGCAGGGCATACGTTGCCATCTTTAGAGTCTCGGACTCAGGTCGACGTACGAGGGGTTACAGTTGATTTCTCCCCGACTGCTATTCGGAGGCTTTTTGGGTTTCCGGCGGTTGACGAGTCAGCCTATGACCGAGTGATGACCGGCCTCACTAAGGAGGCCCTGCTTGAGACCATTGCACAGCCCGGTACCGACTGGGAGAAGCGAGCACAGAGTTCATCCACTTTTCACTTCAGGAGCTCGCGCCTCAGCCGGCTCGGGCGAGCCTGGCTTTATTTCATCTGCGCACGCATTGACCCCACCTCCCAGATCCGTACAGTCTTTCTCTCCCGTGCCCGGATACTTCTTGCTATCACTTCCGGGCTGCGTTTCGATGTGGCACCCATCCTGGTCCGATCTATCTTCCAGAGTATCCAGGGTGGGGCCAAGACGGGGTTGAAGCACCCCTCCCTCATCTGCGCTTTATGCCGGCAGTCGGGGCTGACGTGGTCAGACGACGAGCCGATGCTAGCCCCACAGGCCCCGATCGACCACCGCATCATATCACACTTCGACTAGTGGGGCGGAGCGCTGGCACACGCTCGGGGGAGAGGATTTTTACTAGAGGAGGCTCACGAGGGATCTACCGAGCCGCTTTTGTTGCGCACGGAGATGCCGGCCCGCAGCCCGATAGAGCGAGGTTGGAGGAGCTGTTTGATGGGCTGCGAAAGGATTTGAGGAGACAGAGAGAAGAGCATAGAGAGGAGCTGAGGATAGAGAGAGGAGCTGAGAGAGGAGACGAGGCGAGAGAGAGATGAGATGAGGAGAGAGAGAGAGAGCTTGATGGCTGCCATGCGGGAGGAGCAGCGGGCGGAGCGGGAGAGTGTCATTGCTACCATCCGAGCCGAGATGCGAGAGCAGGCCCGCCGGGCCAGCCGACGAGCGGCGAGGCATCTTGCTGCGAGAGATGCTTATCATCAGGAGCACCTCGCCGCATGGACGGCCCACATCATGCATCCCGACGGGCCATTTATTGCGCCCGCCCGGCCAGCCACACCACCCTCCTCACCGGACGATGCCGGCACCAGCTCCTGAGCAGACTGGAGGGGAGTACTTGACCTTTTACTTTTATTGCATATCATTTTTGTCCATTGAGGTCAATGTACGTCCTAAGTTTGGGGGGGATTTACTTTCAGTTTCTACATTCATTGCTGTACCTTATTTTACTGCTGTACATTATTTCGTTGCACTTTTCATTTCTTTGCGTAAAATTTTTTTTTTTGATAGCCTTGCTTGTCGTAGTTTTTCTTTATTCGTGAATTTTCGTGCTTCTATTTGTGTGATACTGATGTTACGACACTGTCTTTCTCTCTGAAGAAGCGGGCGAGTTCTAGTCGAGTTGTAGTCAGTTATCTCTGTTCTGCTTAGTATTCAATTAGGTCCGAAATTTTTCGTGATTGTAGAGGTCTTGGCAGATAAGAGACGATACATACTTGTTTTTAAATCCCCATCAATACGTTTGGCTACATTTTCCGGATAGTGAGTCGTACTGTTTCTTTAGTCGTGTTGGCACTTAGATTGAGTTTAGAGTCGGTCTGTTTTTCCCAAAAGTCGAGATAAGTGTTCTATGAAGGGAAGTCTAGTAACCGGGGGTATTCGCGTGACCCGTTGTTTACTCTCGCGTAAAACGGCAACCTTGATTCGGACATGCGGAAATTTTGTATTCGAGTTGTTTCTCCGCTGTAGACGGGAACTTAGTAACTAGAAGCATCCATGCGCCCCATGAGTGTCTTTTACGTCAAACGGTTTTCCAATACATGAGAATGGAGTTTCCACCCTAGGATTATCCCGATGTAACATCCCGAGATCCTAACCTAGTGGTCAACTCGAATCAAATTATTGAGCATATAAAAGGGAATACTGTCCGAGGATTAATTGTTATGAAACTCGTGAAGATTGTGCCTTTCGACTGTGGAACGGGACGAACTAGCTTGGTTGTGTTAGCCTTTCTTATTGACGGTCGATTTGATTCACGTTTTGTTGATCTTTGAGCTGAATTTTCTGCATGAACGAGTGATTAGGACTGAATTTGATTATTTTGCGGAATCAGTATTCTGAGTGCAGCTCGCTTTTACGACACTCGTATTATTTAGAGAGAATGACAGGATAGTATTGATTAGGTTGAACACTATGAGTTGCACGATGATTCACGACATTCTTTTATTGAATTTAATTCTTTTTGCTTGAGGACAAGCAAAGGCTTAAGTTTGGGGGTATTTGTTAGGCGTATTTTTATACGCTTATTTATCATTATTTTGTAGTGTTTTGATAAGTGAAATTGTCTAAATGAGCTTTTAATGCCTTAATTTTGTATGATTGACAGGAAATTGAAGTCCGGAAGCTAAAACGAGGCAAAACGGGCGAAAACGGCAAAACTGGACTATGAGCCGCGACACAAGGAAGCTGAGCCGCGGCACAGGAAGACACCACCGAAGGCGAGTAACTGTACTGCGTGCGCGGCACGGCCAGTGAGCCGCAGCCGCACGGCCAGTGAGCCGCGTACGTAAGAATTTATTTACGCCCAGGCATTCAGCTGAAGGCGATGTGCCGCGGCACAGGTTTAGTGAGCCGCGGTACACTTAGCGGGCTTTGTAGGTCTGCGCGGATTTTGGGCCGTTTCGAAGCCAGTTTTCGACCGACTAATACGGACGCGATTTGTGGAGGTGCTGAGCTATAAATAGGGTTTAAGACCCTAATTAAATCATCTTGGAATCATTGGAGCTTTAACTTTTGAGAGCTTAAGCTTGGAGACGGCAGAAGAAGAGGGAAGCAGAAGGATTCAAGGGCAGAAGGCGGAAGCTGAAGAATGGAGGAATCCGCGCTTCATCTGCGTTTGAATTTTATGCTTTCGTTTATTTATTCTTTATTTTCAGTTTTTAGTATGTCAGGCTAAAGCCCTAATCTAGGGTTTTGATGAAACCTTTGTTTTGACGAATTGATTGAGATTATCCAATTTATTACCTTTTTATTGAGTTTTCCCAATTATGTTTAATGCTTGCAATTATCTGGCCAATAGTTGTATTGATTTAATCATTCACTTCGAATCGGGAGAGGAGATTTGGTGAGGAACTATTGGTGAAGACCGTTTTATTCTGTGAGATAAGAATATACTCATAGGAACTATGTGGCCTTTAGGAGATTTCATGCTTTTTGCCTATCGACGAAATAATTCACCTAGGGATAGAGTGCGTTAGTCGCCGTTAGATAAATCTATTGACCTCGGGAGAGGCGGTAGAATATATTAGCAATCTCCGCCTTCAATAAATTGGGAAAATTATTTATCACGGATAATCGAGAGAAAATTCGGATAAACTAAGGAGGATTCAGAACCCTAGACTTCTTTATCATTTGATTTCTTTTATCCAAGATATTGTTTTCTACTGCTTAGTCTTTTAGTACTTCTTTTAGTTATCAATCGCAAAACCCAAAATTCGATTGTTCAGATAAAATTGGAATACGAAAACATCGGTAGTTAGAGATTCAATCCTCGTGGGAACGATACTCTACTTATCACTTTATTACTTTTAAACGATGACGTGCACTTGCGTGTAGGAAATATCGCAACAGTAAGCAACACATACTATTATAATAAGCAATATATACATTAATAATAAACAACATACTATTTTAAAAAGCAACACATAAATAAAATAATAAATAATAAGAAATGTATAAAAATAAGTTACGCATCTAAGAGATGCATGAATATATCATTTATAAAATATTTTACTAGTGAAGTTACCATCTATGATCAAGGTTGAACATGAGAAGCCCAACACATGATGTAACTAATCATAATATTTTAATAAATACATAAAAAATTAAACAATGTATACATCAATAATAAGCACCAAAATTCTATTTTAATAAGCAAAACATAGATAAAAGAATTTATAATAAGCAATATATAAACAATGTATCCATCAAAATAGAGTTCACTCATTCGTTATTCAATAGAATATATTAATTTTCAATTAATTAAGACAGACACTTGTCGTGTGTCTTAATAAGCTATACCAAAATCAATTATGAACAATATGTAATTTAAAACAAACAATGTATTAATACAATACAAGCAATGGATAAAGCAATAATAAGCAAAATCATAATATTCTAATAAGCAACACACAACAAAATATAAGCAATGTTTCAACTATTAACAAGAAACAACATACTAAGCAATGCATAAACAAAAATCAAATATGCAATACGTAAATGGATAGCTTGTAAATCATTTTACTAACGGACCTGCCAAGAAAATATTCTTATATATCAAGCCATTAAGATATAAAGATTGAAGATAAAGTTCCATACATGCCATAGCTAAAATAATTAAAATGGCATTCAAAAGTTTTTAAACAAAAATACATGAATAAGAAAATGTCAATCTTTTATTTTGGGCTCTTTGTTTTGGCCTTCCACAAATCACGCTTGATAAAATTATGGTATGTTTGAAGCTAACATAATTTTATATTTTTATCCTTATTTGTTTATTTTAGGTGAATTTGTGGTCAACATAGGAATTCTATAGCTTTGTCGTTATTTTCAAATTTAAATCTCATCCACTTATAGTAATTCAATCAATGGTTTATAGTGGTTCCTAGTTAACACATAGGGGTTGGTTTCTATTATAACCCTCCCCTATATATATATATATATATATATATATATATATGGGTGGTTTCTGGTGAGAATGATACTTAATTTAAGAAATAAGTATGAATTTGATCTATAGATCTTGATTAAATGGATGACCTAGATTTATTCTCGAAAAAACATATGCATAGAATATAATATTCTAGTGCATCGATATTTTGATGGATATAACTCAGAGTTTTTATGCATTGCAAGTTTGATGTACGAAATGCATATATTGCATGCATAAACCAATCTGGATCGTGTAACACCCCGAGATATTCGGAATAATTACAGCGCCGTAAACCCTTTAAGTAAGGATTTACAAGGCTGATTTAAAAGAAATGTAAAAATATAAGACATCAATACTGCGAAGATTCAAGTTTACAAAATCGTACAACTGGTTCAACGAGTAATTAATACAACCATATCGAAATGATATTAATACGACACGTGTACTCGAGTACTGAAATCAAAACAAGAAAACGAATCACCAACAACAACAAACATCACTGAACCCCTTCGTCGTCACGTCGGTACTGTGGTTGTTTCCCTGCTCCTCGGCTACCTGAATATCAAAACAAATGTCCACCCCCGAAGGGGTTAGCAAAACGATGCTAGTACAAGTATCATTTAAACAAATCAAATATGCATCAACAATACATAACATGATACATCACACGGACTTCCGCTACCGGAATCCGACAATGCGAATCCACATGATTCCATTAACACAGCAAGAGTATTCCAATGATCCAGCGCCCTCAGCATAGATCCCAAGATGAATCCATCGGACCAACACGAGGTGGAAATAACCCGTCCAATGATCCAGCGCCCTCAGCCTAGATCCCAAGATGATCCCGTCGGACCAACACGAGGTGGACATCCGATCCAGCGCCCTCAGCATAGATCGTACAACGTACACAAACACAACTCATGCATACACATATGCCAAATCATTATGTTCATCAACATGAACATACAAACACTAGATAACGAATATCATGACAATTCAACGAAATAAATCTCATGTTCAACAACATGAATAATCACACGCATGCTCAAAATACCAATATTAACATATTACGATACTTGCCTCGAAGATGGCAAGAACGAAACACTTCAATGATCTCAACACACTCGAAGGCCGCCTCCTTCGATCAATGTAACAAGCTCGAACCTTAATAAAAGGAATGATATACAAATCATCTCAAGTCGAACGATGGCCTAGCAATTCGGTCTACGGCCAAAAAGCTCAAAATAAACAATCTGCCTGGACTGCTTAGCGTGCGCTACGTACTCTACATAACGTGCGCTAAGCCGGCCTGTTAGCGTATGCTATCGTATAAGCCTAGCGTGCGCTAGCCACGGCCTAACAGTTTGAACCGGCTGATAACATAACGTACGTTACGTACATATCGTGCGTTAACTTATCCCCGATAGCACGCGTTAACTAACGTATGTTAGCGTGCGCTAATCGTGCATGGCAGATTACTACTGATAGAAAACTGGGTTGAATGATGATGAACTCATGAATTCTCTGGTGATAAAACAAGTCATCCTCGAGCATATCATGCTAATAAGGTTTGTGGAAGTTCTATGATTATGAGATACAAATATACGGATAATCATCTCAACATCATAATTCATCTTCGATCTTCAAGAAAATATTCTAAGTTCCGTCCGATATAAGTCTCAAGATGATGTGAATCAAGAAGCAGTCAGTCAGTCAGAAGAAGAACTATACATTCCTGTGGGACCAATAACAAGATCACGAGCAAATGCGATAAAGAATTCATTAACAATGCTCGTGCAAAATCATTTTAATTAGACCGGTGATCATAAATATAATAACATATCAATTTGTGTTATTAAAGCCGTCACATGTTAGATTAAAAGTGTTGATGTCATCATTCCAAGCAATAAGCCTAACTGAAGATGCGATACAATTGAAAGCAGGCGTTGGAAATTTCAGATACGATACATATTCGTATTTTTATGATAACTTTCACGTCCGATATCCGATTGAGACAATTCTGGTGGATTTGGAAAGCTAAGAGGCTGTACTACAATTATCTAGAAGACGTCAAGAACAAAATCCGATGTCTAGGATCTGTTATTCCACTAAAACGACAACAGCATATTTTTCTTTAACTTTGATTTCTTATTTTCAAAACTTAAGTCTTGGTCCTTAATTTTTGTCCCCTAAAAATGTATTGACTCCTTAACTTATGGGTTGATTTGTCATGGATCAGATTTTAGGAGCTTTGAATGTTAAATTTATAATTTTTTAGTCTTTATTTTATAATTTTATATTGTAATAGTTGTAGGAATTTTGGCTATAAATAGCCCTCATTTTCATTTGTAAGGAGACCTTGAAATTTATCAAGATTGTGAGTGTTTGTGTTAACAAACTTTCTTCTTATTTTGTTGAGTGTGTCTCCAAAATATAAATCGTGATTTCAATTCACTTATCGAGGCGTTAGAAACCTCGTGGCGTGTTTGAATCGCACCTTCCGGTTTGCTACGGCGCGTCACGTAGAGGGCTTGAAGTAAAACAATCATTTGCTTAATATTGGAACGATCTTGGGAACTAAAATCATACTAGCGATAGCGGTTACCACGGCACGTCGTGTGGGGGTCGCATCAGTTGGTATCAGAGCTCGGTTTTTTTCCATTACTAAGTGGTATCTATTTTCCTTCATTTTCATAATCTTCTTATCTTACCATCCTATTCTTTCTTTCTATCTTCTAAACCTTCCGTCTTCTTAATATAAAAAAAAAAGTATACAAAAAAAAGTATACAAAAAAAAAGTATACAAAAAAAAATATATGCAAAAAAAAAGTATACAAAAAAAAAGTATACAAAAAAAAAGTATAAAAAAAATACCTATATATATAAATATACCTATTTATCACAAAGGTCGGTTCTACCACCACAGTGAATATATATACATATACATATCTATCACGAAGGTCGGTTCTACCACCACAGTGAATATATATACATATACATATCTATCACGAAGGTCGGTTCTACCACCACAATGAATATATATATATATATATATTATATATACATATACATATCTATCACGAAGGTCGGTTCTACCACCACAGTGAAATATAAAATAAATATAAAGCTGGAGTGCGGATTACCGCCCCTGTAAAATTAAATACTTGTCACAATACTAGCCTATATAATCACCTTGTGAGTTGTGGGACATTTATATAAAGCCGAGTGATTAAAGGCAAGAACAGTGCAAAAAAAAAAGGGCAAAAAAAAAAAAAGAAAGGCAAAAAAAAGCCAAAAAAAAGAAAGGCAAAAAAAAAAGCAAAAAAAAAAGCAAAAAAAAAGGGGCAAAAAAAAAAGCCAAAAAAAGAGCAAAAAAAAAATGTCGAAATCCGATATTGAGAAAAATGAAGGAAACGAAGCCCTTCAGAACATACAAGAAATGCTCACCCAATTAATTAGAAGACAAGATCGCCAAGAAGAAGCGATCAAAAATTTACAAAAAAATAAAGAGGATGAGCATCACCGTAGAAGAAGGAATCCGAGTCCCATCTCATATAGAGAGTACGAGGATGAAACATTCTCTGAGGATGGAACTTACCAAAATCGAGGAGGAAGTGGTCGAGGAGGTTGGAGAGAACAAGGTAGACGGTATGAAAGGGAAGGACGAAACGAGGAAGACCGAAGTATGGGAAATATAAAAATGAAAATCCCAGCCTTCGAAGGGCGGAGTGATCCCGACACATAGCTTGACTGGGAGAGGAAGTTGGAAACTATATTTGACTGCCACAACTATGCTAGTACTAAGAAAATGAGGTTAGCAATAACCGAATTTTCCGAGTATGCCAAAGATTTGGTGGGACCAACTTGTGATGGATAGAAGGAGGAATGGAGAGAGGCCAATTAATAGTTGGGAGGAATTAAAGATTGTAATGCGTAGAAGATTTGTTCCTAATTATTATCATAAGGAACTATTTTCTCGCCTTCAATCCTTAAAATAAGGTTCAAGGAGCATAGAAGATTTTCGAAAGGAAATGGAGATGTTAATGATCCGGGCCGATGTGAGGGAGTCGAGGGAGGCCACAATGGCGAGATTTCTACATGGCATGAGGGCGGAAATCTCTAAAGAAGTTGATAAACAATATTATGTTGAGTTCGAGGACATGGTATATGCAGCGATCAAAATTGAGAGGAATTTGCGAAAGGGAGGCAACAATACTTACTCCACGGGGTACACAACTCCTTGGAAAGCCTCAAACGGGAAATCGAGACGTATCCAAGGGCAGTTTTGATAAAAGCACCATGAAGGGGAAGTTTGAGGTGGGGAGTACTAGTCGAACAAAACCAGAAGTCAAATCTACATCCGTAGAAAATACAAACACGAGAAACAGGGACATCAAGTGTTTTCGATGCCACGGGCGAGGACACATTGCATCCCAATGCACTAATAAACGAGCAATGATACTTAGGGAGGACGGAGAATATGAAACGGATGATGAAGATGAGGAAGAAGTGAAAGAAGAAAGTGATGAAGGGGAGCTAGAATTCGCACCCGCACTTGTCATTAGGAGGGTGTTGGATGTGAAGGCAAATGAGGAAGAGAGCAACGATAACAAACAACGAGAAAATCTTTTTCAAGCTAGATGTTTTGTGAAAAATAAAAATTGTAGTGTGATCATTGATAACGGAAGTTGCACCAATGTGGCTAGTGCGATGCTAGTCGAGGGGTTAGAATTACCAACAAGGCGATATCCTAAGCCTTATAGACTTCATTGGCTAAACGATTGCGGAGAGGTTCGGGTGAATAAACAGGTACTCATAACCATCACAATTGGAAAATACCATGATGATATCCTATGTGACGTTGTACCAATGCATGCTTTCCATATTTTGTTGGGGAGACCATGGCATTACGATCGAGATGCCCAACTTAGCGGGAAGAAGAATCGTTACTCATTTGAGAAAGATGGGAGGAAATTCACATTAGTTCACATGACGAAAATACAAGTCCATGAAGATCAAATTCGACTCCAAAAAGAAGTTGAGGAAAAAGAAAAAGAAAAGGAAAAAGAAAAAGAAAACCAAAAAGAAAAAGGAAAAGAAAAAGAGAAAGAAAAGGAAAAAGAAAAACAAAGAGAAAAAGAAAAAGAAAAGAAAGAAAAAGAAAAAAATGAAAAATCAAGAAAATGTTTATTTATAAGTGCAAAGGAAGTCGTTAAAGAAGTTGAGGAGGGGCAACCCGTATACTTACTTCTTACCAAACGAATTTGCACCCTTGATGATGATAAAAAGCGGAATGTTCCGAGTACTATAAAAATTCTATTGCAGGACTTCAATGATGTTTTTCCGGAAGAGCTACCACCCGGTTTGCCACCAAAAAGAGGGATCGAGCACCAAATCGACTTTGTGCCAGGAGCCGTCATTCCAAACCGACCAGCATACCGAAATAATCCTGAAGAAACTAAAGAGATTCAGCGGCAAGTCGAGGAGTTATTAAGTATTGGTATATCCGAGAAAGTTTGAGTCCTTGTGCCGTTCCGATAATTGTCGTACCAAAGAAAGACGGGACTTGGAGAATGTGCACCGACTGCCGAGCGCTGAACAATATCACGGTAAAGTATCGACATCCAATTCCAAGGTTAGATGATATGTTGGACGAATTACATGGTTCGCGTGTGTTTAGTAAAATTGATTTAATGAAAGGTTATCACCAAATTCGTATGAAAGAAGGGGATGAATGGAAAACGGCCTTTAAAACTAAATACGGATTATATGAATGGTTGGTAATGCCTTTTGGTCTTACAAATGCACCGAGCACTTTTATGCGGCTAATGAATCATGTTTTGCGTGCTTATATTGGAAAATTTGTTGTCGTATACTTTGATGATATTCTCATTTATAGCAAGAGTACGATTTAACACGTTGAACATTTAAGATTGGTTTTAATTACCTTGAAAAAGGAACAATTATATGCTAGTCTTAAGAAATGTACTTTTTGCATGAGTGAGGTTATATTCCTTGGGTATGTCGTTAGTATTGACGGCATAAAAGTTGATGAAGAAAAGATAAGGGCCATACGTGAATGGCCTAGACCGACTAATGCAACTGAGGTAAGAAGTTTTCACGGTTTAGAAGTTTTTTATCGACGCTTTGTTAAATATTTTAGCACGATTGCTGCCCCGTTAAATGAACTTGTAAAGAAACATGCTAAATTTCATTGGGGTGATGATCAAGAAAATGCCTTTAACACATTAAAGGATAAATTATGCGGCCCTTTGTGTTAGCATTACCAGATTTTTCTAACACTTTTGAAGTTGAGTGTGATGCTTCAGGAGTAGGAATTGGAGCAGTATTAATGCAGGGAAAGAGGCCGATTGCTTACTTTAGCGAAAAACTTGGAGGAGCGATGTTGAACTATCCTACATATGATAAAGAATTGTATGCTTTGGTTAGAGCTTTACGTACGTGGCAACACTACTTATGGCCTAAGGAGTTCGTGATTCACACGGATCATGAATCATTGAAGCATCTCAAGGGACAAAATAAGTTGAGTAAAAGACATACCAAATGGTTAGAGGAGATCGAATCGTTTCCTTACATCATCAAGTATAAACAAGGTAAGGAGAACATCGTTGCGATGCATTGTCGAGAAGGTATTTATTACTTAATACGCTTTCTTGTAAATTGTTGGGATTTGAGCTCTTGAAAGGATCTTACGTGGGAGATAAAGATTTTGGCGAAACATATGTTGCTTGCGAGACAAAAAGTGTGGATAAATTTTATCGGGATGATGGATTTTTATTCCTTGAAAATAAACTTTGCATTCCTTTTTGTTCGACACGGGAGTTGTTAGTAAGGGAAGCACATAGTGGAAGATTAATGGGACATTTCGGAATTGCCAAAACTTTTGAAATATTGCATGAACACTTCTTTTGGCATAAAATGAAACATGATATTTATAAAATTGTCAATTCATGCATTATTTGTCGAAGGGCAAAATCACGAGTTTTACCACATGGTTTGTACATGCCACTCCCAGTTCCTAACGAGCCTTGGGTTGATCTTTCTATGGACTTTGTGTTGGGGTTACCAAAGGTAAAATCTGGATGTGATTCGATATTTGTCGTTGTTGATAGATTTAGCAAAATGGCACATTTCATTGCATGTCACAAAACTGACGATGCCACTCATATTGCAAATTTATTTTTCAAAGAAATTGTCCGTTTACATGGAATGCCAAAAAGTATAGTGTCCGATCGGGATACTAAATTTCTTAGCCATTTTTGGAAAGTTTTGTGGGCGGCCCGGGAACAAAATTACTTTATTCGACAACTTGTCATCCCCAAACTGATGGACAAACTGAGGTAGTTAACCGAACACTTGGTCAATTGTTACGAACTGTTGTTAACAAGAACTTGAAAAATTGGGAAACATCTTTACCGTTCATTAAATTTGCTTACAACAGAACCGTTCATTCTACCACTACATTTTCTCCATTTGACATTGTATATGGGTTTAATCCGATAACTCCTTTAGACTTGTTGCCTATTCCTATAGATGACATGGGGAGTATCGATGGCAAGAAAAAGGCTGAAATGATCAAACAACTGCACGCAAAAGTTCGAGAACAAATTAAAAAACGCAACGAACATAATGTCCGAATAAAGAATAAGGGACGGAAGCAAGTATTCTTTGAACCAGGTGACTGGGTTTGGATTCACTTAAGGAAAGAGAGGTTTTCCGCACAAAGGAAGTCTAAATTGATGCCAAGGGGATACGGACCATTTCAAATTTTAGAACGCGACAATGATAATGCCTACAAAGTGGATCTACCTGATAAATATAATGTTTCTGCTACTTTCAATGTTGCTGACTTAAGCCCTTTTGAATTTTCAGATTCGAGGACGAATCCTTTGGAGGATGGAGGGAATGATGTGAATCAAGAAGCAGTCAGTCAGTCAGAAGAAGAACTATACATTCCTGTGGGACCAATAACAAGATCACGAGCAAATGCGATAAAGAATTCATTAACAATGCTCGTGCAAAATCATTTTAATCAGACCGGTGATCATAAATATAATAACATATTAATTTGTGTTATTGAAGCCGTCACATGTTAGATTAAAAGTGTTGATGTCATCATTCCAAGCAATAAGCCTAACTGAAGATGCGATACAATTGAAAGCAGGCGTTGGAAATTTCAGATACGATACATATTCGTATTTTTATCATAACTTTCACGTCCGACATCCGATTGAGACAATTCTGGTGGATTTGGAAAGCTAAGAGGCTGTACTACAATTATATAGAAGACATCAAGATCAAAATCCGATGTCTAGGATCTGTTATTCCACTAAAACGACAACAGCATATTTTTCTTTAACTTTGATTTCTTATTTTCAAAACTTAAGTCTTGGTCCTTAATTTTTGTCCCCTAAAAATGTATTAACTCCTTAACTTATGGGTTGATTTGTCATGGATCTGATTTTAGGAGCTTTGAATGTTGAATTTATAATTTTTTAGTCTTTATTTTATAATTTTATATTGTAATAGTTGTAGGAATTTTGGCTATAAATAGCCCTCATTTTCATTTGTATGGAGACCTTGAAATTTATCAAAATTGTGAGTGTTTGTGTTAACAAACTTTCTTCTTATTTTGTTGAGTGTGTCTCCAAAATATAAATCGTGATTTCAATTCACTTATCGAGGCGTTAGAAACCTCGTGGCGTGTTTGAATCGCACCTTCCGGTTTGCTACGGCGCGTCACATAGAGGGCCTGAAGTAAAACAATCATTTGCTTAATATTGGAACGATCTTGGGAACTAAAATCATACTAGAGATAGCGGTTACCACGGCACGTCGTGTGGGGGTCGCATCACAACACATACGATCCTTCTATATAAATGCATAAGAACTTGAAAATCTCCATCTACTGATCACAAATCGGTTTGAAAATGCTAGGAGTCCAATTACTAAAAAGGTTCAAGGGTTCATACGATATATAGTGCCGATACGTCAAAAGTATCCTTCTAACATGTGATGACTGATATAAACGAAATAACCGGCTATCAAAACATGATCAACGTCCTTAAGAACATTACTAATATCGGTGAAGAATCACCTACCTCAAAGTGGTGAAGAACACAGAGGAAATCGAAGCAATCCAACACCGAAGGCTTGAACACCAATCTCTAATGATATACGATCCTCAATCACGAGCTAGGATGTTGATATGAAGTGTTTAGGATGAAGGAAGTTATGTTCTAAGTGTAAGAATTCGGGTATGGGAGAAGAAAGAACTGAAATCACGAATAGGATGCTGTCCTATTTATAAGAAATGGCTATTAGCGCGCGCTAGTCCCTGCTCGCAGCGTGCGCTAACGGCTCACTGACTTAACTGTATTCAGCACTTAGTGTGCGCTATGCACATACCTGTAGCGTGCGCTAAGGCGTTGACTTGGCTTTTCCCGAAAGCCGTCCAGGTTCATCCCGACACGATCCGACAGGGGTCCCCCGACCAGATCTCACCTACCGCACGTCTCAATCAAATTGACCACGCATAGCGTGCGCTAATGTTCCTTTGTAGCGTGCGCTAATGAGCCCGTGTTAGCGTACGCTACACATAGCCGATAGCGTGCGCTATATGAGCAGAATTAAAATTTCTAAATCACATACATGAAATCATACGCTCGACAACATCGGATTATGAAATACGGAGAATAATACTCAGACAAAAGTACAATAATTACAATATCACAAGTTCCAAATATATATCAGAAATCTCGGGTATTACATCCTTCCACCCTAAAAAGAAGTTTCGTCCCGAAACTTAGGATGAAAACATCTCTGGATATCTAGCCTTCATACTGTCCTCCGTTTCCCAAGTGGCCTCTTCGACTCCGTGTCTTGACCATTGTACTTTAACCAAGTGTATTGGTTTATTCCTCAACTGTTTGATCCGACTCTCAAGTATCTTGATTGGTCTCTCTTCGAAAGTGCCATCATTAGCTATCTCGATCTCGTCGAAATCAATGACGTGACTGGGGTCCCGCACATACTTCCGCAATTGGGATACGTGAAACACATTGTGAACGTGACTCAGCGATGGCGGTAAGGCCAACCTGTATGCTAAATCTCCAACCTTCTCGAGGATCTCGAATGGTCCGATATATCTTGGACTAAGCTTGACTCTCTTCCCAAAACGGAAAATCCCTCATGTAGGAGACACCTTCAATAGTACATGGTCCCCAGCGTCGAACTCTAGAGGGCGACGACGTACATCTGCATAAGACTTCTGTCGACTCTGGGCAGTCAACAGTCTTTCTCGAATCAAAGCTATCTTCTCTTGAGTCTGAATAATCAATTCCGGTTCCGTCCCGATCAAATCCGAAGAATCATCCCAACACAGGGGTGATCGGCTTCTTCTCCCGTACAAAGCTTCAAATGGTGCCATCTTAATAGAAGCATGCCAACTATTATTATAGGTGAACTCGATCAAGGGCAAGTGAACTTCCCAATCAGTTGACCAATCTAATACACAAGCTCTAAGCATGTCTTCTACCGTTTGTATGGTCCTTTCGGACTGACCGTCCGTTTGGGGATGATAAGCCGTGCTAAAGTTGAGCTCAGTCCCCAAAGCCCTGTGAACTGCTTTCCAGAAGTGTGACACGAAACGACCATCTCTATCCGAAATAATGGTCTTCGACGTCCCATGCAATCTGACTATCTCCGCGATAAATACTCGCGCCAATCTCTCGGGTCCCCATGTATCTTTAATCCCTAGGAAATGAGCCGACTTGGTTAGTCGATCAACTATAACCCAAATCATGTTCATTCCCGTTCTAGTCCTTGGCATACTGGTGATGAAATCCATCGAGATGTCCTCCCACTTCCATTCCGGGATCGGAAGCAGCTTTAACATTCCGGCAGGTCGCTGATGTTCAATCTTAACCTGCTGACAAGTCAAACACTTCGAAACGTACTCTGCTACGTCCTTCTTCATATTCCCCCACCAGTAGTTCTGTTTTAAATCCTTATACATCTTATCACGCCGGGTGAATAGAATAGGGCGCGCTGTGAGCTTCCTTCAGAATAGTCCGTCTCAAATCATCATCATCGGGAACGCAAAGTCGACTCTGAAATCTCAGAACTCCATCATCTTGTATCACGAATCCTGGGGCTTTTCCTTTCTTTACTTCGTCACATAACCGAAGGATCAGAGAATCGTCCAACTGCTTAGACTTGATCTCCTCGACTAGTGATGAAGTCAGTTCCATCACATATAGTTGCCCTTGAATTCCTGGTGCCCATACTTCAATCCCCTCGCGGATCAGTTCTCGTTGAATACTGGTTTTGGATGTAAGTGCTTCCAACACTCGAAGAGAAACAGGTTTACGGCTCAATGCATCAGCTACAAAGTTTGCTTTCCCCGGATGATAGAGAATCTCCAAGTCGTAATCCTTGATCAATTCCAACCACCTTCTCTGCCTCATGTTTAATTCTTTCTGACTGAAAATGTACTTGAGGCTCTTATGATCGGTAAAGATCTGACAATGAGTGCCGTACAAATAATGTCTCCAAATTTTCAATGCAAAGACTACAGCTGCTAACTCCAGATCATGAGTCGGGTAGTTAACCTCGTATGGTTTCAACTGCCGAGAAGCATAGGCAATCACCTTATCTCTTTGCATCAACACACATCCTGCACTCGATTTGAAGCGTCGTCAGAAACCACGAATCCATCGGGCCCATCCGGCAATGCTAAAATAGGTGTCCGCCGTCTCTTCTTAAGCTCATCAAAACCACTGGCATTTCTCATCCCACTTAAACTTTCGAGTTTTCTCAGAATAAATGAGTGAGCGGACGAGCAATTTTGGAAAATCCCTCTACAAAGCGGCGATAATATCCAGCAAGTCCTAAGAAACTCCGGACTTCTTTCACGTTATTAGGGGCTTCCCATTCCAAGATTGCTTCGACCTTCTTCGGGTCCACCTGAACTCCGTCAGATGATATCACATGCCCGAGGAAAGTTACCTCCCTGAGCCAGAACTCGCATTTTGAAAGCTTTGCATACAGCTGTTCCTTCCTCAAGGTGCTCAAAACCACACGTAAATGTTCGGCATGCTCCTCTGCGTCCCTCGAATATATCAAGATGTCATCAATGAAGACGACCACAAATTTATCCAAGTATTCCAAGAATACCCGATTCATCAATTGCATGAACACCGCAGGAGCATTGGTAAGTCCAAACGGCATCACTACGAATTCATAATGCCCGTACCGGGACCTGAAAGCAGATTTCGGTATATCCGATTCCTTAATTCTCAACTGGTGGTATCCTGATCGCAAGTCAATCTTCGAGAATACCCTTGCCCCTTGCAGTTGATCAAACAAGTCGTCGATCCGAGGTATAGGGTACTTATTCTTGATCGTCATCTTATTGAGCTCCCTGTAATCAATACACAGTCGGAGGGATCCGTCTTTCTTCCGGACAAAGAGAACGGGCACTCCCCAAGGAGAAACGCTGGGTTGAATATAGCCCTTCTGTAACAATTCCTCCAGTTGCTTCTTGAGTTCATACATCTCGGTTGGCGCCATGCGGTATGGTGCTATGGAAATAGGAGCTCCTCCAGGCTCTAATTCGATAGTGAATTCCACATCTCTCTGCGGAGGTAACCCAGGTAGTTCGTCAGGAAATACATCTGAGAACTCATTCACAACTGAAATAGACGAGAGCTCTACTCCTTCTTCTTTCCTCATAGCATAGCACCAAAGTCCGTGACATCCCTGCTTCAGTAATTTCACGGCTTTCATCGCTTTGATCAATTTTCCCGAGCTTCCCGGTCTCCATCCTCGGAATAAGTGTTCATATCCGTCATCAGCAATGATAGAAATGACTCTCTCTCGGTAATTCAGAATAGCTCCATAACGGTTGAGCCAATCGTCTCCGAGAATTAAGTCGTCACCGTAGATGTCAACTACAATAAGATTCGATGGCCAATCTCTTCCTCCTATAGATACTGGAAAATTTCTAGCCTCTAGGGTTCCCACAATTCTCTCTCCAGTCGGCAAACCCACAACATATGGTTCACAATCAGATAAGCACGAGATTTTTAAACAATTTACACAGTTCAATGATACAAAAGAATGTGTAGCTCCGGAATCGAATAAAACACTAACTGGTTGCAAAAGGATCTGAATCGTACCTGATGCAACAACAGTGTTCTGATCGTCAGATTTCCTCATCTCGTACAAGCGCGGAGGAACGGACCCAGCACTGGATGTCTCTCTCTTCCCGACGTTCTGCTGCTGAAATCCACTCTGTTGCGTCTGGTTCACACTTGTCTCCTTCGGAACTGGCACTGGAGTGCGAGTACCAAAAGATCTAGTAGCAGCTCCACAGAAAGCCGCACGGTGCCCTTCTTGTCCACAGTCGTAGCAAGTCACAGAAGATGCGGGGCAGTCACGTCGAATATGCCCTGCCCGACCACAATTGTAGCATTTCTTTGATGCGTCCGAAACCGCTGATGTAGTTCGGAACTTCTTCCCACCTCTAGAAGGATGTGGAGGTTTCCTAGCCGAATAAAAGGAAGACTGGCCCTTGCGGGGCCCACCGCTCTTGTTTTCTGAAAAGTTGCCGGTCACCTTCTGCTTCTTTGCCTCCACTGATTTCTCCACCGCCGCCTCTTTCATGTCGTAGGCCAGCGCTTTGTCTTGATACTATCGCAACGTAGTACACTCGAATCCGGACATGTACTGCTGAATCTCCGGCTTCATCCGCATATCGAAATGAAAAATCTTTTCCGCCTCCTTTCTGACCAAGTGTCGCACACAAGTCAGCTGATGATTAAAAGTTTTGATTACATCTGTCACAGATGCTTCCGAACTCTGTGGTGAGAAAACCTATCGGATCTTTGCCTCTCTAACTGGACGAGGACAATACTGTGCTTCTATCATTAGCTTGAATTCCGTCCAGTCCGCATTATGATCCTCGGGTCGAATAGCTTCCCACCAATCAAAGGCCTCCCCAGTCAGAAAATACTGGGCTATGGGAACCTTCCGGTCCTCGGGACAGTTAAGACCCGCGAATATCTTCTCTAACTCCTTAAGCCAATGATCCCAAGTCAAAGCCTCGGCAGATCCGTCAAATTTTGGCGGGTGCAATTTGACCACCTCAGCAAGCCATCTGTCTCCCCGGTTATCCTCGTGGTGCTGCCGTCCCATCGCCGTCTGCATGCGGTCGACTACCTGGGCGAACTGGTTAATCTACGCCACCACCTGTTGAAGCACTCCCGGCATGTTAGGATTTGCATCGTCGTTCGCTGATCCTTGCTGCCCTCCAGAATGGGAATTGGTTCGACTAGCTGATAATTCCAGGGTAGTTGCGGAATCCTCCTGTCTCATGTTACCCCGTCCGCGTCCACGACCGCGTCCGCGTCCACGTCCTCCTCTCAACATACTATAAACACAATTCCTCAATACCCAGGACAAAGTTTTCGAAATAAAGTCCGTCAATACTCACAAAACAGTAATTAAGTAAAACAGTAGTATAAGAGATTAGGAGACTTACAACCACGGTCCACATGATGACTTTTGGCTGAACAGTGATGTTACGAACGACTCGTAAATCAATAACATAAACAGACCCAACTTAAAACCCAACTGCCAAGATATCCATAAATCTTAGCTCCGATACCATATTCTGTAACACCCCGAGATATTCGGAATAATTACAGCGCCGTAAACCCTTTAAGTAAGGATTTACAAGGCTGATTTAAAAGAAATGTAAAAATATAAGACATCAATACTGCAAAGATTCAAGTTTACAAAATCGTATAACTGGTTCAATGAGTAATTAATACAACCATATCGAAATGATATTAATACGACACGTGTACTCGAGTACTGAAATCAAAACAAGAAAACGAATCACCACCAACAACAAACATCACTGAACCCCTTCGTCGTCACGTCGGTACTGTGGCTGTTTCCCTGCTCCTCGGCTACCTGAACATCAAAACAAATGTCCACCCCCGAAGGGGTTAGCAAAACGATGCTAGTACAAGTATCATTTAAACAAATCAAATATGCATCAACAATACATAACATGATACACAACACACGGACTTCCGCTACCGGAATCCGACAATGCGAATCCACATGATTACATTAACACAGCAAGGGTATTCCAATGATCCAGAGCCCTCAGCATAGATCCCAAGATGATCCCGTCGGACCAACACGAGGTGGAAATAACCCGTCCAATGATCCAGCGCCCTCAGCCTAGATCCCAAGATGATCCCGTCGGACCAACACGAGGTGGACATCCGATCCAGCGCCCTCAGCATAGATCGTACAACGTACACAAACACAACTCATGCATACACATATGCCAAATCATTATGTTCATCATCATGAACATACAAACACTAGATAACGAATATCATGACAATTCAACGAAATAAATCTCATGTTCAACAACATGAATAATCACACGCATGCTCAAAATACCAATATTAACATATTACGATACTTGCCTCGAAGATGGCAAGAACGAAACACTTCAATGATCTCAACACACTCGAAGGCCGCCTCCTTCGATCAATGTAACAAGCTCGAACCTTAATAAAAGTAATGATATACAAATCATCTCAAGTCGAACGATGGCCTAGCAATTCGGTCTACGGCCAAAAAGCTCAAAATAAACAATCTGTCTGGACTGCTTAGCGTGCGCTACGTACTCTACGTAACGTGCGCTAAGCCGGCCTGTTAGCGTACGCTATCGTATAAGCCTAGCGTGCGCTAGCCACGGCCTGACAGTTTGAATCGGCTGATAACATAATGTACGTTACGTACATATCGTGCGTTAACTTATCCCCGATAGCACACGTTAACTAACGTATGTTAGCGTGCGCTAATAGTGCATGGCAGATTACTACTGATAGAAAACTGGGTTGAATTATGATGAACTCATGAATTCTCTGGTGATAAAACAAGTCATACTCGAGCATATCATGCTAATAAGGTTTGTGGAAGTTCTATGATTATGAGATACAAATATACGGATAATCATCTCAACATCATAATTCATCTTCGATCTTCAAGAAAATATTCTAAGTTTCGTCCGATATAAGTCTCAACACGTACGATCCTTCTATATAAACGCATAAGAACTTGAAAATATCCATCTACTGATCACAAATCGGTTTGAAAATGCTAGGAGTCCAATTACTAAAAAGGTTCAAGGGTTCATACGATATATAGTGCCGATACGTCAAAAGTATCCTTCTAACATGTGATGACTGATATAAACGAAATAACCGGCTATCAAAACATGATCAACGTCCTTAAGAACATTACTAATATCGGTGAAGAATCACCTACCTCAAAGTGGTTAAGAACACGGAGGAAATCGAAACAATCCAACACCGAAGACTTGAACACCAATCTCCAATGATATACGATCCTCAATCACGAGCTAGGATGTTGATATGAAGTGTTTAGGATGAAGGAAGTTATGTTCTAAGTGTAATAATTCGGGTATGGGAGAAGAAAGAACTGAAATCACGAATAGGATGTTGTCCTATTTATAAGAAATGGCTATTAGCGCGCGCTAGTCCCTGCTCGTAGCGTTCTCTAACGGCTCACGGACTTAACTGTATTCAGCACTTAGCGTGCGCTATGCACATACCTGTAGCGTGCGCTAAGGCGTTGACTTGGCTTTTCCCGAAAGCCGTCCAGGTTCATCCCGACACGATCCGACAGGGGTCCCCCGGCCAGATCTCACCTACCGCACGTCTCAATCAAATTGACCACGCATAGCGTGCGCTAATGTTCCTTTGTAGTGTGCGCTAATGAGCCCATGTTAGCGTACGCTACACATAGCCGATAGCGTGCGCTACATGCGCAGAATTACAATTTCTAAATCACATACATGAAATCATACGCTCGACAACATCGGATTATGGAATACGGAGAATAATACTCAGACAAAAGTACAATAATTACAATATCACAAGTTCCAAATACATATCAGAAATCTCGGGTATTACAGATCGTACATCACACACAGATCAATGATTCAGATTTATTCTCAATTCATAACATAAAAATCATTCTCATATGATCCTAAATCTCTCTCTCTCTCTCTCTCTCTCTCTCTCTATATATATATATATATATATATATATATATATATATATATATATATATATATATATATACACTGTACATGTACACACGAAGAACGCACACCAATACATATCCATACAATTGGATAATAATACCCACACGGAGAACTAAACGAAAGAAAGAAGAATAAAAAAGAGATATGAAGATGAAGGAATTGCCGAGGGTTTCATATCCATAGTTCTCTACCTCCGAGAAGGTAACCGTTTGTAGTTTCTATATCAAATTGTTCGTCGCAACGACTAGAAAATGAATACATGTTCGGTTTTTTCAACCATATCGGAATAGTCGAAATGGGCTAGGAACCATCGCTCGTCGTCGAGGCCCCGTATGAGTGTTTGGGTTATTGAAACTTTATGTCTTTATACCATTGTGTTTGTCTCTAAGAGTAGATCGTGAATCTATATTTTATCTTACAAACCGATACCGAAATTGTCGCATCACGGCAAATACGTCATTTGTCTTTGGGTTGCCCGTACCGGTTCTTCGGCTATCGGCATTTGCAAACTTTATACCATTTCGAAGTTATTGTTACGAGGAATATGTTTCTAATTTTTATTTTGAGTTTCAGTAAGGTTTTATGCACCATATAGGTGCTGGTGTGATATGTGTGTGTGTGTGTGTTTGTGTGTGTCGTGTGTGTGCACTTATGTGTGTGTGTTTTATGTACTTTATGTGCGGTGCGTGTAAATTTGGGTATGTTTTGTATGTGTGTTGTTGTGTGTGTTGTTGGTGATTTTAGTGTCACCAGGCATTTTGTGTAATTGGAACTAATATGTGAGCTAAGAGGTTATATAATTTGTATTCTAATATATGTTCGGGTATGTGCGGAGTGTATACATGTATAAGATTGAATTATAAGCCGGTTCGACATGTATAAATTAGGATTGAATTATAAGCCGGTTCTGGACTCAAATTTCTGGGTCCCAACTCCCAGGTAACGCACGCTAACTATCGACTAGTGCAC
Source organism: Orobanche coerulescens (assembly GCA_033398695.1). NCBI lineage: Eukaryota > Viridiplantae > Streptophyta > Magnoliopsida > Lamiales > Orobanchaceae > Orobanche > Orobanche coerulescens. The sequence continues at coordinate 330,806 of JAWKAU010000106.1, read as the reverse complement.
GCTAAAGAAGGCGTTAGCGCACGCTACAGTATATTTAGCACATGCTAACGATACTGGCAGAAGCCACTGGACTACCGGGTGACCCCATTAGCGCACGCTCATATTGAGGTGTAGCGTGCACTAGACAAAACGCAGTATATAAGAGCAGGTCAGCCCCTGCTCTTCGTCATTTCATTCTTTTCACTTATTTTACGACGGGAAAGCTACAGAAGACGATTTGGAGGCAATTTGGTGGGCGATTTTCATCAACTATCATCATCTTTGGTTGAATAACAAAGATTACATAACATCTAATCCATTTCCGTCTTCCAAATCAAGGTAAATCCTTAGAAACCAAGTTTTGGGAATTTTTGGGGATTTTCTTAGATTTGTCCGATTTATCCATTTTGGAGCTTTAAACCTTTGAGATTATGATGTATCTACCCCATACACATGTTTTCTCTACGATTATATGGGTGGTTTTGTACCTTGTTCGGACTTGAGAGGGTTTGGGTGATTTTCAAACCTCTAAGTGATTATCCTTGTAGTTTCGTGAATCGTAGGCGGGTTTCGGGAGTTTCTTCGTGTGATTTGAGTATGGATTATTGATTATCGTATTCCTTATGAATTGTTTCGGTGTCGGAAGTGTGTTCTTGGACCTACCGAACTTATACCCTTTTCCTTCCGATTCTCGATGTCTCAAAGGCAAGTATATGTTTATGATTGTACATTCTCGAATTTGAATGTGAGGTATATGAATTGTATGATTGTATATATTCACTCTGGGACGGACTGACATGTCCTCAGAGGGTTCCATGGCCTTTGGTGCGGTTCCATGAATAGTTTGGGTTAGCCACTCTGGGAGGGTCCGACAGGGCCTCAGAGGGTTCCGTTGCCTTTGGTGCGGTTTCATGGTTAATCATGTATGTATTGTAATGAGATTTAGTTATTCTGGAATACTAGTCTTGAAATTATGAATTGACAGTTACTTTTACTTTATTGTAGAGAAGTATTATGTTTCATATTTGATATACTTGTACTAGCTATTCGACGACTAACCCCTTTATGGAGGAAATACTTTTCATGTATTTCAGGATCCAGGAGAGCGAATAGGCAGATACTCGGTCGTCATGAAGATGATGGGCAAGTGTGATGCTGTGTCTTGTCTCTAGTTATGTTTTTTATTTCATCCATTCGGTGTTGTGGTACTCGGATGGTTTATGAGTACTCGAGTACAGTTTTCGTCTTCCTTGATGTTTGGGCTTGTGTTGTCATAGTGTTGATTCGTGATGTGTTGTATTCGTATTTATTGAATATGGTTTAAAATACCATTTTTATTGTTTTCGATTTGATTGTATTTGGACCTTATCGGTCAAAGTTTATAGTTCCGCATATGAATAACCTTGTGGGTCCCAAGGCGGGGCTCACGGCGCTGTAATATACCCTGAATAACTTTGGCATGTTACAGAATATGGTATCAAAGCTTAGGTTTATAGATACCTAGGTTGTTAGTCTTTTGGGTCGATTGAGTCATCGTTTATCTACAATATCACTACTTTGCCATAATCACAGTGTGACCGGTACTAGTAAGACCTCTTACTCTCCTAGTGTTTCCTTAATCGCTTTGCTTCTGATTTGGTATTTTGGGAATCGGTCACTTCGATGATGTGCGATTTGAATTGTACCCACGTGCTTTGTGTATCCTTCAAAATGTCTGCTGATAGGGAACAGAGGAGAGGCCATGGTCATGGACGCGGACGAGGACGTGGCGCGGACGCTTCCCTCAGTTCCGTTGTGGGGTCGACCACCCCTAGTTTATCTAACTCAATGCATCCTGACAACGAGGGTCAACACGACCAGTCAACCGGCCAAGAGAATAGCGCATATATTAGAGTTACGAATGTCCTTCAACAATTGGCTAACTAGATGACTATCCTGGCCCAAGCCTTTCAGCTGAACAATCCGAACCCAACATCGGATGCCTTACTTCAGAATGTGATCCGTATGCACCCTCCGCAGTTCAGTGGTGCTACAGACCTGATGGGTTGGGAAAATTGGTTACCAGAGTTAGAGAAAGTGTTTGAAGCGGTTGATTGGCCGGAAGTGAGAAAGATACCGATTGCTCAGTACTTCCTTACCAAGGAAGCCGCAACTTGGTGGAAAGTTATCAAGCCACAGGATCATGCTGCTTCATGGGGAGAATTTAAAGAGCTACTAGAGGCCGAGTTCTATCCTTGGCCAATACAAGAAGGCAGAATCCGAGCCTTTTTGGAGGCTAAGCCGTAGAACATTCCAGTCTCGCAGGCGATAGTGGCGTACAACCAACAGTTGATCCACATGAAGAATCAAGTGAGGGATGAGCGTGACAAGATCCGCTACTTTGATATGTGGATGAATATGGATTTACGGCGTTATATGGCCGAGTTTGCTTGTACTACCTTGAAGGATTACCAATACAGGGCTTTGGCCTATGACATGTTGAGTCCCCACAATGGTACCACGGAAGAATCGAAGAAGCAAAAGACCGCTGGTAACTTTTCTGGCTCTAAAGGTGGCAACTTCCAGAAACCCCGGACGGCTATCCGTTCAGTCGGGCAATCATCACGTTCGTCTAGACGGAGGAAGAGTTTCCGTTCTGCTCCGGGCACCTCAACTCCCCCGGTAACCTGTTTTAATTCTGGTAATCCAGGCCACATCAATATGGGGTGCAACTTCCCACCTATGAGGTGCCATACTTGTGGACAGATGGGTCATAGAGCAGCTTATTGCCCCGGACAAGATCAGACTTTGGATACTCGAGCTTCTACCCCGACACATGACAATCGGAGTTTAGATCATCGGCAGTCAGTTAGTCAGTCTCAGCAGAGTCACAACAGGGGTCGGGGACGGAATCAGAACATTAGAGGGGGAGATTCTAGCATCGGTTTGGTACACCCACGAGTCTATGAAATGCGTCGAGCAGACGAACCCGGCGCGGCGGTGGCCTTAGATACCATTCATATCCTATCTCATCCAGTTCGTGTACTTTTTGATTCGGGTGTTACACATTCTTTCATCTCCTTGGAGTCTGTACGCCGTTTGAATATAACTTGTATGACTGCTTTCGATCCTTTCATTGTGAAACTACCTAGCGGGGATAGAATCGTGGGGAATTGGGAGATAAGGGATTTTCCAATAAATATAGCCGGTATGGATTGGTTGTCGAACTTGATTGTGGTTGATATGGAGGGCGAGGATGTGATCCCTCGGTGAGGATCACCAAGCGATTATGAACTACCGCACTAAGGTTATCACTATGATGACTAAAGACGGTTCCGAGTACTCATTTATGGGACGCAAATTGGGCCAACCTAAGTTACTCATCAGGTCCATGAAGGCCGTAAAACTCTTAAATAAAGGTTGCACGGGCTATTGGTGTTATGCTTTGAACACAAAAGGCAACGAAGTCAATTTCTCTTTGATTCCAGTTGTTAATGAATATCCTGACGTTTTTCTGGACGCCCTCCCGGGATTACCGCCGGATCGAGAGATAGAATTTTCTATGGACTTAGAGCCTGACGCGGCTCCGATTTCTAAGGCGCCATATCGGATGGCACCTTACGAGATGTAAGAATTAAAGAATCAACTGGGAGAACTATTAGAGAAAGGGTACATCATACCGGGCGCTTCGCCTTGATGCACGCCTGTTCTTTTTGTGAGGAAGAAGGATGGTTCACTACGTTTATGCATTGATTACCGTGAGCTAAACAAAGTGACCATCAAGAACAAGTATCCTTTGCCTCATATAGACGATTTATTTGATCAGTTGCAGGGAGCCGCAGTATTCTCAAAAATTGATTTGAGATCATGATACTATCAGCTCCGGGTGAAAGAGTCCGACGTACCGAAGACAGCATTTCAGACGAGGTGCGGACATTATGAATTTTTGGTCATTCCTTTCAGATTGACTAATGCACCGACAGTATTCATGCAACTAATGAACAGGATATTCATCGAGTACCTTGACAGATGTGTGGTCGTCTTTATTGACGACATCTTGATTTATTCTCGGGATAAAGAGGAACATGCCAAGCACTTGCGTTTGATACTAGATGTTTTGAGTGCCGAACAACTTTATGCGGAATTCTCGAAATGTGAGTTATGGTTGAAAGAAGTTATGTATCTCGTCCATGTGATTTCGGCCGAAGGGGTACGTATAGACCCGTAGAAGATTGAGGCAGTGCTAGATTGGGCACCACCTAAAAATGTTAAAGAAGTTCGTAGCTTTTTGGATCTTGCTAGGTATTACCGTCGGTTCATCAAGGGGTTCTCTAAACTCGCTCGGCCACTTACACAATTACTCCAGAAGACATAAAAGTTTGTTTGGACTGTCGAGAGACAACAGAGCATTGATGATCTGAAGAGACGTTTGACCTCAGCGCCGATTTTAGCTTTACCATAGGGTAGCGAAGGATTTGCAGTTTATAGCAATGCTTCGGGACAAGGGCTTAGATGTGTGCTTATGCAGCATGATAAGACGATACCTTTTGCGTCACGACAGTTGAATCTGTATGATATGAACTATCATAGTCATGATTTGGAGTTAGCCGCAATTGTCTTCGCACTTAAGATTTGGTGGCATTATTTGTATGGCTCTCCGTGTTGGATTTATACCGATCACAAGAGTTTGAAGTATATCTTTAGTCAAAAAGAGCTGAATATGAGACAGAGACATTGGTTGGAATTGATCAAGGATTACGATTTGGAAATTCTTTACCATTCGGGAATGGCCAATGTCGTCGCGGACGCTTTGAGCCGCAAATGGGCATCGCTTCAGATGCTCGAGGTTCTTACATCTCAGACGAAGATTCTTTAGGATCTAATCGAGCAAGAAATAGAAGTTTGGCTTCAAAAAGTGCAAGGACAGTTGTGCACTCTCGAAATTACTTCGTTCTTGGTTGACGACATCAAAGGGAAATAGTGGAGTGACCCGATGATCTCTCAACTGAAGTAGGATGTAATTAAAGGAAAAGCCCATGGTTTTATGGTCCGTGAGGATAGTATTCTGAGATTTCAGGGCAACCTTTGTGTTATGAATGATCTAGAGTTGAGGCAGAGAATTCTCCGAGAAGCATATGCTACACCTTACTCTATCCATCCCGAAACAAGTAAGATGTACAAGTACTTGAAGCCAAATTTTGGGTGGAATAATATGAAGAAGGATGTCACAGAGTTTGTACTACGGTGTTTGACGTGTCTAAAAGTCAAGATTGAACATCAACGACCAGCGGGGTTGTTGAAGCCGCTTCCCATTCCCGAGTGGAAGTGGGAAGATATCTCTATGGATTTTATCACTGGGATGCCGAGAACTAGAGCCGGAATGAATATGATTTGAGTAATCATCAACCGGTTGACCAAGTCTGCACACTTCCTAGGTATTAAGGATACTTGGGGCCCGGAGAGATTGGCTCGAGCTTTCATAGCTGAGATCGTGAGATTGCATGGTGCCCCTAAGACATTTGTTTCCGATCGAGATGGTCGTTTCATATCGCATTTTTGGCAGGCCGTTCATCAGGCTTTGAGAACTGAGTTGAGATTGAGCACGTCTTTTCACCCTCAGTCAGACGGGCAGATGGAGCAGACGATTCAAATGTTGTAAGATATGTTACGGGCCTGTTCCTTAGACTGGAGTAACGATTGGGAACTTCATTTGCCGTTGATTGAGTTTGCCTACAATAATAGTTGGCATGCGTCGATCAAGATGACACCTTTCGAGGCACTCTATGGTAGGCGATGTAGATCACCATTAGGTTGGGACGAAGCTTCAGAGCTAGTCGGAATGGAACCGAATATGTTGTTGGAGACTAAGGAGAAGATTTATATTATCTGGGACCTGTTGTTGACCACCTAAAGTCATCATAAATCTTATGCTGATACTCGTTGTCGACCTTTGGAATTCGAGGTGGGAGACCATGTTCTACTCAAGGTATCGCCTACCATAGGAGTTTTGGACAGTTTGAAATTTTGGACACAGTTGGAGATTTATCTTATCGCTTGGCGTTGCCTCCAACTTTGAATCATGTCCATAGCGTTTTTCATATTTCTCAGTTGCGGAAGTATGTGCCGGATCCGAGTCATATTATCGACTATGGTGAGAACGATATAGCCGAGGATGTTACCTTTCCGGAGAGACCAGTGAAAATCCTTGAACGTCGTGAAAAGCAACTTCGGCACAAAGCCACCCCATTGGTTAAAGTGCAATGGTCGAGACATGGAGTTGAGGAGTTGACTTGGGAGACGGTAGAGAAGATGCGACCGGATTACCCCGAACTTTTTATTTATTAAGTTTCGGGACGAAACTTCTTTTTAGAGGGTGAGAATGTAATACCCGTACTTTTTATTGATTGTTTAACCTTGCCGTTCTTCCTCTTTTGTCGCTCTGTAAACACTTGAGATGTTGTCGATGTTGATCTTGGAGTTCATACCATTTGGAATTTACTCTTTCTTGTCCGGATCGTTGCTGCTTTGGATCTTTGTTGAGATGCTATCACCTGTGTGTGAGGCGTAGCGCACGCTACGTTCTCTTTATAGCGCATGCTATTCAAGTACTAGTAGCGCACGCTAACTGTCAGCAGTAGCGCACGCTACTAGTGTATTTGAGGCAGACAGTCCAGCAGGTACTGGACTGGAATGGAGAATTCGTAGCGCACGCTATGTGTAACACCCCCAGAGCCATCCAAGAATATTACAGCACCGTGGGCCCTGAGACGGAACCGACAAGGCTAAAATACATTTTCGCAGACATTTACAAACGCCCAAGAGGCTAACGACGGTACTATCTTTTAAAGCATTCGAAGACTTTATAAAATCCGCTAATCAAAATCATCGTAAAATCTCATTTGAAACTACAAGGCCCGAAATGCCAAAACTCAATAGTTTAAAAACATACGTTAAGCTATCGCTTATACGTACCGGCAAAATAGTTTAGAAAACTATTTCTAAAATAACTCAATTTGCCAAAAGTCAAAAGGGCATTAAGAAATACTCATGCAGCGGAAAGGACAACAATTAAAAATACTCTAGCAGCGGAATACAACATATAATTAGAAGACTCGATTCACAAACACAAGCCATAGCCAGTATCCACCGGGAAGCTCATCTCTTCACGACCGCTACAAGCTCGATATCTCAAGAACCTAAAAAGAAATCCCACGACGGGGTCAGCCATAATACCCAACAATGATAACAATCACATCGCGTCAATAATTACATACCAATGAAAATATTAAGTAAGAATACGACCAATGTAATCTTACCACCGTAACTTTACTTACACGAATAATCCTCATCAAAATAACCATTATCATATTGCACATCTCGTAATCTTGATTAACCAATAAACTCAAACATAACATCTGTATTGTTCCTTGAACAATACTCAAGATTCTCAAAATATCATCATTAACTCATGATACGGAAAAATACCAGCCCTGACCAATTCGACCCATCGGATAACATCATCATATCCCAACAAGATAATCGATTGTCCATTAAAAGACAAATACTAAAGGAAATACGGAACATACCTCAAGATATGTAATGCCACGACAATCATGTTAGTCTAATCCGAGATTAGATCAATACCACTTTCGGACATGGTCCTAACACAAGACCTATAAATGCATACTCACATGACGACATCAATATGCCCATGATAACAACAATAATGTATACTCATGGAAATTCGATGATCCAGCGCACACAGCATAAATCCCAAGATGATCCTGAATGACCAACACGAGGTGGATAACCCATAATATACATATGCACAACAACGACACATGGTAATACAATGATCCAGCACACACAACTATATATTCCCATGACGATCCCGTCGGACCAACGCATGGTGGAAATACCTGTCCAGCGATCCAGCACACACAGCATAGATACCCAAGATGATCCCGTCGAATCAACACGAGGTGGAGATATGACAACAATGCACAAATGCATATTAACAACAATGCACAAATGCATATTAACAACAATACACAAATGCATGACAACAATAATTTACGAATGTATCACAACATAATCGACACAAAATGACAAAAATGATTAGACTACTTGCCCCGAGTCCTTTAAGAGCGATCTCAATGTCAAAAACCATCACTGACGATTATCCTCCATATTCGACGGTCCAAAATGTCACGGAATGTAGATAATTCATATCTTCATCTTTATTACAATGAATCTTCGATACCAAAGTATACCAATAAAAAAGTAAATCATATACATTATGATTTAAATTCCCAAAATCCGAAAACAACTTACAATCCCAAATCTCTTGTGTTCACAATTATAATTGTTGGTATAAGAATTAGAAACGAATGAAACGAAAATCATTCATTAAATATTATAAACTGAGCCAGTAATAACTTGCCTCGATACCGACACAACGATGATGAAGCTGCTACCAATCCCATTGCCTTCGTCTACGAGCTCCTCAGCCCTGACCAAAGCAATTCACCAATATTCTCGAACACGACCGCAACACACATTTCTAACCAATGATCAATTATCACAACCTATTGCAATAATCAATAAAGAAAAATCCAATAACAATCAATAACCGACATATCCAACCAATCAATCTCAACGGTTTAACGACACCTCGATCATATACAAAACCAAATAGTATAACTCAAACCATTACAAACTCATATCCACAATACGAACCAAAATCCGATAATCGTTATTAACAATCAATATAACTGATCAACAAACCCAACGATTTCACAATATCTCGATTAATCACAAGTCCGAACAATCCAACTCAAACAATTACGATTACAGATACGAATGTTAAGAAAATCATATTCGATGATCAATCACAATCTTTCCGTATTCCAAATTGTTTATCATGATTCGTATTTCATCAAGAACATACGAATTCTACCACTACAATCAACATGACTTAACGAACATTCCATCTTCATATCTAAAAATACCAATAATTCAACATACCATCATCTTTCTATGTTATATTCATCAATAAGCTCTTCAAGAATACCAAGTGATTCGAAACCGTGTTCATAATCATCAAACAACATAATCCGATATCCTTTAACATGTAGATAATCATCCAACTCATAATCGAAGTTATATATTATCATATTCTTCAATATACACTCCTCATACATTAAGAATCGTATCAACACCACTATAATCATCATCATACGAATCAAATACGGATAACAATACCAAGAATCCTAAATCAAGATATAAAGTTCAACAACATACCTCAAGAACATGAACAACACCATCAAACACATCAAGGATGAATAATATCTTCATATCCAAGCCTCAAATCCATGTTTCCAAGCTTATATCCAAGATAGAAGAGTTTTATCTTCACTACCATTATCAGAGGGATGAAGTTTGGAGGAAGGAATGGTTTTGTTCTCGTGAAGAAATGAAAAACCGCTCCTTAATTTATAATCCGCAGCGCTCATTACGTACGTTACCAATCAACATTAACGTACGTAATGCTTCCTTACGTACGCTACAGGTCCTACATAGCATACCTAACACCATTCCAGAACTCATAATATGCTCTGCATAGCGTACGTAATACCTAGTTGACTTATCTTTTGGCACGCCAGCCGATACCTGGGCTCCAGATGGCAGGTATTGATTCCCCTGTCTGACTCCTCTCGTTACATGTGTAATGCATTATACATAGCGTACGTAACACTTAGCATATTAGATTACGTTATCTTATAAATTTAACGTACGTTAAGGGCTCCGTACTTAGCCATTTACAAGTGTTCCTGCTTGTCGTCTCGACATACCGAATACATATACACAACACACTATATCCTCAAATACAATTGTCGACCAAGTAAGACAATTATACCAATACAGATGTCTCAACCCTTCATTTATTTTATCCATACTGAACAGATTCCACGCTGTACAACGTAACTCGGATAAAATAACATTAAACAATAGTAGTAGAAATTCCGGATATTACATACTACACCACTTAAAATAAGTTTCATCCTCGAAACTTGAAATCCGTCACTGAAGAACAAACAAACCATTCAACAAAAGTATTCCGAAACAATCACGACAATGATCAATCATCATCATTAACGAATAACCAAAATAGTATACTTATAAATGCGCCAAGTCGATGATCTCCTGTGATACTAGCAAATGACTCCACTGTAAAGCCTAAATACGCTTACAATCATAATTCCATGAGTCTCAACAAAATATATCATCTTCGGATGAAATAATCTATCTGTGTCAAATCCTGTCTGCCTGATCGCACAATCAAGTCCCAATTTCAATAAAATGAATAATACATGATACATCTGTGAAACAACTGTCACAACAATGACACAAATTTCGAAACATCGACACAAAATTAGAACGCCCATACGATCATTAACAATGATCAACCAACCAATTAACCGAGAATACCATTGACATGATAAACTCCAATATGACCAACGAAAAGTCAAAACACAACCGAGTATATCATCAATATGATAAATTCCAATATCACCAACGAACGATCAACGATAATCGAGAATACCCTCTCACGGTAAGATCCAATACGTTGAACAAAGAACCACAAAGACAAATATACAGATGAATAAAATTCTCAAAATGTTATACCAATCGCATACAGTGGATCTCAAAGAAACACACCCGACTGGTGAACATACTCCTCGGCATATGAACAACAAGCCGCAAATTGATGAACATACTCCATCCTACACGGAGTGGGAATGACCAATCAATACCCAAAACAACCATCCTGGGGTCACCATCCCCCAAATCCATGCTTACAAAAGAATCATTCAAAAATCACTATGGATATAATGTGTTGAGTATACGTATTCAGTATGCCATATGTTCATATTCTGCATGTCAAGACGTTGGATAATAATAGCTGAAAATGGCTAAGTATAGCCTTATTAGCGCACGCTAATATTCATGAGTAGCGCACGCTATCATGTAGGATTAGCGCACACTACGGGCATAGGTTAGCATACGCTAATGCAGAACAGCTCAGAGGGAATCTACGTGTGGACCCGACCACTTTAGGCGCATGTGCCGACGAGGTCAACGGATGTTTGTTGTGAAGGATTAGCGCACGCTAATGCATATGGTTAGTGCACGCTAATCAAATCGGTCCAAAGGAATCTTTGCTTTGTCGGGTGCTTCCGGCATGTGGGGACACGGGGGTAGGCGCAGACTGTAGCAAGTAAACTATGAGTAGCACACGCTACGATGGAAGGTTTGTGTACGCTAAATATAGGCCATTACATACACTATTGCTGGGGTATTGCGTACGTAAATCATTTCATGCAGTAAGGCAGTAGCCTCTGGACTGCGATAGTGCACGCTAACAAAGACAGTTAGCGAAATCAAAGTGTGGAATGTACGTTAAATGAAGATGTTAGCGTACATTAATAATGTACAGTATATATATAAGTTCAGGTGGCCATTATTCGTCATTTCCATCCATTTCTTCATGTGAACTGATAGAGAGAGCCTTGAGAGGTATTTGAGGTTCCCAAACACTGAGAGATGGTGATCTTTAACAAGATTTAGGAGGAGAGCATGGATTAAAGCCTTGTTCTTGAAGGTATTCATGATTCTTGGAAAGGAGTTCAATTGTTCTTCTTCTTGGTTCATCTATACAAGGTAATTTCGTATCCCTTTGATAGTGGTTTGTTTTTAAGGATGATTACCTGTGAGAAAGCGAGTTGGATTATCTTGTGATGATGTTATATGAGATTTAATGGGATTTTGATAAGAGTTCTCGGATGTTAACTAAGATTCTCCATACCTTAAGAATTGTGTTTCGATGAAAGATGGATTTCTGAATTATGTTGATTTCATATAAATCATGATATGAGGTTGTGTTCCAGATTAAGTATGATATAATATGATGATTATGAGTTCTTGGTGTTTATGATGTTGATATTTGAGGAAGAAAATGATATGTGAATGTATTAATTGGATTAAGAGTTGGGTGATTACCTACATGTTAAAGGATATCAGATTTCTTTGTTTTGATAGCTATGAACATGGTTTAGAATCGCTTAGTGTTCTTGATAATCGCCATATATGTTGATCGGTATCTGAAATGCATGCAACTGCATCTCATTAGCCCACGCTAAGCTTATTGGCTAGCGCACGCTAACCGGAGCAACTTAGCGCACGCTACGTTAAGGGATTAATGTACGCTAAATCAACAGACAGTGTAGTATATCCTATTTCGGTTATGAATTTGTGGTCATTTAAGTTGGATTGATCAGACTAATGGTTAATTGAGATATTGTTGAGCCGTTGCGTTTGTGAATTGGTTTTATTGATTGTTGATTGTTATCGAATTAATGTAATAGGTTGAGAATATTGATCGGTGATAAGAATCGTGCCTTACGGTCAAGTTCGGGGATGCTCGTGGATTACATTGATCGGAGCCGAGGAACTTACAGACGACGGCAAGGGATTGGTGACGGCTTCATTGGTATCGAGGCAAGTTATTACTTGCTCAGTTATAATGTTTAATGAATGATTTCAGTTTCATTTCGTTTATAATGCATATAGCAATGATTATTACTGCAAATTCTGGAGATTTGGATTATATGTTGTCTTTCCGATTCTGGGAGTTAAATCATAATGTATATGCTTCATCTCGGTTATTGGCATATTCGGGTATCAAGGTTACGTTGCGATAAAGATGAAAATATGAGTATCTATAGTCCATGGTACGTTTGGATCGCCGAGCATTGAGGATAATAGCCGGTGATGATGTGACATCGAGATTTTTCCTGAAGGACTCGGGACAAGTATCTTCATTTGATTCGGTTTAGTATTGATGTTGTTGATCATGCAGGTTGTCATTCATGTTGCTGAACATGAAGTCGTCCTAGTTGTTTCATCATAGTGTCGTTCATGTTTGATTCATATGTTGTTCATGTTGATGAACATATTAAGCTGCATATGTGTATGCATAATTATATTGTTTATGTTGTGTTGATTCGGTGAGATCATGTGATCTATGCTGAGGGCGCTGTATCGGATGTCCACTATGCATTGGTCCGACGGGATCATCATAGGGATCTATGCTGAGGGTGCTGGATCGTTGGAGAGGTTTTCCACCATGCGTTGGTCCGACGGGATCATCATGGGGATCTATGCTGAGGACGCTGGATCGTTGGATTACCCAGTGTTGTGGTGATGGAATCATGTGGATTCGCATTGTTGATTTTATCATGTGTTGTTATTGTGCATATGTATATTATGGGCTTGCCATAAGTATACATTGTCGTTATTGATGTGAGCATATTGACGTTGTCATATGAGTATGCATTTGTAGGTCTTGTGTTAGGACCGTGTCTGTCTGTTCTTGATCTGATCTTGAATTAGGCTGACGTGATTTCATCATGACAGTTCATATCTTGAGGTATGTGCCGTATTTCCTTTGATATATGTCTTTGATGGACAATTGGTTTTCGTTTTGAGATCTGATAAGAATACCCGATGGATTGGGTTTGACAGAGTTGGTGAATTTCGTAACAGTGAGTTATGATAATGTTTTGAGAACCTTGGACATTGTTGAAATGTAGTACGGATATTCTGGTATTAGTTTATCGTATTGTTGAGGATACGAATAGTGGACTTTCGTAAAGTTATGGCGGTAAGATTACATTGGTCGTATTCTTCTTTTGTATTCTCATTGGTATGTAATTATTAATGTGATGTGACGGTTATCATTGTTGGATATTATGGCTGACCCCATCGTGGGCTTTCTTTTTAGGTTTTTGAGATATCGAGCTTGTAGCGGTCGTGGAGAGATGAGCTTCCCGGAGGATACTGGCTAGGGCATGTAATTGTATATTGAGTTTCCTGATCAATTGTTTGTGTTTTCCGCTGCGTGAGTATTTTTAAGTGGCCTTTTGGTATCTGGTAACTTAGGTTACTTTGGCAACCGTTTTCTAAACAATTTTGTCGGTACATGTAAGCGATAGCTTAACCTATGTTTTTAAACTGTTGATTTCTGGCATTTCAGGCCTTGTCCTTTCAAACGAGATTTTACGATGGTTTTGATAAACATATTTTATATAGTCTTAAAATGTTTTAAAGATAGTATTGTCGTCGGCCTCTTAGGCATTTGTAAATATTTGTGAAAATTTCTTTTAGCCTTGTGGGTTCCATTCCGGGGCCCACGGCGCTGTAATATTCTCGGTCGGATCTGGGGGTGTTACAGGATTTGGGTCGTTCGATTCATTTTTCCGCGAGATGCTTGAAGCAGTGGGAGCAAATGAGCCGAAAATTTTCTCGTTATTCAAAATGAGGAATAAATGCCATCGTAATTGGATTTAATTATCCAATCTTTTTATTTTGTTGGTTTTTATTGTTTTGATGTATGTCATGTATGGATGTATGCGTGATATGTTTCCTTGCATGTTAGGACGAGAAAATTAAAAACCTTATTTTTCCAAAATAACTAAGTGATTTTAAATTGATTTTTCAAAATCAAATTGGCCTCCGTAATTGGTTTAAATTGTGAAATAAATAGCATACGCATTGACATTAGAGTCTTCCTCCATATCGGATGTGCTAATTATTGGCTCACTAGTTTTAAACTTCAAATTTGATAACAAAAAGGTGAATATTATTTTTTATGATAGGACATCTCCATATGTAGGACTATTATCATTAAATGATATTCTAAGGTTTGTTAAATTATGGTGTTCACTTAGGTGTATTGATTAATAAGCTCCCCATCCGAGTCTATGTTAATTAAATACATGACCAAGAGGAACAAACTATTAATTTTACTTGTCAAGACGCATCTTGGCTAGATAGTAAAATTAAAGACGTTAAAATCTACTTGAAAATGTATGTGTACACTATCGTGGCTTGCATGTATGGTTTTTCAAGGTGTTGGTTGATTGCATATATATTGTGTTTTAACGTTTTTCAATATATTATGCGTCGAATTATGTGGTGAATGGTGTTTTTAATTTTATTCTCAGATGTCTTTCAATCCACTAGCTGTTATTCTCATAGAAAACAAACTTGATGGCACTAACTTTGCCGACTAGAAAAGAAATCTTAATATTGTCTTGACTGCCGAGGGGCATAAATTTGTTTTAACTGAGGAGAGCCCTTTGGAACTAGAACGGATGCCACTCCTGAAGAGTTAGCTGAATTCCGGAAATGGAAAAAGTCTGATGAGATGGCTCGCTGTTACATTTCGGCTTCACTGATAAATGTATTGCAACATCAACATCATACGATGGGCTCGGCTGCGGAAATTATGAAAAATCTCACTGAGATGTTTGGCCATCAGAACCGGGCGGCTAGGCAAAATGAAATGAGGGTTTTGATGACAACCTGAATGTATGAAGGGACCCTAGTAAGGGATCACGTTCTTAAAATGATGTCTCATTTGAACGAACTGAGCATACTGGAGGCCACTATCGATGTGGAGTCGCAGGTCGATATTATCATGGGCAGTTTACCAAGAAGCTTTGAGCAGTTTCACCTCAACTACAATATGAATCGTAGGACTTACATATTGGCGGAACTTCTGACAGAGCTTCAGTCTGCCGAAGGTCTCTTCAAAGAAGGTATCATCAAATTCTTGCGGCAACCGGTGCTACTTCTTTAAAACCCAAATGGGGAAAGAAGAAAAAGCAGGTTGGCCAGAAGCAAGTGGAAGCCTTCAAAGCTAAGGGCAAGGCTCCTCAGTCAAAGGCTCCTCAGCACGAGGCAAACAAAAAGCCGAAGGGCAAGTGCTTCAATTGTGGTCTGAAAGGGCATTTCAAGAACGACTGCCCTAAGAAAGGTTGTCTCATGCACTATGTGACGGGTCGGGCGAAAGCGACCCGGATAACCCTAACATGAGTCTCTATGTGTCGGAAGGTTCCGGAAGGTTCTAGAATGATCAAGAAAGACCCAGAGATCTCTACATACTTGTAAATTCGTAGATGACTCTAGAAGCATGTAGAAATGTACTTCTTACACACTTTGTAGAATACTCATGTAAAATGCCCATGTAAATGTACTACAAGCATCTAGAGTGTCCTATCTAGAAATTTCTATCTAGAGAGTTCCACTCCAGAACTCTCCTAGGCTGGTATAAAAGGGGGAGGAGCCTCATTTGCTCACTCCATCCAGAAATCTTCAAGCAATCAAGCATTGTAAAGCTCTCTTGTACCCAAAGCATTCATACTTAATAAAATCCTTTTGTGCCATTGCCCCTTTTCTCGTTACTTTCAGGCTTACTTAGAAACTCGACTCAGCTTAGTTGTTTAAGTGCCGCACGGGTTAGCTGCGCAAAACTCCCATCCCGTGACAAGTGGTATCGGAGCCACGGTTTGCACACAACCGACTCATATCACACGAGAACAATGGCCAACACTCAGGATGTCCCTATTGATGCTACTCAAGAGCAGCAACGCGGTCGTGAGGAGCAACGAGGTAACAAGGTCCGAGGCAAGTCAAAGGGACCCTCTGCCGACGCCTTCGAACCTCGGATTGCCACACTGGAAGCCTCGATGGCTAGCTTGGAGGAGAACCTTGATCAAGTCCATGACAGGTTCGACACTCTGGAGACGGAATACGCCGACATCGCTGGCGTGCTGAAGAAACTTATGATGGACCAGTCGGATATGTTGCGTGGGCAACTTCTTGAATTCCAGAAGGAGATTCATGGCCTCCGTGGCTTTGTCCAAGAAGAGCTACTCTCTATTCGCTCGGAAGTGGAAGAAGTCCGCTCGGAATGTGCTAAACACAAGCAAGCCGCATCATTTAATTCCGCTGCCCCGTTCGCTTTTGATGCGCGCCGCTTGGATGTGCCGAAGCCCGAAACCTATGATGGCACTCGGAATGCCACTATGGTCGATAACTTCTTATTCGGTCTGGAACGATACTTTGACGCTATGGGCGTAAAAGATGAGGAACAGAAGGTCAACGGCGCACCAAATTACCTGCGTGGTGCCGCACAACTCTGGTGGCGCCGGAAGTATGGCGATATGGGCAAAGGGATCTGCACCATTGACACTTGGGCAGACTTCCAAAGAGAACTCCGAAAACAATTTGCCCCGAGAAATGCTGAACGAGATGCGAGAGCTCGCCTCCGAAGACTCAAGCAGACAGGTACGATTCGTGACTATATCAATGAATTTACAACTCTAATGCTTGAAGTTGAAATGTCCGATAGAGATGCACTTTTCTATTTCACCGATGGCCTTAACAATTGGGCCAAAACCGAGCTGGATAGATACGGTGTTCAGACCCTTGACGAAGCTATCGCCAAGGCTGAATCACTCACTGACTACTCTGGGCAAGGTAAAGATAAACGGCCCATTCATGGCAAAGGTGGGGGAGAAAGTCGCAAGGAAGAATATGGTGGTAATCGCAAGAATTGGGGAACTAACAGACCCCCAAGCAGCAAGATCGGGCAACAAAAATTCCCAGGAAAGAAGGAACAATCAAACCCCAAAAGCCCTTGCTTCATATGCAATGGCAACCATTGGATACGCGACTGCCCTAAAAAGAAGACCCTAAACGCCCTTGCTGCCCACTTAAAGATCAATGACGATGATACCTCGGCCACTCCATTAGAAGAACCCCGACACAGCATGGGTTCTCTTCAGTACATGTCCGCTCTTAAGGGACAAGCCCCGACGCCCGTTACTCCGAAGAAAGGGCTTTTTTTGCTCGCACCACTATTAACAGTCAAACCGTTAGCGCATTACTCGACACTGGAGCATCTCATAACTTCATGTCTGAGGAAGAAGCCAAACGCCTAGGGCTCAAGACAGTTTATCGCGGAGGTGCGATGAAGGCGGTAAACTCACCTGCCAAGCCTATAGCCGGAATTGCTCAAGACGTCCCACTCTCTCTTGGTACATGGTCCGGAAAGCTCAACTTCTCTGTCGTCCCCATATACGACTTCAAGATGGTTTTAGGCATGGAATTCTTCGACAGATTCCAAGCCTTCCTTATGCCAGCCACAAACACACTCGCCATCTACGACGGAGACAAGGCATGCATGGTCCCTATTGAACGAGCCCATGTTGAGAAGAAACTGATATCGGCTATGCAATTTAAGAAGGGGATGCGGAAGTACCCCAACTACTTGGTAACAATTCGGCAGCTCAATGACGAAGAAAAACTCGACTCATCGCGGACTGACCACCCGCAAATCTTGAAGGATATTCTTGAAGAATACAAGGATGTGATGCCTAAAGAGTTGCCTAAGAAACTTCCACCCAGGCGAGATGTGGATCATTGTATCGAGTTGGAACCCGGTGCCAAACCCCCAGCTGCTGTTCCCTACCGCATGGCACCGCCCGAACTCGCGGAACTACGAAGGCAAATCAAGGACCTTCTAGAAACAGGATACATACGTCCCTCCAAGTCTCCCTACGGTGCACCCGTACTTTTCCAAAAGAAGAAGGAAGGCACCCTTCGAATGTGCATCGACTACAGGGCACTCAATCGGATCACTATCAAGAACAAATACCCAATATCATTGATAGCTGATCTCTTCGACCAACTTGGCAAGGCGCGGTACTTCACAAAACTTGACCTGCGCTCGGGGTACTATCAAGTGCGAATTGCTGAAGGGGATGAGGCCAAGACCACATGTGTGACTCGCTACGGTGCTTTTGAGTTCCTTGTCATGCCCTTCGGTCTCACGAATGCACCTGCAACCTTTTGCACCCTCATGAACAAGGTACTTCACCCTTTCCTTGACCAATTTGTTGTTGTTTACTTGGATGATATTGTGGTGTACAGCTCGACTCTTGAAGAACATATTCAACACCTTAAACAAGTCTTCCAAGTACTACGCGAGAACGAGCTCTATGTTAAGAAGGAAAAAATGTTCATTTGCCCAAGAAGAAGTCGAATTTCTCGGTCACAAGGTTAAAGGAGGCAAAATCATGATGGAAAATGCAAAGGTGAAAGCTATTTGGGATTGGCAACCCCCGACCAAGGTCCCAGAACTTCGGTTATTTCTCGGCTTGGTGAACTACTACCGCCGCTTTATTAAAGGATACTCGGCCAAAGCAACCCCACTGACCGATCTACTCAAGAAAAACCAAGTATGGCATTGGTCCAGCAAGTGTCAGCAAGCTTTCGAAGAACTCAAGCAAGCGGTATCCGAAGAACCCGTACTGGCCTTGCCGGACCACACAAAAGCTTTTGAGGTACAAACTGACGCTTCTGATTTCGCTATTGGAGGAGTGCTCATGCAAGATGGACACCCCATTGCCTTTGAGAGCCGGAAACTCAATGAGACAGAAAGACGGTATACGGTGCAAGAAAAGGAAATGACTGCGGTCATACACTGCCTGCGAACATGGCGACATTACTTGCTTGGCTCACACTTTGTGATCATGACGGACAATGTTGCTACGAGTTATTTCCAAACGCCAAAGAAGTTAAGTCCCAAGCAAGCTCGATGGCAAGACTTCTTGGCGGAATTCGACTACCGACTCGAGTACAAGCCGGGGAAAGCTAATGTAGTCGCGGATGCCCTAAGCAGGAAGGCAGAACTGGCCACTATGAGTTCAAGTATGCCATCCAACGGATTAAGGAAGGAATCCAACAAGACGCCCAACTGAAAGATCTTTTGGACAAAATAAGGCAAGGCAAAACAAGGCGATTTTGGGAAGAAGATGGTATTGTACGCACCATTGGCGATCGGATATTTGTGCCTAAGTGGGGAAAACTTCGAAAAGAGATCATAAAGGAGTGCCACGACACTAAGTGTGCTGGTCACCCAGGAATCGAACGCACCACTGCACTCGTGCAGGCCTCATACTATTGGCCGCAAATGAGGGACGAAATTGAAGCCTACGTGAAGACTTGTCTTGTGTTCCAGCAAGACAAGAATGAGTAGAATCTGCCGGCAGGATTGTTGGAGCCCCTGCCCATTACATCAAGGCCCTGGGAGAGTGTGTCTATGGACTTCATCACAACTCTCCCGAAAACAGAAGGATTCGGAAGCATCATGGTGGTAGTGGACCGATACAGTAAGTATGCTACTTTCATTGCCACATCACCCGATTGCAATGCTAATGAAGCTGCCCGTCTATTCTTCAAACATATCATCAAACTTTGGGGGATTCCCTTAAGCATTGTGAGTGATCGAGACCCTCGATTCACTGGATGATTTTGGAGAGAACTATTCGAGCTATTGGGAACCGACCTCAAGTTCTCGACAAGTTTCCATCCCCAAACAGACGGACAGACCGAACGAATCAATGCTTTACTGGAACTATATCTAAGGCACTATATAAGCGCCCATCAGAAGGACTGGCCAAAATTACTTGATGTGGCCCAGTTCTCTTACAATCTGCAGAAAAGCGAGGCAACAGGTAAGTCCCCTTTCGAAATCATTATGGGTTTTCAGCCACTAACCCCAAATGCTGTAGCCTCGACACATGAAGGAAAAAGTCCCGCAGCTCACCGCATTGCCCGAGAATGGCATGAGGAATCAGACATTACGCGCACCTACCTTGACAAGGCCGCCCGGAAGATGAAGAAGTGGGCTGATCCTAAAAGAAGAGACATTAAATTCCAAGAAGGTGATCAGGTCATGGTCAAACTTTCTACCAACCAATTCAAGGCATTGCGCAAAGTACACAAAGGATTGGTGAGGAGGTACGAAGGACCATTTACAATAATTAAACGTGTTGGAAATGTCTCCTATATGTTGCAACTCCCTCCAAAACTTAAAATACATCCGGTCTTCCACGCGAGCCAATTGAAACTCAACCATGCCGACTCGGAAGACCCGCACCGAGGAGAGTCAAATCGTGCACCTACTGCCGTAATCACCTCATTCGACAAGGAGGTGGACTATATTGTGACAGAACGAATTACTCAGAAGAGAGGCGTGCCTCCCGGCACGGAATACTTGGTAAAATGGAAAAACCTCCCTGATAGCGAAGCAACATGGGAACGAGAAGATGAACTCTGGCAATTTCAAGATCACATCAAGAGGTTCAAACAAGAGAACGCGCCGAGGACGTCGCTGAAATAGGTGGGGGAGGATGTGACGGGTCGGGCGAAAGCGACCCGGATAACCCTAACATGAGTCTCTATGTGTCGGAAGGTTACGGAAGGTTCTAGAATGATCAAGAAAGACCCAGAGATCTCTACATACTTGTAAATTCGTAGATGACTCTAGAAGCATGTAGAAATGTACTTCTTACACACTTTGTAGAATACTCATGTAAAATGCCCATGTAAATGTACTACAAGCATCTAGAGTGTTCTATCTAGAGAGTTCCACTCCAGAACTCTCCTAGGCTGGTATAAAAAGGGGAGGAGCCTCATTTGTTCACTCCATCCAGAAATCTTCAAGCAATCAAGCATTGTAAAGCTCTCTTGTACCCAAAGCATTCATACTTAATAAAATCCTTTTGTGCCATTGCCCCTTTTCTCGTTACTTTCAGGCTTACTTAGCAACTCGACTCAGCTTAGTTGTTTAAGTGCCGCACGGGTTAGCTGCACAAAACTCCCATCCCGTGACAACTAGTAGTCAAAACATGTTTGGAGGATGCTTGAGGTAACTCATGAAGGTATATCTCAAGTCAAGGAGACAAAAATAAATATGCTCCTCCATGAATACGAGCTATTTATGATGAAATGTGACGAGTCCACGACGAACATGCTCGATCGATTTTTGTATGGGATGGTCCTTTAACCATTTAGGAGTTCATCCTCAAGTTCTGCATTTGGTTGAGGGTCATCTTTGTTTATTCACCCACAGGAAATGCTCTGAATGTTTGATATGTCCATCTGTACTTCAGCAAGTTTTTATTGAACTTCAGTTGAGTCTGGTTCATCTAGGTTTGAGATTACTATTAGCTGGGGCGACTATTCCAGGCTGAAGGCTGTTACAGTGGGAGTCGTGCAGTTAAAAGTTGATGATAGGATTTTAGTTCCAAATAATGTATTATTGGTATCCGATTTTAGAATGAATTTATTTTCAGTTTCTAAATTGCGTCGTGATGGATAATCAGTTTCTTTTGAAGATAATACAATTATTAAAAGAAATGGTGAATATGTTTGCGGGAGTACTTATAATGAAGAACTTTATATCATTAATGCTGCACCAGCTCCCTTGCATAATTATAAATCGCTTAATTCTTTGACTAATCCTAATAAAAGAAAAGAACCTTCGAGCATAAATTAAACATATTTGTGGCATTTAAGATTGGGTCATATTAACCTTAGAAGGATTCAAAGATTGGTGAGCGATGGCCCATTGGATTTGCTCCAAGTTGAGTCATTTCCAACCTGCAAATCCTGTCTAGAAGGTAAAATGACTAAAAGGGCTTTTCAAAGCAAAGGAAATCGTGCACTAAATGTGTTGGAATTGGTTCATACCGATGTATGTGGTCCGATGAACATCCAGGCTAAGGGTGGTTTTGAATACTTCATCACGTTTATAGATAATTATTTGAGATATGGATACATCTATTTAATGCAACGTAAGTATGAATCTTTTGATAAGTTCAAAGAATTCAAGGCTGAAACGGAGAAGCGTCATGGACAGAGTATCAAGTCACTGCGATCTGGTCGTGGTGGCGAGTATCTTAGTGGAGAGTTTCTGAATTTCTTGGCACATGAGGGGATTACTTCCCAGCTCACTGCGCCTAGTACACCACAACAAAATAGTGTTGCTGAACGAAGGAATCATACTTTATTAGAGATGGTTAGGTCAATGATGAGTTATTCTGATTTGCCTATTTCGTTTTGGGGATACGCCTAATTGGAAACAGTCGCGTACATTCTAAACTTGGTGCCTTCGAAATTAGTTCCAAAAACACCCACAGAACTGTGGAATGGGCGCAAGCCCATTCTAGGACATGTTCAGATTTGGGGTTCACCAGCACACATGCTGAATAAGGAAGCTGATAAGTTGGCATCTCGTACAGAAGTACGAGTGTTTGTAGGATATCCGAAAGGAACGAAAGGTGGCTTATTCTATAGTCCTAAAGATCATAAGGTCATTGTTGTAACACCCCGATATATTCGGAATAATTACAGCGCCGTAAATCCTTTGTATAAGAATTTACAAGGCTAATTTAAGAAAATGCGAAGATAATATTAAAGCGTTATTAATGAAGAGAAATTCAAACCCGTCTGACAATTTCAATAAGTCCAATATTACAACACATCTCCAAAACATCAATAACATAAGCGTACTTGAGTACTGGAAAATAACCATAAAACCAAAATAACATAATCCACATCACTGAGCCACTTCATCGTCATGTCGGTACTGTGGCTGCTTTCCTGCTCCTCGGCTACCTGAACATCAAAACAAATGTCCACCCCCAAAGGGGTTAGCAAAACAATGCTAGTACAAGTATCATAATACATAAATCATCAATGCATCATAAAACATATAAAACGGACTTCCGTCATCGGAATCCAACGATGTGAATCCTGACGATTCCATCAACACAATACAGGGTAATCCAACGCTCCAGTGCCCTCGGTATAGATCCTCATGATGATCCCGTCGGACCACCACATGGTGGAAAACCCATCCAACGATCCAGCGCCCTCAGCATAGATCCCCATGATGATCCCATCGGACCAACGCATGGTGGACATTCGATCCAGCGCCCTCAGCATAGATCCTCATGACCCCCTCGGATCATTTACAATATAACCATGCAATCATGCATACATATATGCATTTCAAAATGTTCATCAATACGAACAATTAATAACGAATACTACGATAAATCAAAGAAATTAATCTCATACTCGACAACATGAACAAAACCATATGCATGATCAAAGTTCCAATATAAACCAAACTCAACATATGATACTTGCCTCGAAAATGGCAAGAATGAAATACTCTAACAAATGTCACACGTACGTATGCCACCGCCCCTCGATCGACCCCTATGCAAGGCTCGGACCTTGTTCAAAAAGAGATACAAGGAACTTAACATACTACTCGATACTAACGTACGATCACCGAATACTTATATTAGAATCATAAAGTAGTGACATAAGGCCGGTTCATGGTTAGTACACTAGATGAGAGCTGAACCGGAAATGATAATACACTTCATGAGAGTTGAACGATCATTTCGGAGGTGAAGTACCGATGTTTAAGAGTTCAAGGGTTTACAAGATATTTGGAGATTTCGGGTTTAACTATGAGATTTAATTCCAAATTCTCATATGTTCGGCTATTATGATTTTACCATCTATGTTACTCAAGATGACAAGAATGCCCAAGTATTACGCAAGGAAAACGATACTATGGTGATCTAGGTTTATTCAAAGACATGGCCGATTTATCATCCTCAAGAACATGAAGAATATTATCAAAAACAAATTCCTCAAACATACGTGAATATCATTAGTGGAACATCGAAGGAATTCATAGAATCTAACTGAAATCATGCTTATTATTCCAACGAATTAAGGATACTACATGCTAAGGTTTTCATCCACCGAGGCTAAATCAATACTCTAAGTAATGGAAGAAAGACAAGGTATAATCGGGTTCTAATCTCCAAAACATGGTGCTGGACTCAAAAGATATTTAACTAGTCCAATTATTTCCGAAACAAGCTCAAAGCATAGCTAAGAACATAAATTCTAGCTTGGTGAATCGTAACATACCTTAAACGGAAGGATAAGTTGGAATAACTTGATGAACTTTATGCCCAAAAGCTAGAACACTGATCCTCAAAGTCCCTTCGTCTTCAATGAGTTGTTAGGGAGCTGATATGAAGGTTGAAAATGGAGAGGGTAACTCTCAAAGTCGCGGAATTATGTTATGGGTTGAAGTGGAAGTCTGAAAATGAAGGAGGGTGGTATCCTATATATAGAAAATAGTTATTAGCGTGCGCTACTCCTTGTGGTTAGCGTGCGCTAATGGGCTATCAGCCTACTGTCTCTGACGTGTCTCGGTATAGCATACGATAAACAGCCTTACATGTGCTAAAATCAACGATTAGCGTACGTTAACCACTACTTATAGCGTGCGCTAACGACTGAACGAAAGTTCACTGACCTCATTGTACTAGACTTAGCGTGCGCTAGCCTCGTACCTTTAGCGTGCGCTAAGTACCGTTGACTCAACTTTTCCCAGAAAGCCATCCAGGTTCATCCCGACATAATCCCAACGAAATCCGCGAACTGATCTAACCTACCAACATGTCTCAATCACGCTGACTACGTATAGCGTGCGCTAAGGTTCATACATAGCGTGCGCTACGAAACCCAAATTAGTGTACACTACGCTAAGTCGATAGCTGCGCTACAAGTGCAAAAATCACAATTGAACATATTCATGAAATCATACGCTTAACAACACCGGATCATGAAATACGGAGAATAATACTCAGATCAAAATGCAACAAATACAATATCATAAGGTTTAAATACAGATCAGAAATCTCGGGTATTACATCCTATCTCCCTAAAAAGAAGTTTCGTCCCAAAACTTAAGATGAAAACAACTCCGGATATCTAGCCTTCATACTGTCCTCCGTTTCCCAAGTGGACTCCTCGACTCCATGTCGTGACCATTGCACTTTAACCAAAGATATTGGTTTATTCCTCAATTGTTTGATCCTAGTCTCAAGTATTCTGATTGGTCTCTCTTCGAAGGTCCCGTCATTAGCTATCTCGATTTCGCCAAAATCAATGATATGACTAGGATCTGGTATATATTTCCGTAACTGGGATATGTGAAATACATTATGAACGTGATTCAGTGATGGTGGTAAAGCCAACCTGTATGCTAATTCCCCAACTCTTTCAAGGATCTTGAATGGCCCGATATATCTCGGACTAAGTTTTCCTTTCCTCCCAAAACGGAGAATTCCCCGGGTAGGAGAAACCTTCGATAGTAGATGATCCCCAGTCTCAAACTCCAATAGATGACGGCGCACATCTGCAATAGTCGTTCCCGAATTAGAGCCACCTTCTCTTGAGTCTGAACTATCGGGCCGGGTTCTGTCCCAATCAAATCGTAAGAATCATCCCAACACAGGGGCGATCTACATCTTCTTCCATACAATGCTTCAAACGGTTCCATCTTAATGGAAGCATGCCAACTATTGTTGTAGGTAAATTCAATCAAGGGCAAATGAACCTCCCAGTCGGTTGACTAATATAAAGCACAAGCTCTAAGCATGTCTTCTACCGTCTGAATAGTCCTTGCGGACTGACCATCCGTCTGAGTATGATAAGTTGTGCTAAAGTTCAGCTCGGTTCATAAAGCCCTGTGAACTGCCTTCCAAAAGTGTGACACGAAACGACCATCTCGATCTGAAATAATGGTCTTCGGTGTACCATGCAATCGAACTATCTCTGAAATAAACACTCGTGCCAGTTTCTTGGGTCCCCAAGTGTCTTTAATACCCAGGAAATGAGCCGACTTGGTTAATCGATCAACTATAACCCAAATCATGTTCATTCCCGTCTTGGTCCTTGGCATACTGGTGAGAAAGTCCATCGATATATCCTCCCACTTCCACTCAGGGATCAGAAGTGGCTTCAACATTCTCGCAGGTCGCTGATGTTCAATCTTAACCTGCTGCCAAGTCAAACACTTCGAAACATATTCTGCTACGTCCTTCTTCATATTTCCCCACCAGAAATTTTGATTTAGATCCTTATACATCTTACTGGTGCCCGGGTGAATAGAATAGGGCGCGCTGTGAGCTTCCTTCAAAATGGTCTGTCTCAAGACATCATCATCGGGAATGCAAAGTAGATTCTAAAATCTCAGAATTCCATCGTCTTGAATCACGAATCCTGGGGCCTTCCCTTTCTTTACTTCGTCACATAACCGAAGAATCAGAGAATCGTTCAACTGCTTGGATTTTATTTCCTCGACTAGTGACGAGGTTAGTTCCATCACATATAGTTGCCCTTACATTTATGGTGACCATACTTCAATCCCTTCGCGGATCAGTTCTCGTTGAATGCTGGTTTGGGACGTAAGTGCTTCCAACACTCGAAGAGAAACAGGTTTACGGCTCAGTGCGTCGGCTACCACGTTTACTTTACCCGGATGATAGAGGATTTCCAAGTCGTAATCCTTGATCAATTCTAGCCATCTTCTCTGCCTCATGTTTAATTCCTTCTGACTAAAAATATACTTGAGGCTCTTATGATTTGTAAAAATCTGGCAATGAGTGCCGTATAAATAATGTCTCCAAATTTTCAAAGCAAAGACTACAACTGCTAACTCCAGATCATGAGTCGGGTAATTAATTTCGTACGGTTTCAACTGTCGAGAGGCATAGGCAATCACCTTACCCTTCTGGATCAACACACATCCCAGACCCTGATTCGAAGCGTCACTGTATACTATGAATCCCTTGGTTCCATCTGGTAACGCTAGTATAGGTGCTATCGTCAGTCTTCTCTTAAGCTCATCAAAACTCGCCTGGCATTTCTCATTCTACATGAATTTTTGAGTCTTCTGCAACAGCTGAGTGAGCGGATGAGCAATTTTGGAAAATCCCTCTACAAAACGACGATAATATCCAACAAGTCCTAAGAAACTTCGAACTTCTTTCACGTTGCTAGGAGACTCCCATTCCAAGATTGCTTCGACTTTCTTCGGGTCCACCTGAACTCCGTCCGCTGATACCACATGCCCAAGGAAGGTTACTTCCCTAAGCCAGAACTCGCATTTAGATAGTTTCGCATAAAGATGTTCATTCCTCAAGGTGTTCAAAACAACACGCAAATGCTCAGCATGCTCCTCGGGGTCTTTCGAATAGATCAAGATGTCATCAATGAAAACGACCACGAACTTATCTAAGTATTCTAAGAATACCCAATTCATCAATTACATAAATACCGGAGGAGCATTGGTGAGTCCGAATGGCATCACCACGAATTCATAGTGTCTATATCGGGATCTGAAAGCAGATTTCGGTATATCCGATTCCTTAATTCTCAACTGATGGTATCCTGATCGCAAGTCAATCTTCGATAATACTCTTGCCCCTTGCAGTTGATCAAACAAGCCGTCAATTCGAGGTATAGGATACTTGTTCTTGATCATCACTTTGTTTAACTCTCTGTAATCAATACATAGTCGGAGGGATCCATCTTTCTTCCAGACAAAGAGAACGGGTGCTCCCCAAGGAGAAACGCTAGGTTGAATGTAACCCTTCTGCAAAAATTCCTCGAGCTGCTTATTTAGTTCATACATCTCGGTTGGCGCCATACGGTATGGTGCTCTAGAAATAGGTGCAGCTCCAGGCTCCAATTCGATATTAAACTCTACTTCTCTCTGCGGAGGTAACCCAGGTAATTCGTTAGGAAATACATCTGAGAATTCGTTCACAGCTGGAATAGATGAGAGCTCGACTCCTTCTTCTTTCTTCATGGCATAGCACCAAAATCCGTGGCATCCCTGCTTCAGTAATTTCACTACTTTCATAACTTTAATCAATTTTCCCGATCTTCCCGGTATCCATCCTTTGAATAAATGTTCAGACCCGTCATCGGCAATGATAGAAATGCCTCTCTTTCGGTAATTCAAAATAGATCCATAACGGTTGAGCCAATCTTCTCCGAGAATTAAATCGTCACCATGGATGTCGACTACAATAAGATTTGATGGCTAATCTCTCCCTCCTGTAGTCATCGGAAAATCTCTAGTTTCTAGGGTTCCCACAATTTTCCCTCCGCTCGGTAATCCCACAACATAAGGTTCACAATCATACAAGCACGAGATTTTCAAACGATTAACACAGTTCAAAGATATGAAAGAATGCGTAGCTCCTGAATCGAATACGACACTAACTGGTTGCTAAAGGATCTGAATCGTACTGATGTAACAGCCGTGTTCGATCATCGACTTCTTCATCTCGTAAATACGCGGAGGAACGGACCCAGTACTGGATGCCTCTCTTTTCCCAACATTCGGCCGCTGGAAACCGCTCTACTGCGTCTGGTTTACACTTGTATCCTTCGGAGCCGGTGCAGGAGTGGGAGTACCAAAAGATCGAGTCGAATTTCCATAAAATGTTGCGTGATGTCCTTCTGTCCACACTCAAAATAGGTCACAGCAGGTGCGAAACAATCACGTCGAACATGCCCCGATTTGCCACAATTATAACATTTCTTCCCTGCGTCTGAAACGGTCGGTGCTTCCCAGAACTTCTTTCCACCTCGAGAAGGATGCGGAGGCCTCCTGGATGAATGAAATGAGGACTGGCCCTTGCGGGGCCCACTACTCTTGTTCTCTGTGAAGTTTCCAGACACTTTCTGCTTCTTTGCTTCCGTTGACTTTTGTACTGCCGCCTCTTTCATATCGTAGGCCAGTGCTTTGTCCTGATACTGTCGCAAAGTGGTACACTCAAATCCGGAAATATATTGCTGAATTTCAGGCTTCATTCGCATGTCAAAATGGCAAATCCTTTTCTGCCTCGGTCCTGACCAAGTGGCGTACATAAGTCAGCTGGTGATTAAAAGTCTTAATCACGTCTGTCACAGATGCCTCTAGATTTTGTGGTGAGAAAAACTCTCGGACTCGGGCCTCACTAACTGGGCGAGAACAATATTGCGCTTCCATCATTAATTTGAATTCCGTCCAGTCAGCATTATGATTCTGAGGTCGAATGGCCTCCCACCAGTCGAAAGCCTCCCCAGTCAAGAGTTACTGGGCTATCGGAACTTTTCGGTCGTCAGGGCAGTTAATCCCTGCAAAGATCTTTTCTAACTCCTTCAGCCAGTGATCCCAAGTAATTGTCTCAGCAAAACCGTCAAATTTTGGAGGGTGCAATTTGACCACCTCAGTAAGCCATTTGTCTCCCCGATTATCCTCATTGTGCTGCTGTCCCATCGCCATCTGCATACGATCAACAACCTGAGCAAACTGGTTTATCTGAGCAACCACCTTTTGAAGCACTCCCGGCATGTTAGGATCTGAATTATTATTTGCTGATCCTTACTGTCCTCCCGAATGGGAATCGGTTTAACTAGCCGAAAATGCAGGGTAGACGCCGAATCTTCCTGTCTCGCATTACCACGTCCGTGTCCACGACCACGTCCGCGTCTACGACCTCCCCTCAACATACTGTAAACTCTAATACTCAATATCCAGGGTAAAATTTCTAAAAGAAAGTCCGTCAATATTCACAAAACAGGAATTAAATAAAACGGTAGTATTTGAAATTTGGAGACTTACAACCACGGTCCACACGACGATGCTGGCTCAGCAATGATGTTATAAACGACCCTTAAATCAAATGACGTAAACATACCCAACTAACCCGACTGCCAAGATATCCATGAATCTTAGCTCCGATACCATATTCTGTAACACCCCGATATATTAGGAATAATTACAGCGCCGTAAATCCTTTGTATAAGAATTTACAAGGCTAATTTAAGAAAATGCGGAGATAATATTAAAGCGTTATTAATGAAGAGAAATTCAAACCCGTATGACAATTTCAATAAGTCCAATATTACAACACATCTCGAAAACATCAATAACATAAGCGTACTCGAGTACTGGAAAATAACCATAAAACCAAAATAACATAATCCACATCACTGAGCCACTTCATCGTCATGTCGGAACTGTGGCTGCTTTCCCTCTCCTCGGCT
The DNA here is from genome assembly GCA_033398695.1 of Orobanche coerulescens. NCBI lineage: Eukaryota > Viridiplantae > Streptophyta > Magnoliopsida > Lamiales > Orobanchaceae > Orobanche > Orobanche coerulescens. Next base: position 300,164 of record JAWKAU010000106.1, on the reverse strand, counting down.
ACCTGAACATCAAAACAAATGTCCACCCCCGAAGGGGTTAGCAAAACAATGCTAGTACAAGTATCATAATACATAAATCATCAATGCATCATAAAACATACAAAACGGACTTCCGTCATCGGAATCCAACGATGTGAATCCTCACGATCCCATCAACACAATACAGGGTAATCCAACGATCCAGAGCCCTCGGTATAGATCCCCATGATGATCCCGTCGGACCAACGCATGGTGGAAAACCCATCCAACGATCCAGCGCCCTCAGCATAAATCCCCATGATGATCCCGTCGGACCAACACATGGTGGACATTCGATCCAGCGCCCTCAGCATAGATCCTCATGACCCCCTCGGATCATTTACAATATAACCATGCAATCATGCATACATATATGCATTTCAATATGTTCATCAATACAAACAATTAATAACGAATACTACGATAAATCAAAGAAATTAATCTCATACTCGGCAACATGAACAAAACTATATGCATGATCAAAGTTCCAATATAAACCAAACTCAACATATGATACTTGCCTCGAAAATGGCAAGAATGAATTACTCCAACAAATGTCACACGTCCGTATGCCACCGCCCCTCGACCGACCCCTATGCAAGGCTCGAACCTTGTTCAAAAAGATATACAAGGAACTTAACATACTACTCGATACTAACGTACGATCACTGAATACTTATATTAGAATCATAAAGTAGTGACATAAGGCCGGTTCATGGTTAGTACACTAGATGAGAGCTGAACCGGAAATGATAATACACTTCATGAGAGTTGAACGGTCATTTCGGAGGTGAAGTACCGATGTTTAAGAGTTCAAGGGTTTACAAGATATTTGAAGATTTTGGGTTTAACTATGAGATTTAATTCCAAATTCTCATATGTTCGGCTATTATGATTTTACCATCAATGTTACTCAAGATGACAAGCATGCCCAAGTATTACGCAAGGAAAATGATACTACGGTGATCCATGTTTATTCAAAGGCATGGCCGATTTATCATCCTCAAGAACATGAAGAATATTGTCAAAAACAAATTCCTCAAACATACGTGAATTTCATTAGTGGAACATCGAAGGAATTCATAGAATCTAACTGAAATCATGCTCATTATTCCAACGAATTAAGGATACTGCATGCTAAGGTTTTCATCCACCGAGGCTAAATCAATACTCTAAGTAATGGAAGAAAGACAAGGTATAATCGGGTTCTAATCTCCAAAACATGGTGCTGGACTCAAAAGATCTTTAACTAGTCCAATTATTTCCGAAACAAGCTCAAAGCATAGCTAAGAACATAAATTCTAGCTTGGTGAATCGTAACATACCTTAAACGGAAGGATAAGTTGGAATAACTTGATGAACTTTATGCCCAAAAGCTAGAACACTGATCCTCAAAGTCCCTTCGTCTTCAATGAGTTGTTAGGGAGCTGATATGAAGGTTGAAAATGGAGAGGGTAACTCTCAAAGTCGCGGAATTATGTTATGGGTTGAAGTGGAAGTCTGAAAATGAAGGAGGGTGGTATCCTATATATAGAAAATAGTTATTAGCGTGCGCTACTCCTTGTGGTTAGCGTGCGCTAATGGGCTATCGACCTCTGTCTCTGACGTGTCTCGGTATAGCATACGATAAACACCTTACATGTGCTAAAATCAACGATTAGCGTCGTTAACCACTACTTATAGCGTGCGCTAACGACTGAACGAAAGTTCACTGACCTCATTGTACTAGACTTAGCGTGCGCTAGCCTCGTACCTTTAGCGTGCGCTAAGTACCGTTGACTCAACTTTTCCCAGAAAGCCATCCAGGTTCATCCCGACATAATCCCAACGAAATCCATGGATCTAACCTACCAACATGTCTCAATCACGCTGACTACGTATAGCGTGCGCTAAGGTTCATACATAGCGTGCGCTACGAAACCCAAATTAGTGTACACTACGCTAAGTCGATAGCTGCGCTACAAGTGCAAAAATCACAATTGAACATATTCATGAAATCATACGCTTAACAACACCGGATCATGAAATACGGAGAATAATACTCAGATCAAAATGCAACAAATACAATATCATAAGGTTTAAATACAGATCAGAAATCTCGGGTATTACATCCTATCTCCCTAAAAAGAAGTTTCGTCCCAAAACTTAAGATGAAAACAACTCCGGATATCTAGCCTTCATACTGTCCTCCGTTTCCCAAGTGGACTCCTCGACTCCATGTCGTGACCATTGCACTTTAACCAAAGATATTGGTTTATTCCTCAATTGTTTGATCCTAGTCTCAAGTATTCTGATTGGTCTCTCTTCGAAGGTCCCGTCATTAGCTATCTCGATTTCGCCAAAATCAATGATATGACTAGGATCTGGTATATATTTCCGTAACTGGGATATGTGAAATACATTATGAACGTGATTCAGTGATGGTGGTAAAGCCAACCTGTATGCTAATTCCCCAACTCTTTCAAGGATCTTGAATGGCCCGATATATCTCGGACTAAGTTTTCCTTTCCTCCCAAAACGGAGAATTCCCCGGGTAGGAGAAACCTTCGATAGTAGATGATCCCCAGTCTCAAACTCCAATAGATGACGGCGCACATCTGCAATAGTCGTTCCCGAATTAGAGCCACCTTCTCTTGAGTCTGAACTATCAGTTCTGGTTCTGTCCCAATCAAATCAGAAGAATCATCCCAACACAGGGGCGATCTACATCTTCTTCCATACAATGCTTCAAACGGTTCCATCTTAATGGAAGCATGCCAACTATTGTTGTAGGTAAATTCAATCAAGGGCAAATGAACCTCCCAGTCGGTTGACTAATATAAAGCACAAGCTCTAAGCATGTCTTCTACCGTCTGAATAGTCCTTGCGGACTGACCATCCGTCTGAGTATGATAAGTTGTGCTAAAGTTCAGCTCGGTTCATAAAGCCCTGTGAACTGCCTTCCAAAAGTGTGACACGAAACGACCATCTCGATCTGAAATAATGGTCTTCGGTGTACCATGCAATCGAACTATCTCTGAAATAAACACTCGTGCCAGTTTCTTGGGTCCCCAAGTGTCTTTAATACCCAGGAAATGAGCCGACTTGGTTAATCGATCAACTATAACCCAAATCATGTTCATTCCCGTCTTGGTCCTTGGCATACTGGTGAGAAAGTCCATCGATATATCCTCCCACTTCCACTCAGGGATCAGAAGTGGCTTCAACATTCTCGCAGGTCGCTGATGTTCAATCTTAACCTGCTGCCAAGTCAAACACTTCGAAACATATTCTGCTACGTCCTTCTTCATATTTCCCCACCAGAAATTTTGATTTAGATCCTTATACATCTTACTGGTGCCCGGGTGAATAGAATAGGGCGCGCTGTGAGCTTCCTTCAAAATGGTCTGTCTCAAGACATCATCATCGGGAATGCAAAGTAGATTCTAAAATCTCAGAATTCCATCGTCTTGAATCACGAATCCTGGGGCCTTCCCTTTCTTTACTTCGTCACATAACCGAAGAATCAGAGAATCGTTCAACTGCTTGGATTTTATTTCCTCGACTAGTGACGAGGTTAGTTCCATCACATATAGTTGCCCTTACATTTATGGTGACCATACTTCAATCCCTTCGCGGATCAGTTCTCGTTGAATGCTGGTTTGGGACGTAAGTGCTTCCAACACTCGAAGAGAAACAGGTTTACTCGGTCGTCGGCTACCACGTTTACTTTACCCGGATGATAGAGGATTTCCAAGTCGTAATCCTTGATCAATTCTAGCCATCTTCTCTGCCTCATGTTTAATTCCTTCTGACTAAAAATATACTTGAGGCTCTTATGATTTGTAAAAATCTGGCAATGAGTGCCGTATAAATAATGTCTCCAAATTTTCAAAGCAAAGACTACAACTGCTAACTCCAGATCATGAGTCGGGTAATTAATTTCGTACGGTTTCAACTGTCGAGAGGCATAGGCAATCACCTTACCCTTCTGGATCAACACACATCCCAGACCCTGATTCGAAGCGTCACTGTATACTATGAATCCCTTGGTTCCATCTGGTAACGCTAGTATAGGTGCTATCGTCAGTCTTCTCTTAAGCTCATCAAAACTCGCCTGGCATTTCTCATTCTACATGAATTTTTGAGTCTTCTGCAACAGCTGAGTGAGCGGATGAGCAATTTTGGAAAATCCCTCTACAAAACGACGATAATATCCAACAAGTCCTAAGAAACTTCGAACTTCTTTCACGTTGCTAGGAGACTCCCATTCCAAGATTGCTTCGACTTTCTTCGGGTCCACCTGAACTCCGTCCGCTGATACCACATGCACAAGGAAGGTTACTTCCCTAAGCCAGAACTCGCATTTAGATAGTTTCGCATAAAGATGTTCATTCCTCAAGGTGTTCAAAACAACACGCAAATGCTCAAAGATGCTCCTCGGGGTCTTTCGAATAGATCAAGATGTCATCAATGAAAACGACCACGAACTTATCTAAGTATTCTAAGAATACCCAATTCATCAATTACATAAATACCGGAGGAGCATTGGTGAGTCCGAATGGCATCACCACGAATTCATAGTGTCTATATCGGGATCTGAAAGCAGATTTCGGTATATCCGATTCCTTAATTCTCAACTGATGGTATCCTGATCGCAAGTCAATCTTCGATAATACTCTTGCCCCTTGCAGTTGATCAAACAAGCCGTCAATTCGAGGTATAGGATACTTGTTCTTGATCATCACTTTGTTTAACTCTCTGTAATCAATACATAGTCGGAGGGATCCATCTTTCTTCCAGACAAAGAGAACGGGTGCTCCCCAAGGAGAAACGCTAGGTTGAATGTAACCCTTCTGCAAAAATTCCTCGAGCTGCTTATTTAGTTCATACATCTCGGTTGGCGCCATACGGTATGGTGCTCTAGAAATAGGTGCAGCTCCAGGCTCCAATTCGATATTAAACTCTACTTCTCTCTGCGGAGGTAACCCAGGTAATTCGTTAGGAAATACATCTGAGAATTCGTTCACAGCTGGAATAGATGAGAGCTCGACTCCTTCTTCTTTCTTCATGGCATAGCACCAAAATCCGTGGCATCCCTGCTTCAGTAATTTCACTACTTTCATAACTTTAATCAATTTTCCCGATCTTCCCGGTATCCATCCTTTGAATAAATGTTCAGACCCGTCATCGGCAATGATAGAAATGCCTCTCTTTCGGTAATTCAAAATAGATCCATAACGGTTGAGCCAATCTTCTCCGAGAATTAAATCGTCACCATGGATGTCGACTACAATAAGATTTGATGGCTAATCTCTCCCTCCTGTAGTCATCGGAAAATCTCTAGTTTCTAGGGTTCCCACAATTTTCCCTCCGCTCGGTAATCCCACAACATAAGGTTCACAATCATACAAGCACGAGATTTTCAAACGATTAACACAGTTCAAAGATATGAAAGAATGCGTAGCTCCTGAATCGAATACGACACTAACTGGTTGCAAAAGGATCTGAATCGTACCTGATGTAACAGCCGTGTTCTGATCATCTGACTTCTTCATCTCGTAAATACGCGGAGGAACGGACCCAGCGCTGGATGCCTCTCTTTTCCCAACATTCGGCTGCTGGAAACCGCTCTACTGCGTCTGGTTTACACTTGTATCCTTCGGAGCCGGTGCAGGAGTGGGAGTACCAAAAGATCGAGTCGAATTTCCATAAAATGTTGCGTGATGTCCTTCTGTCCACACTCAAAATAGGTCACAGCAGGTGCGAAACAATCACGTCGAACATGCCCCGATTTGCCACAATTATAACATTTCTTCCCTGCGTCTGAAACGGTCGGTGCTTCCCAGAACTTCTTTCCACCTCGAGAAGGATGCGGAGGCCTCCTGGATGAATGAAATGAGGACTGGCCCTTGCGGGGCCCACTACTCTTGTTCTCTGTGAAGTTTCCAGACACTTTCTGCTTCTTTGCTTCCGTTGACTTTTGTACTGCCGCCTCTTTCATATCGTAGGCCAGTGCTTTGTCCTGATACTGTCGCAAAGTGGTACACTCAAATCCAGAAATATATTGCTGAATTTCAGGCTTCATTCGCATGTCAAAATGGCAAATCCTTTTCTGCCTCGGTCCTGACCAAGTGGCGTACATAAGTCAGCTGGTGATTAAAAGTCTTAATCACGTCTGTCACAGATGCCTCTAGATTTTGTGGTGAGAAAAACTCTCGGACTCGGGCCTCACTAACTGGGCGAGAACAATATTGCGCTTCCATCATTAATTTGAATTCCGTCCAGTCAGCATTATGATTCTGAGGTCGAATGGCCTCCCACCAGTCGAAAGCCTCCCCAGTCAAGAGTTACTGGGCTATCGGAACTTTTCGGTCGTCAGGGCAGTTAATCCCTGCAAAGATCTTTTCTAACTCCTTCAGCCAGTGATCCCAAGTAATTGTCTCAGCAGAACCGTCAAATTTTGGAGGGTGCAATTTGACCACCTCAGTAAGCCATTTGTCTCCCCGATTATCCTCATTGTGCTGCTGTCCCATCGCCATCTGCATACGATCAACAACCTGAGCAAACTGGTTTATCTGAGCAACCACCTTTTGAAGCACTCCCGGCATGTTAGGATCTGAATTATTATTTGCTGATCCTTACTGTCCTCCCGAATGGGAATCGGTTTAACTAGCCGAAAATTCTGGGGTAGACGCCGAATCTTCCTGTCTCGCATTACCACGTCCGTGTCCACGACCACGTCCGCGTCTACGACCTCCCCTCAACATACTGTAAACTCTAATACTCAATATCCAGGGTAAAATTTCTAAAAGAAAGTCCGTCAATATTCACAAAACAGGAATTAAATAAAACGGTAGTATTTGAAATTTGGAGACTTACAACCACGGTCCACACGACGATGCTGGCTCAGCAATGATGTTATAAACGACCCTTAAATCAAATGACGTAAACATACCCAACTAACCCGACTGCCAAGATATCCATGAATCTTAGCTCCGATACCATATTCTGTAACACCCCGATATATTAGGAATAATTACAGCGCCGTAAATCCTTTGTATAAGAATTTACAAGGCTAATTTAAGAAAATGCGGAGATAATATTAAAGCGTTATTAATGAAGAGAAATTCAAACCCGTATGACAATTTCAATAAGTCCAATATTACAACACATCTCGAAAACATCAATAACATAAGCGTACTCGAGTACTGGAAAATAACCATAAAACCAAAATAACATAATCCACATCACTGAGCCACTTCATCGTCATGTCGGGCTGTGGTGCTTTCCTCTCCTCGGCTACCTGAACATCAAAACAAATGTCCACCCCCGAAGGGGTTAGCAAAACAATGCTAGTACAAGTATCATAATACATAAATCATCAATGCATCATAAAACATACAAAACGGACTTCCGTCATCGGAATCCAACGATGTGAATCCTCACGATCCCATCAACACAATACAGGGTAATCCAACGATCCAGAGCCCTCGGTATAGATCCCCATGATGATCCCGTCGGACCAACGCATGGTGGAAAACCCATCCAACGATCCAGCGCCCTCAGCATAAATCCCCATGATGATCCCGTCGGACCAACACATGGTGGACATTCGATCCAGCGCCCTCAGCATAGATCCTCATGACCCCTCGGATCATTTACAATATAACCATGCAATCATGCATACATATATGCATTTCAATATGTTCATCAATACAAACAATTAATAACGAATACTACGATAAATCAAAGAAATTAATCTCATACTCGGCAACATGAACAAAACTATATGCATGATCAAAGTTCCAATATAAACCAAACTCAACATATGATACTTGCCTCGAAAATGGCAAGAATGAATTACTCCAACAAATGTCACACGTCCGTATGCCACCGCCCCTCGACCGACCCCTATGCAAGGCTCGAACCTTGTTCAAAAAGATATACAAGGAACTTAACATACTACTCGATACTAACGTACGATCACTGAATACTTATATTAGAATCATAAAGTAGTGACATAAGGCCGGTTCATGGTTAGTACACTAGATGAGAGCTGAACCGGAAATGATAATACACTTCATGAGAGTTGAACGGTCATTTCGGAGGTGAAGTACCGATGTTTAAGAGTTCAAGGGTTTACAAGATATTTGAAGATTTTGGGTTTAACTATGAGATTTAATTCCAAATTCTCATATGTTCGGCTATTATGATTTTACCATCAATGTTACTCAAGATGACAAGCATGCCCAAGTATTACGCAAGGAAAATGATACTACGGTGATCCATGTTTATTCAAAGGCATGGCCGATTTATCATCCTCAAGAACATGAAGAATATTGTCAAAAACAAATTCCTCAAACATACGTGAATTTCATTAGTGGAACATCGAAGGAATTCATAGAATCTAACTGAAATCATGCTCATTATTCCAACGAATTAAGGATACTGCATGCTAAGGTTTTCATCCACCGAGGCTAAATCAATACTCTAAGTAATGGAAGAAAGACAAGGTATAATCGGGTTCTAATCTCCAAAACATGGTGCTGGACTCAAAAGATCTTTAACTAGTCCAATGATTTCCGAAACAAGCTCAAAGCATAGCTAAGAACATAAATTCTAGCTTGGTGAATCGTAACATACCTTAAATGGAAGGATAAGTTGGAATAATTTGATGAACTTTATGCCCAAAAGCTAGAACACTGATCCTCAAAGTCCCTTCGTCTTCAATGAGTTGTTAGGGAGCTGATATGAAGGTTGAAAATGGAGAGGGTAACTCTCAAAGTCGCGGAATTATGTTATGGGTTGAAGTGGAAGTCTGAAAATGAAGGAGGGTGGTATCCTATATATAGAAAATAGTTATTAGCGTGCGCTACTCCTTGTGGTTAGCGTGCGCTAATGGGCTATCAGCCTACTGTCTCTGACGTGTCTCGGTATAGCATACGATAAACAGCCTTACATGTGCTAAAATCAACGATTAGCATACGTTAACCACTACTTATAGCGTGCGCTAACGACTGAACGAAAGTTCACTGACCTCACTGTACTAGACTTAGCGTGGGCTAGCCTCGTACCTTTAGCGTGCGCTAAGTGCCGTTGAATCAACTTTCCCAGAAAGCCGTCCAGGTTCATCCCGACATAATCCCAATGAAATCCGCGAACTGATCTAACCTACCAACATGTCTCAATCACGCTGACTACGTATAGCGTGCGCTAAGGTTCATACATAGCGTGCGCTACGAAACCCAAATTAGCATACGCTACGCTAAGTCGATAGCGTGTGCTACAAGTGCAAAAATCACAATTAAACATATTCATGAAATCATACGCTTAACAACACCGGATCATGAAATACGGAGAATAATACTCAGATCATAATGCAACAAATACAATATCATAAGGTTCAAATACACATCAGAAATCCCGGGTATTACAATTGTTAACACCAATGCCCGGTTCTTAGAGGAGGGCTATGTAATAAGCCACAAGCCTAGGAGTGAGGTCATTCTAGAAGAACTTAGGGGCGAGATTTCGAAAATACCAATTGTACAAACACCTAGTGTACCACGTATCGACACTATTGTGGATACGCAAACCAAGGACACGCCTCGTCGTAGTGGGAGGGTTGTTCATCAACCTGAATGTTTCATCGGTGTGGGAGCGTCTTTGGACCACTCCCCAGACCAGGATGAAATTGATCCATGTACGTATAAGAAGGCAGTTCAAGACAAGGATGCTGAATCCTGGCAAACAGCAATGGGATCCCAAATGAGATCTATGGATTCTAATCAAGTGTGGGAGCTAGTAGAGCTATCCAATGGGGTAAAACCCATTAGAAGTAAGTGGGTCTACAAGCGTAAGAGACGATCGAAAGGGAAGGTTGAAACCTTCAAAGCAAGGCTTGTTGCGAAAGGTTACACTCCTAAGGAGGGCATCGACTACGATGAGACCTTTTCGCCAGTAGTCATGCTTAAATCGATCCGGATTCTCTTAGCTATAGCTGCGCATTTGGATATGGAGATTTGGTAGATGGATGTCAAGAGTGCGTTCTTGAATGGGAGTCTTGATAAGGAAATCTATATGCGCCAACCTGAGGGATTCGTTGCTGAAGGAGAGGAGCACTTAGTGTGCAAGCTTAAAAGAGCCATTTATGGTCTCAAGCAAGCATCAAGGTCTTGGAACATGCGATTTGATGAAGTCATTCAATCGTATGGTTTTGAACAGTGTCCTAGTGAGGTATGTGTATACAAAAAGTTTGATGGAAACGTGCTGGTGTTTCTTGTACTGTACGCATATGATATACTTCTAATTGGAAACAATGTGAAGGTATTATCAGACATAAGGGTATGGCTGTCTGAGCAGTTCGATATGAAGGATTTGGAAGAAGCTGGGCACATCCTTGGTATTAAGATCTTTCGAGAATGCAAGAAAAGGATGTTGTGCTTATCTCAGGCATCCTATATCGATACGGTGCTAAAGCGGTTCAGCATGGAGAATTCTAAGAAAGGTTTCTTACCTTACAGACATGGAATTCAGCTATCTAAAGTTGTGTGTCCTAAGACACAGAAGGAGATAGATGACATGAAGCTGGTCCCTTATGATTCGGCAATGGGAAGCCTCATGTATGCTATGCTTTGCACTAGGCCTGATATTTGTCATGCTGTAGGCATGGTGGCGAGATATCAGTCGAACCCAGGACCGGGACATTGCATTGTTCTCAAGCATATACTCAAGTACCTGAGAAGGACTAGGGAGCATATTGTCACGGGATGGGAGTTTTGCGCAGCTAACCCGTGCGGCACTTAAACAACTAAGCTGAGTCGAGTTGCTAAGTAAGCCTAAAAGTAACGAGAAAAGGGGCAATGGCACAAAAGGATTTTATTAAGTATGAATGCTTTGGGTACAAGAGAGCTTTACAATGTTTGATTGCTTGAAGATTTCTGGATGGAGTGAGCAAATGAGGCTCCTCCCCCTTTTATACCAGCCTAGGAGAGTTCTGGAGTGGAACTCTCTAGATAGAACTTTCTGGATAGAACACTCTAGATGCTTGTAGTACATTTACATGGGCATTTTACATGAGTATTCTACAAAGTGTGTAAGAAGTACATTTCTACATGCTTCTAGAGTCATCTACGAATTTACAAGTATGTAGAGATCTCTGGGTCTTTCTTGATCATTCTAGAACCTTCCGGAACCTTCCGACACATAGAGACTCATGTTAGGGTTATCCGGGTCACTTTCGCCCGACCCGTCACATCCTCCCCCACCTATTTCAGCGACGTCCTCGGCGCGTTCTCTTGTTTGAACCTCTTGATGTGATCTTGAAATTGCCAGAGTTCGTCTTCTCGTTCCCATGTTGCTTCGCTATCAGGGAGGTTTTTCCATTTTACCAAGTATTCCGTGCCGGGAGGCACGCCTCTCTTCCGAGTAATTCGTTCTGTCACAATATAGTCCACCTCCTTGTCGAATGAGGTGATTACGGCAGTAGGTGCACGATTTGACTCTCCTCGGTGCGGGTCTTCCGAGTCGGCATGGTAGAGTTTCAATTGGCTCGCGTGGAAGACCGGATGTATTTTATGTTTTGGAGGGAGTTGCAACATATAAGAGACATTTCCAACACGTTTAATTATTGTAAATGGTCCTTCGTACATCCTCACCAATCCTTTGTGTACTTTGCGCAATGCCTTGAATTGGTTGGTAGAAAGTTTGACCATGACCTGATCACCTTCTTGGAATTTAATGTCTCTTCTTTTAGGATCAGCCCACTTCTTCATCTTCCGGGCGGCCTTGTCAAGGTAGGTGCGCGTAATGTCTGATTCCTCATGCCATTCTCGGGCAATGCGGTGAGCTGCGGGACTTTTTCCTTCATGTGTCGAGGCTACAACATTTGGGGTTAGTGGCTGAAAACCCATAATGATTTCGAAAGGGGACTTACCTGTTGCCTCGCTTTTCTGCAGATTGTAAGAGAACTGGGCCACATCAAGTAATTTTGGCCAGTCCTTCTGATGGGCGCTTACATAGTGCCTTAGATATAGTTCCAGTAAAGCATTGATTCGTTCGGTCTGTCCGTCTGTTTGGGGATGGAAACTTGTCGAGAACTTGAGGTCGGTTCCCAATAGCTCGAATAGTTCTCTCCAAAATCGTCCAGTGAATCGAGGGTCTCGATCACTCACAATGCTTAAGGGAATCCCCCAAAGTTTGATGATATGTTTGAAGAATAGACGGGCAGCTTCATTAGCATTGCAATCGGGTGATGTGGCAATAAAAGTAGCATACTTATTGTATCGGTCCACTACCACCATGATGCTTCCGAATCCTTCTGTTTTCGGGAGAGTTGTGATGAAGTCCATAGACACACTCTCCCAGGGCCTTGATGCAATGGGCAGGGGCTCCAACAATCCTGCCGGCAGATTCTGCTCATTCTTGTCTTGCTGGCACACAAGACAAGTCTTCACGTAGGCTTCAATTTTGTCCCTCATTTGCGGCCAATAGTATGAGGCCTGCACGAGTGCAGTGGTGCGTTCGATTCCTGGGTGACCAGCCCACTTAGTGTCGTGGCACTCCTTTATGATCTCTTTTCGAAGTTTTCCCCACTTAGGCACAAATATCCGATCGCCAATAGTTCGTACAATACCATCTTCTTCCCAAAATCGCCTTGTTTTGCCTTGCCTTATTTTGTCCAAAAGATCTTTCAGTTGGGCGTCTTGTTGGATTCCTTCCTTAATCCGTTGGATGAGGTCGGACTTTGGCATACTTGAACTCATAGTGGCCAGTTCTGCCTTCCTGCTTAGGGCATCCGCGACTACATTAGCTTTCCCCGGCTTGTACTCGTCGGTAGTCGAATTCCGCCAAGAAGTCTTGCCATCGAGCTTGCTTGGGACTTAACTTCTTTTGCGTCTGGAAATAACTCGTAGCAACATTGTCCGTCATGATCACAAAGTGTGAGCCAAGCAAGTAATGTCGCTATGTTCGCAGGCAGTGTATGACCGCAGTCATTTCCTTTTCTTGCACCGTATACCGTCTTTCCGTCTCATTGAGTTTCCGGCTCTCAAAGGCAATGGGGTGTCCATCTTGCATGAGCACTCCTCCAATAGCGAAATCCGAAGCGTCAGTTTGTACCTCAAAAGCTTTTGTGTGGTCCGGCAAGGCCAGTACGGGTTCTTCGGATACCGCGTGCTTGAGTTCTTCGAAAGCTTGCTGACACTTGCTGGACCAATGCCATACTTGGTTTTTCTTGAGTAGATCGGTCAGTGGGGTTGCTTTGGCTGAGTATCCTTTAATAAAGCGGCGGTAGTAGTTCACCAAGCCGAGAAATGACTGAAGTTCTGGGACCTTGGTCGGGGGTTGCCAATCCCGAATAGCTTTCACCTTTGCATTTTCCATCATGATTTTGCCTCCTTTAACCTTGTGACCGAGAAATTCGACTTCTTCTTGGGCAAATGAACATTTTTCCTTCTTAACATAGAGCTCGTTCTCGCGTAGTACTTGGAAGACTTGTTTAAGGTGTTGAATATGTTCTTCAAGAGTCGAGCTGTACACCACAATATCATCCAAGTAAACAACAACAAATTGGTCAAGGAAAGGGTGAAGTACCTTGTTCATGAGGGTGCAAAAGGTTGCAGGTGCATTCGTGAGACCGAAGGGCATGACAAGGAACTCAAAAGCACCGTAGCGAGTCACACATGTGGTCTTGGCCTCATCCCCTTCAGCAATTCGCACTTGATAGTACCCCGAGCGCAGGTCAAGTTTTGTGAAGTACCGCGCCTTGCCAAGTTGGTCGAAGAGATCAGCTATCAACGGTATTGGGTATTTGTTCTTGATAGTGATCCGATTGAGTGCCCTGTAGTCGATGCACATTCGAAGGGTGCCATCCTTCTTCTTCTGGAAAAGTACGGGTGCACCGTAGGGAGACTTGGAGGGACGTATGTATCCTGTTTCTAGAAGGTCCTTGATTTGCCTTCGTAGTTCCGCGAGTTTGGGCGGTGCCATGCGGTAGGGAACAGCAGCTGGGGGTTTGGCACCGGGTTCCAACTCGATACAATGATCCACCTCTCGCCTGGGTGGAAGTTTCTTAGGCAACTCTTTAGGCATCACATCCTTGTATTCTTCAAGAATATCCTTCAAGATTTGCGGGTGGTCAGTCCGCGATGAGTCGAGTTTTTCTTCGTCATTGAGCTGCCGAATTGTTACCAAGTAGTTGGGGTACTTCCGCATCCCCTTCTTAAATTGCATAGCCGATATCAGTTTCTTCTCAACATGGGCTCGTTCAATAGGGACCATGCATGCCTTGTCTCCGTCGTAGATGGCGAGTGTGTTTGTGGCTGGCATAGGGAAGGCTTGGAATCTGTCGAAGAATTCCATGCCTAAAACCATCTTGAAGTCGTCTATGGGGACGACAGAGAAGTCGAGCTTTCCGGACCATGTCCCAAGAGAGAGTGGGACGTCATGAGCAATTCCGGCTATAGGCTTGGCAGGTGAGTTTACCGCCTTCATCGCACCTCCGCGATAAACTGTCTTGAGCCCTAGGCGTTTGGCTTCTTCCTCAGACATGAAGTTATGAGATGCTCCAGTGTCGAGTAATGCGCTAACGGTTTGACCGTTAATAGTGGTGCGAGCAAACATTAGCCATTTCTTCGGAGTAACGGGCGTCGGGGCTTGTCCCTTAAGAGCGGACATGTACTGAAGAGAACCCATGCTGTGTCGGGGTTCTTCTAATGGAGTGGCCGAGGTATCATCGGCATTGATCTTTAAGTGGGCAGCAAGGGCGTTTAGGGTCTTCTTTTCAGGGCAGTCGCGTATCCAATGGTTGCCATTGCATATGAAGCAAGGGCTTTTGGGCTTTGATTGCTCCTTCTTTCCTGGGAATTTTTGTTGCCTGATCTTGCCGCTTGGGGGTCGGTTAGTTCCCCAATTCTTGCGATTACCGCCATATCCTTCCTTGCGACTTTCTCCCCCACCTTTGCCATGAATGGGCCGTTTATCTTTACCTTGCCCAGAGTAGTCAGTGAGTGATTCAGCCTTGGCGATAGCTTCGTCAAGGGTCTGAACACCGTGTCTATCCAGCTCGGTTTTGGCCCAATTGTTAAGGCCATCGGTGAAATAGAAAAGTGCATCTCTATCGGACATTTCAACTTCAAGCATTAGAGTTGTAAATTCATTGATATAGTCACGAATCGTACCTGCTTGAGTCTTCGGAGGCGAGCTCTCGCATCTCGTTCAGCATTGCTTGGGGCAAATTGTTTTCGGAGTTCTCTTTGGAAGTCTACCCAAGTGTCAATGGTGCAGATCCCTTTGCCCATATCGCCATACTTCCGGCGCCACCAGAGTTGTGCGGCACCACGCAGGTAATTTGGTGCGCCGTTGACCTTATGTTCCTCATCTTTTACGCCCATAGCGTCAAAGTATCATTCCAGACCGAATAAGAAGTTATCGACCATAGTGGCATTCCGAGTGCCATCATAGGTTTCGGGCTTCGGCACATCCAAGCGGCGCGCATCAAAAGCGAACGGGGCAGCGGAATTAAATGATGCGGCTTGCTTGTGTTTAGCCCATTCCGAGCGGACTTCTTCCACTTCCGAGCGAATAGAGCGTAGCTCTTCTTGGACAAAGCCACGGAGGCCATGAATCTCCTTCTGGAATTCAATAAGTTGCCCACGGAACATATCCGACTGG
The DNA here is from genome assembly GCA_033398695.1 of Orobanche coerulescens. Classification (NCBI taxonomy): domain Eukaryota; kingdom Viridiplantae; phylum Streptophyta; class Magnoliopsida; order Lamiales; family Orobanchaceae; genus Orobanche; species Orobanche coerulescens. The sequence continues at coordinate 284,492 of JAWKAU010000106.1, read as the reverse complement.
TCCATCATAAGTTTCTTCAGCACGCCAGCGATGTCGGCGTATTCCGTCTCCAGAGTGTCGAACCTGTCATGGACTTGATCAAGGTTCTCCTCCAAGCTAGCCATCGAGGCTTCCAATGTGGCAATCCGAGGTTCGAAGGCGTCGGCAGAGGGTCCCTTGGACTTGCCTCGGACCTTGTTACCTCGTTGCTCCTCACGATCGCGTTGCTGCTCTTGAGTAGCATCAATAGGGACATCCTGAGTGTTGGCCATTGTTCTCGTGTGATATGAGTCGGTTGTGTGCAAACCGTGGCTCCGATACCACTTGTCACGGGATGGGAGTTTTGCGCAGCTAACCCGTGCGGCACTTAAACAACTAAGCTGAGTCGAGTTGCTAAGTAAGCCTGAAAGTAACGAGAAAAGGGGCAATGACACAAAAGGATTTTATTAAGTATGAATGCTTTGGGTACAAGAGAGCTTTACAATGCTTGATTGCTTGAAGATTTCTGGATGGAGTGAGCAAATGAGGCTCCTCCCCCTTTTATACCAGCCTAGGAGAGTTCTGGAGTGGAACTCTCTAGATAGAACTTTCTAGATAGAACACTCTAGATGCTTGTAGTACATTTACATGGGCATTTTACATGAGTATTCTACAAAGTGTGTAAGAAGTACATTTCTACATGCTTCTAGAGTCATCTACGAATTTACAAGTATGTAGAGATCTCTGGGTCTTTCTTGATCATTCTAGAACCTTCCGGAACCTTCCGACACATAGAGACTCATGTTAGGGTTATCCGGGTCGCTTTCGCCCGACCCGTCACAATATGCTTGTATATCAATCGGATACACTCTGTCCTTTGGGTTACACTGACTCAGATTTCAGTGCGGATAAAGAAAAGTCGAAATCAACTTCCGGATATGTTTTCACTTTGGGAGGTGGAGCCATCAGTTGGACGAGTGTGAAGCAGAAATGCATAACAGACTCTACCATGGAAGCCGAGTATGTAGCAGCCTCAGAGGCAGCTAAAGAGGCGGTATGGCTCAAATACTTCCTAAAGGATTTGGGTGTGATTCCTAATTTGCCTAGGAGTATTACACTTTATTGTGATAATAACGGTGTTGTTGCAAATTCGAAGGAACCACGGGACCACAAAGCAAGCAAACATATCAAGCGCAAATATCATATCATTCGAGATTTTGTGAACAGAAGGAAGATTATTGTCTCCAATATAGCATCTGAAGACAACCTAGCTGATCCTTTCACGAAAGGGTTGCCCTCAAAGTCATTTGAAGGGCATGTGGAAGGAATTGGGTTGAGATGTATGGCAGCATTGCTTTGAGTATAAGTGGGAGATATATAGACATAGTCTAGATAGTATACTTCAAAAGCATGCTTTGAGTATAAGTGGGAGATTGTTAGGGTTGTATACATCAAAGCATACTTTATGCTTGTATTACCTAATTTCCCGGTCTTTATCTATGAGAATATTTAATTCATTTATCACATGTTTTGCATATTTATTCACGCTATAGTTATGCAAATGTAGTCTAAATTACTTTATATTATAGATAATATGGTGCGTCGTGTCACACATTAGATCACATTATCGGTTCCTTATATAGTAATATTTAGTTCACAACCTATATAACATTAGACCATTATGTGAGAGGTTGTAGTATATCCTTGAGATTGGTTGGTCTTGACCATTAGCATATATTAGCGTATTCGCTATACGTTGAACAGGATCGAGGTGAGATGGATTCTTCTGTACTGACTATAAGAAGAACGTACATCTCGGACAATTATTATTTCTTAATTCTAGTGATTAATATTTAAATATATATATTTAATATTTATTGCTTTTGATTTATCATGGGTGAGAGCCACAATGATTGACTCAATATGCTCGATATTTTGGGCAATATTATTATTTATATAATAATTAATATTATAGCTAGAAATTGTGTCCCGACGAGTCGGGTTAATCATGTCCCTTGAGGCACTCGAAAGGATTATTATATTAAACCCTCCAGGTGGAATTAATTTTCCGATATAATAATAAAGGTCGAGTGGTATACTCATGTACAACCCATTAATTAATTAAAAGCTGTCACTAGCTTAAATTAATTAATGGACAAGGAATATCTTAAACACGGGAAATAATTAATTCATAAAGGAGCCCAATTTCATAATTTGGGATTTTGGTAGGAAGTGCAATATCAACCTTTTAGTGGACTAAGTTGATTTTAATAGAGACTTAATATTAGGAAGAGTCCTAATATTGGAAAGAAGATATCTATTGGGAGTCCTTACCATATCCTCCTTAAGGTCCCTAGAGTAGCCCAAAATACCTATAAATAGAATATGAGTGTTGGCCGATTTTTATACCTTCATTGTCCAAGAAAAAACGATTTTTTGTGTATGTGTTTAATTGTGGATCTTGACTTGTGTCTTGGATTCCATAATTAAGTTAACAAAATATTTTTCTAAAAATACCAAAATATTCAAGAAAAATAGAGAGAACAAAAATCGTGAGTTTCTTGAGAAGAAAATTCGTCCGACCCCATTGCAGTCCATATTTAGTCCGATAGATTGTTGCCCACACGACATCCGGACATAGGCGGGATATACTCTAGAAGATATTGAGGTAGAAATACAAGAAGATCAGAGAGGAGTACGAAGAGGAGATAAATTGACCAAAAGGGATCTTCTACCACTTCGCTTCAAAGGTATAAATTACCGACTCCCATGCGTAAATATGTGTATTTAATTATTTATTAATCTGTTTAGTTAATTAATTGACAAGCCTAAATAGATCCACTTTTTATGTTGGTTAGTTTATAAAACCGTTTATAAAATATTTTCACTAACTAGCTTCCGCTGCGTTTTATATTCCAACATTAAGTATATTATTCCACGCACTTGAAGAATTTGTAGTTATGTTCTTTTCTAGATTTTTACTATATGCATGTAGCCGAATTTCTGATGAGCTTATGCATTATTTTGATGTTGGCACACTGTAGCCCATGACAATTTGATTAAGATGTTGGTGCATATGTAGGTGGCAAATATTAATGTAATTTGGATCTATGATGTAATTGAACATTTGGATTTGTAACTGCTATTTTGACCCCTGTAAATTGTAATATTTTTTTTGTACAAAGTGTATATTTTAATGACAGTTAAAAATGTCATTGAATATCAAAAAATGATGTTTTGAAAGCCTCATAATAAACATTCCATGATAAGAAATAAAAGTCACTGAAAGTATTTAATAACAATTTAGAAATATCGTTAGTTCAATGGTGAAAAACAATTGTCATAAATTACAATGACAAACTGAGAGTTACAATAATAGGATAAAAACTTCGTTGAAAATATTTTAAAACAATTGCAAAATGTCAATGGATAATTTCTATGACGAAAAAAGAGTGTCATTAGAAAATATATATGACGTTTATCAAACGTCATTGACGGCCGCCCCTACAATGACACAAGCTTCAATGACATTTCGGATGACACACAAAAAATGTCATGGAAGGCATTCTATGACATTTTTTGTGTGTCATTGAAAGGGTCATTTCCAGTAGTGATTGAATTCTAGTGTTAATTGTATCGTTACTTGGTCGTGAGTATGTGTTGGACAACTGGCCATTCTAGTAAGGTACCTCGAGTATATATATTGTGACTAAAAATCAAGACATGAAGTTTTGTAAACGTGTGTCTGTGTTGTTGTTCTTCCATCCGGGGATGGTTCGACAGGACCTCTGGAGCCGATACTAATGGGTACGACCGCGGAAGTGGTTTCCCACCCATGGATGGTCCGATGGGGCCTCTGGGGGTCGATACTAATGGGTACGGCCGTGGGTTACCAAGTGTGGTTTTCATCATGAGGATGATGTTGATGTTTTCGATAATTGTGATATGTCTAGAATATCACAACGTTTTTGTTCTCGATGTTGAAATGCATTATATAAGATCTTGGTACTTGGCTAGAATGGCATTAGAATGAAGTTTTGTGTGTAAATTGTCCTTGGTTGTAAGATTTTGATGTCCGAAATGTTTTAGATAATTTTTCCATCGTCGTGAGACTTTGAATACAGTTTTCATAATGTTTTCCAAAACAAAACTCCCGAGATCATAAATTGACTTTCAAAGTGACCACTCATTTCATTTATACTTTTATGGTTTGAACTATTTTATTCGAATGAGAAATCTCGGGAAGTCTTTCATTTTGACTGAGCTGTAGATTATTTAATTTATTGTATTCTCGGAATGTGTTGTGTATAGATTATATTTGCACTTTATACTTGTACTAGAAAACAGTGGAGTTTTGCTAACACCCGAGAAATCGGGGGGTGGATGTCTATATTATGTCCAGGTACATGTAGATTTTGGGAGCAAAACACAGGACCGGTATGAAGGATGCTGGAAGATGAACGATACTAATCACATGAAGGCCAGTTTTGGGTACAGTTAGTTGGAGTTCGTTGTATGGTATTTTCCGCTATCGTACTTTCTGTTTGTGAGTGTATTTTACCCTTACATGAGTATGAGTCCAGACAGAGTTATGTATAATTGAGTTGTATGTTAATGATAAAAGACCAACTCGGTCTATTGGCTCGTCATTTTGTCACGTCGGCATGTAATGGTTCGTGTTGTTTCGGTGTCTAGCATGGCGGATCCTCACGGAGAGGGTCTGCGACGTGTAATATTCTCGGTTAGATTTCAGGGGTGTTACAATAAATATGTATACTTTTTATTTAGGAAGAGTAAAATGCAAATCCAACATGAAGATACCTAGACTTTAGATGGTTACGAGATAAGCCATTCTTTATTCACAAAGTACATGATTTTAAAATGCATTTAATGCTGATGGAGACAATATTTAATATGGTCGAAGACTGTAGACCGCAAAGCATTAACTAAGGCAAAAGGAATGTTTGAAGCATGTAATGGTGACACTTAATTCAAACATTCATCAAATACCAATCTGAAGGGTCAACATCTCACCAACTGTCCAACAGCTACATTTATAATGGATATTTTCCAAGGTTATAAGTAGTCCAACCAGAGAAGTTGCTCAACAACTGATCAACACTTATAATTTTAGCAATCAAAAGGAGCAAACTCTCTATTCAAGCCTACAATGATATTCTTACTGAAGAGATTGACAGTCCTCAACAAAGAGAACAACACATTATAGAAAGTGACATAAAGCCTACAATTGTTGTTCTAGATTTGATCCACCTATATTTGACATTGAGAGTTAGGCCCGTGTGGACTAACAAAGCGAGCTAATTTCGAGATTGTGGGATGAAAAAAGTTCAAAAGAACGAAATTTCAATCTGGTTGAGAAGAAGTTAAAGTTCAAGTAGCCTAAAACCAATATATGTGAACGAATCAAGATATATCTTGGTTTAGTTAAAATCATACAGTGGTGTACACTTTTATTTTAATAAACATCCATCATGTGTGAAGACCCTGTGGAGGGCACTGAGCTCTCCAATGAAAATAAAATTTCTAAATTCACTTAACAATTTGAGTTTTTTTAAGTTGAGATCTTCAGAAATTGTCGAGGATCTTGACCTTAGATTCACTGTCATTGTCGGTGAACTGAAGCACTGAACAAAGAGTACTCCTTGAAGGAGAAATACCTAAAAATATTTAAATTTGTACATGCCCAGTGGGACATTAAGACCACATATATGCATATGCCTTGTAACCTAATGAAATATCTACATTTGATATCTTCTCTAACCTCAAGACTTTTGAGTATGATATTGATAAGAAAGAAATTGCGGATGAGACACCTGTCAAGATTACAACTTTTGCGACTGTATTTGATAGGAGACACAACTCTGCTCCCAGTACCTCCGAAACTACATGAGATGATGATGATGTAGTGGCGCAAGACGAGATGGCACTACTTACGCTTAAGTTCTAGAAATTCATCAAGAAATATGGAAAGGCATGTAGGCTAAAACCCTCAAACAAGATGAGTTATGAATCACCACCCACATGAGACTCCAACATGTGTTACAATTGTAGGAATCTAGGACACCATGCAAATAGATGTCCACATCCCAAGATTCAAAGGTTACCGGAAGCTGAACAACATGAAATGGATGAGAACCGAAGAGTATAGAGAAGTAAGATAAAGTCATTGATTGGGGAATCAGAAGCAATACCTACAACAAGCAAGATAGAGGAATGTCTACAAGTTGTAACTGACATCGACTCCTTCGATGATGAAATTGAAGATAAGGCCTATGTTTGTATGATGGCCAAAGAGAAGATGATGGTAGTGAAGATGAGGTAAGCTCAACATCTACTAATGTTAATCATCTTGTAAGTACATCCCATACCTTTTAGAAAATGCTGAATGAGTTTAAAACCATTCAAAACGCCCATGAGAACTCAAAACAAGAAAACCTATAGCCCTCACTTTCCAACTGAGTTGAAGGACGAAAATGACTTCCTAAAATTTAATTTCGAAAACATGTCCTTAGATTGTAAAAATAGCAAGGTTGAGCATGAAAAATTCATGGAGAGCAATCGTCAACTTACTACTAAAATGAATGAGGTAAAACTCATGATTAGAGTATGACAAACGATTATGCCCTGTTAGAATCTAAAATACAATGACTTTAGAAGCGAGATGAAGAACTCGAGACTATTCTTAAGTCATTTGGGAAATCTCCAGAAGGGAGGAAGATATATCTAGTACAGGCCAACATGTGTAATATCCAGATTTATTATGGTGTATTTCATCTGTATTCGAACCCTGTATTATTCGGATTTGTGATCTTGATTATTGGAGTATGATATTTCTTTCGTTGGTAACATTGTGCATAAATATATCAACATGCAAAATTTCTCATGCAAACTCGTGATAGCGCACGCTAAGAATGTAACTTAACGCGTGCTATCGGCTACTACTAGCGCACGCTACGTATGTAGGAGTTGCGTGCGCTATGCACTCAATTATTGAGCTGGGCGGCTAGCACATGCGCCAGCCGGACGTAGGACCGGATAAGATTCCCGCGGACGAACCGGGACAATTTTGGAGTCAACTCTTATTAGCGCGCGCTAAGGATGTGTAGGTAGCGTGCGCTAATCTGCTTTTGTACAGAAAGTTTATATATGGGCCAGCACTCCATTTTATTCTCATTTCCTTCGTTCACCTTTCGTTTTTGAGAGACCATAGAGCATATCATCTTCCTTAGACACATTTATAACACATCCACTTGATCATTGGACATTGAATACTTCTTGTGATTGATCATTGAAGAGAAGTAGCACCTTGGAGTGGCATATAACCAACCGGAGTCAGATTCTACCTTTGGAGTTCAGTGATTTCGTCATATTAAGGTAAGTTGATTCTATCACCAACTCTAGATTCGTGTTATGGAAATTGAGATGATCATGCTAGCAAAATATTGAGTTTCTTGGGTGAATTATCCAAACCACTTCATGTTTTGAACATTGAGATGATTATGCCTTAAGTACCTTGATTATGAACATCATGATTCGAATCTTATTACAATGAATAAGTGGAGGAAGCTTCTATCATTGGTAATCCGAATCTAGTAGGTGTATTCATAGCAATCTTGGACTTGACTTTAACATCATTATTGTTAGACGAATCTAAAGGATTGATCATGGAAGGATTTATCTTGTAAAGATGGAATGTTAATCAAACTACAGAATGATAGTTTTTGATTGAGATAAAGGTGTTGATATCGACCGATAAGCTTTCTGAATTATCGCATGAAGAATGGTAATCGAAATGGAATATGTTTTCATAATAGTATACATATCCTTGAATCTGAAGTTGTTGTTATCTGTTGGATCATTCATAACCGTATAAACATGATATTCATGGAGGTAACATGAATTAACACTGGAAGATTTAATTGGTTTGATCATGTTGAGATCAGTCTACTGCCCTATAGTAAACTGCCATGCACAGTTAGCGCACGATAAGCTATGTAGATTAACGTGCGCTCTCGAGCATGAGTTAACGTACGCTACGTTTGGTACGTAACGTACGTTAGGCCATCAGACGAGTCAGTCGGCTGATCAGTGAAGTACTGACCATGCATAGTTAGCGTACTGTGACGGGTCCGGCGAAAGCGACCCGGATAACCCTAACATGAGTCTCTATGTGTCGGAAGATTCCGGAAGGTTCTAGAATGATCAAGAATGACCCAGAGATCTCTACATACTTGTAAATTCGTAGATGACTCTAGAAGCATGTAGAAATGTACTTCTTACACACTTTGTAGAATACTCATGTAAAATGCCCATGTAAATGTACTACAAGCATCTAGAGTGTTCTATCTAGAAAGTTCTATCTAGAGAGTTCCACTCCAGAACTCTCCTAGGCTGGTATAAAAGGGGGAGGAGCCTCATTTGCTCGCTCCATCCAGAAATCTTCAAGCAATCAAGCATTGTAAAGCTCTCTTGTACCCAAAGCATTCATACTTAATAAAATCCTTTTGTGCCATTGCCCCTTTTCTCGTTACTTTCAGGCTTACTTAGCAACTCAACTCAGCTTAGTTGTTTAAGTTCCGCACGGGTTAGCTGCACAAAACTCCCATCCCGTGACAAGTGGTATCGGAGCCACGGTTTTCACACAACCGACTCATATCACACGAGAACAATGGCCAACACTCAGGATGTCCCTATTGATGCTACTGAAGAGCAGCAACGCGGTCATGAGGAGCAACGAGGTAACAAGGTCCGAGGCAAGTCCAAGGGACCCTCTGCCGACGCCTTCGAACCTCGGATTGCCACACTGGAAGCATAGATGGCTAGCTTGGAGGAGAACCTTGATCAAGTCCATGACAGGTTCGACACTCTGGAGACGGAATACGCCGACATCGCTGGCGTGCTGAAGAAACTTATGATGGACCAGTCGGATAAGTTGCGTGGGCAACTTATTGAATTCCAGAAGGAGATTCATGGCCTTCGTGGCTTTGTCCAAGAAGAGCTACGCTCTATTCGCTCGGAAGTGGAAGAAGTCCGCTCGGAATGGGCTAAACACAAGCGAGCCGCATCATTTAATTCCGCTGCCCCGTTTGCTTTTGATGCGCGCCGCTTGGATGTGCCGAAGCCCGAAACCTATGATGGCACTCGGAATGCCACTATGGTCGACAACTTCTTATTCGGTCTGGAACGATACTTTGACGCTATGGGCGTAAAAGATGAGGAACAGAAGGTCAACGGCGCACCAAATTACCTGCGTGGTGCCACACAACTCTGGTGGCGCCGGAAGTATGGCGATATGGGCAAAGGGATCTGCACCATTGACACTTGGGCAGACTTCCAAAGAGAACTCCGAAAACAATTTGCCCCAAGCAATGCTGAACGAGATGCGAGAGCTCGCCTCCGAAGACTCAAGCAGACAGGTACGATTCGTGACTATATCAATGAATTTACAACTCTAATGCTTGAAGTTGAAATGTCCGATAGAGATGCACTTTTCTATTTCACCGATGGCCTTAACAATTGGGCCAAAACCGAGCTGGATAGACACGGCGTTCAGACCCTTGACGAAGCTATCACCAAGGCTGAATCACTCACTGACTACTCTCGGCAAGGTAAAGATAAACGGCCCATTCATGGCAAAGGTGGGGGAGAAAGTCGCAAGGAAGGATATGGCGGTAATCGCAAGAATTGGGGAACTAACCGACCCCCAAGCGGCAAGATCGGGCAACAAAAATTCCCAGGAAAGAAGGAGCAATCAAAGCCCAAAAGCCCTTGCTTCATATGCAATGGCAACCATTGGATACGCGACTGCCCTGAAAAGAAGACCCTAAACGCCCTTGCTGCCCACTTAAAGATCAATGCCGATGATACCTCGGCCACTCCATTAGAAGAACCCCGACACAGCATGGGTTCTCTTCAGTACATGTCCGCTCTTAAGGGACAAGCCCCGACGCCCGTTACTCCGAAGAAAGGGCTAATGTTTGCTCGCACCACTATTAACGGTCAAACCGTTAGTGCATTACTCGACACTGGAGCATCTCATAACTTCATGTCTGAGGAAGAAGCCAAACGCCTAGGGCTCAAGACAGTTTATCGCGGAGGTGCGATGAAGGCGGTAAACTCACCTGCCAAGCCTATAGCCGGAATTGCTCATGACGTCCCACTCTCTCTTGGGACATGGTCCGGAAAGCTCGACTTCTCTGTCGTCCCCATAGACGACTTCAAGATGGTTTTAGGCATGGAATTCTTCGACAGATTCCAAGCCTTCCCTATGCCAGCCACAAACACACTCGCCATCTACGACGGAGACAAGGCATGCATGGTCCCTATTGAACGCGCCCATGTTGAGAAGAAACTGATATCGGCTATGCAATTTAAGAAGGGGATGCGGAAGTACCCCAACTACTTGGTAACAATTCGGCAGCTCAATGACGAAGAAAAACTCGACTCATCGCGGACTGACCACCCGCAAATCTTGAAGGATATTCTTGAAGAATATAAGGATGTGATGCCTAAAGAGTTGCCTAAGAAACTTCCACCCAGGCGAGAGGTGGATCATTGTATCGAGTTGGAACCCGGTGCCAAACCCCATTCTTTGTTCCCTACCGCATGGCACCGCCCGAACTCGCGGAACTACGAAGGCAAATCAAGGACCTTCTAGAAACAGGATACATACGTCCCTCCAAGTCTCCCTACGGTGCACCCGTACTTTTCCAGAAGAAGAAGGATGGCACCCTTCGAATGTGCATCGACTACAGGGCACTCAATCGGATCACTATCAAGAACAAATACCCAATACCGTTGATAGCTGATCTCTTCGACCAACTTGGCAAGCCGCGGTACTTCACAAAACTTGACCTGCGCTCGGGGTACTATCAAGTGCGAATTGCTGAAGGGGATGAGGCCAAGACCACACGTGTGACTCGCTACGGTGCTTTTGAGTTCCTTGTCATGCCCTTCGGTATCACGAATGCACCTGCAACCTTTTGCACCCTCATGAACAAGGTACTTCACCCTTTCCTTGACCAATTTGTTGTTGTTTACTTGGATGATATTGTGGTGTACAGCTCGACTCTTGAAGAACATATTCAACACCTTAAACAAGTCTTCCAAGTACTACGCGAGAACGAGCTCTATGTTAAGAAGGAAAAATGTTCATTTGCCCAAGAAGAAGTCGAATTTCTCGGTCACAAGGTTAAAGGAGGCAAAATCATGATGGAAAATGCAAAGGTGAAAGCTATTCGGGATTGGCAACCCCCGACCAAGGTCCCAGAACTTCGGTCATTTCTCGGCTTGGTGAACTACTACCGCCTCTTTATTAAAGGATACTCGGCCAAAGCAACCCCACTGACCGATCTACTCAAGAAAAACCAGGTATGGCATTGGTCCAGCAAGTGTCAGCAAGCTTTCGAAGAACTCAAGCAAGCGGTATCCGAAGAACCCGTACTGGCCTTGCCGGACCACACAAAAGCTTTTGAGGTACAAACTGACGCTTATGATTTCGCTATTGGAGGAGTGCTCATGCAAGATGGACACCCCATTGCCTTTGAGAGCCGGAAACTCAATGAGACGGAAAGACGGTATACAGTGCAAGAAAAGGAAATGACTGCGGTCATACACTGCCTGCGAACATGGCGACATTACTTGCTTGGCTCACACTTTGTGATCATGACGGACAATGTTGCTACGAGTTATTTCCAGACGCAAAAGAAGTTAAGTCCCAAGCAAGCTCGATGGCAAGACTTCTTGGCGGAATTCGACTACCGACTCGAGTACAAGCCGGGGAAAGCTAATGTAGTCGCGGATGCCCTAAGCAGGAAGGCGTAACCGCCACTATGAGTTCAAGTATGCCAAAGTCCGACCTCATCCAACGGATTAAGGAAGGAATCCAACAAGGCGCCCAACTGAAAGATCTTTTGGACAAAATAAGGCAAGGCAAAACAAGGCGATTTTGGGAAGAAGATGGTATTGTACGCACCATTGGCGATCGGATATTTGTGCCTAAGTGGGGAAAACTTCGAAAAGAGATCATAAAGGAGTGCCACGACACTAAGTGGGCTGGTCACCCAGGAATCGAACGCACCACTGCACTCGTGCAGGCCTCATACTATTGGCCGCAAATGAGGGACGAAATTGAAGCCTACGTGAAGACTTGTCTTGTATGCCAGCAAGACAAAAATGAGCAGAATCTGCCGGCAGGATTGTTGGAGCCCCTGCCCATTGCATCAAGGCCCTGGGAGAGTGTGTCTATGGACTTCATCACAACTCTCCCGAAAACAGAAGGATTCGGAAGTATCATGGTGGTAGTGGACCGATACAGTAAGTATGCTACTTTCATTGCCACATCACCCGATTGCAATGCTAATGAAGCTGCCCGTCTATTCTTCAAACATATCATCAAACTTTGGGGGATTCCATTAAGAATTGTGAGTGATCGAGACCCTCGATTCACTGGACGATTTTGGAGAGAACTATTCGAGCTATTGGGAACCGACCTCAAGTTCTCGACAAGTTTCCATCCCCAAACAGACGGACAGACCGAACGAATCAATGCTTTACTGGAACTATATCTAAGGCACTATGTAAGCGCCCATCAGAAGGACTGGCCAAAATTACTTGATGTGGCCCAGTTCTCTTACAATCTGCAGAAAATCGAGGCAACAGGTAAGTACCCTTTCGAAATCATTATGGGTTTTCAGCCACTAACCCCAAATGTTGTAGCCTCGACACATGAAGGAAAAAGTCCCGCAGCTCACCGCATTGCCCGAGAATGGCATGAGGAATCAGACTTTACGCGCACCTACCTTGACAAGGCCGCCCGGAAGATGAAGAAGTGGGCTGATCCTAAAAGAAGAGACATTAAATTCCAAGAAGGTGATCAGGTCATGGTCAAACTTTCTACCAACCAATTCAAGGCATTGCGCAAAGTACACAAAGGATTGGTGAGGAGGTACGAAGGACTATTTACAATAATTAAACGTGTTGGAAATGTCTCTTATATGTTGCAACTCCCTCCAAAACTTAAAATACATCCGGTCTTCCACGCGACCCAATTGAAACTCTACCATGCCGACTCTGAAGACCCGCACCGAGGAGAGTCAAATCGTGCACCTACTGCCGTAATCACCTCATTCGACAAGGAGGTGGACTATATTGTGACAGAACGAATTACTCGGAAGAGAGGCGTGCCTCCCGGCACGGAATACTTGGTAAAATGGAAAAACCTCCCTGATAGCGAAGCAACATGGGAATGAGAAGACGAACTCTGGCAATTTCAAGATCACATCAAGAGGTTCAAACAAGAGAACGCGCCGAGGACGTCGCTGAAATAGGTGGGGGAGGATGTGACGGGTTGGGCGAAAGCGACCCGGATAACCCTAACATGAGTCTCTATGTGTCGGAAGGTTCCGGAAGGTTCTAGAATGATCAAGAAAGACCCAGAGATCTCTACATACTTGTAAATTCGTAGATGACTCTAGAAGCATGTAGAAATGTACTTCTTACACACTTTGTAGAATACTCATGTAAAATGCCCATGTAAATGTACTACAAGCATCTAGAGTGTTCTATCTAGAAAGTTCTATCTAGAGAGTTCCACTCCAGAACTCTCCTAGGCTGGTATAAAAGGGCGAGGAGCCTCATTTGCTCACTCCATCCAGAAATTTTCAAGCAATCAAGCATTGTAAAGCTCTCTTGTACCCAAAGCATTCATACTTAATAAAATCCTTTTGTGCCATTGCCCCTTTTCTCGTTACTTTCAGGCTTACTTAGCAACTCGACTCAGCTTAGTTGTTTAAGTGCCGCACGGGTTAGCTGCGCAAAACTCCCATCCCGTGACAGTACGCTAGGCTTTCTTGTTTGCGTGCGCTATCGAGCACACTTAACGCACGCTACACAGAGTACTTAGCGTGCGCTAAGCAGTTCAGGCAGATTACATTTTATGAGCTTTTGGCCATAAATCGAATTGTTAGACATTCGTACGACGTGAGATAAATTCTATATTATTTCTTTTGTTAAGGTTCGAGCTTGTTACATGATTGATTGAGGGGGGCGACCTTCGAGTGTTCGTTTTCGTGGAAGTATTGTTCTTGTCTTCGAATCGAGGCAAGTACCTTATTTGTTTTACGTATTGATGTTATACATATTATCGTGCATATATGTCATTATTGTATGTCCACCTCGTGTTGGTCCGACGGGATCATCGGGGTATCTATGCTAGCGTGCGCTGGATCATCGGACGGGTTCTTCCACCACGGGTTGGTCTGACGGGATCATCGTGGGTTCTAGGCAGTGAACGCTGGATCGTCAGAATTACTACGTGTATGTTGTGATATCATGTTGTGATTATCAGTTATGTATGTCATTTATGGTCATGCCATACACCAAACATATACTATATTTATGTAACACCCCAATTCACGAATGGGATATTACACGCCGTAGAACCCTCGTGAGGTCTACCAGGCTAACACAAGACACATAAACCACAATGAAATCCCAAAAGATACGCTCAAAAGTAAATAAGGTCGTGGCCTCGGCAAAACATTTTAACGGTGCATGAAACATAAGTCAAATACCAATTCATTGCCCACGTAGGGGACTTATACCAAGTTTAAAAGTAAACAGTCTAACTCCAGTACTCGATAATGCAATGACAAAACATAAAAATACAGACTCGAGCCACATCATCATGCCATCCCATCCTTTGCGTGCGCATCCCGTGCCTGCTCCTCAGCTCGACCAGTACCTGAAATGCATAAGACGCATTTCCCACATTATATACATACACGATTCAACGCGAACAAATCATTAGGAAAGATCATCTTGAGAATCAATATTCCGGAATATCACATTTACACCAAAACGGTAAATAATCAAGTTTTCCACATCACAAATATCCACGCTTGGTAACTCGCGACCGTACCCATTAGTATCGGCCCCCAGAGGTCCCGTCGAACCGTCCCCAGGTGAGAAACCACTTCCGCGGCCGTACCCATTAGTATCGGCCCCCAGAGGTCCCGTCGAACTGTCCCCAGGTGGAAGAACAATCAACACACGTACACAAGTCCACTTCCGTGGCCCTACCCATTAGTATTGGCCCCCAGAGGCCACATGCCATCCCCAAGTGGAAGAGTAACCAACACAATCATTCAATAATCCAGTTAACATCACTCGCATCAAAACCGTACACACATAATGAAATATAATACATGTACTTGCCTTGAATAAGACGAAACGAAGGAACCGATGAAGGAATAGGTTTCGGTCCGAACAATCCTCCCAAATCCGTTCCTAACATAATAACAGTATACAACAAGTCTTATTAATGCGGATAGGTAAGAATTAATCCTAATTCTACCCGTTGGAACAATTTGTCGGTCATGACTTGGGTATCGTCGACTATAAGTGACGAACAATGGAAAACTTGGAGTTTAAATCCACAAATCATCAATAAAAATGAAGGATTACAAGTACACGATCGAAGTCTAGCGATAATCCAATGATAATTCGGACTAAAAGAGTCAAATCCCAAGAAATCCCCAAAATTTCCCCAAAATCTCAAAACAAGGGTTTCATGGATTCTTACCTTGATTCGGATGGTGGAAAGTGATAGGAACTTGAAGAATTCCCGCAAGGAATGCACGGATGGTAATGGATGATGATATTCAGTCGGAATCGGCCCTAACCCTTGTCTGGAATCGCTTAAAGCCGAGAAGGATAAGAAATGATGGAAAAATGACGAAGTTGAGTGCTGCTGTCCTATTTATATTAAACAGGCTTAGCGCACGCTACGCACAAGCATTAGCATGTGCTAAGGGGGTGTGGAAGAACAGTTTGCTTACTATCCTCCAGTTAGCGTACGCAAGCTAACATGATTAGTGTGCGCTAATGCTAGGAATTAGCGTGCGTTAACGCTGAATTAGCGTATGCTACCTGGTCCAGTACAGAAATACTGAACCTACTGTCCAAACCGCTGAAATCGTTAGCGCACGCTACGAATCCTAGGTTAGTGTATGCTAACCACACAGTGATAGCGCGCGCAAGTAAGCCCGGAGTAGCGTGCGCTACTCAGGCAGCAGTTTAGTACTGCCGAGTACACTGCTGCCAACAGCACAAAAGTATCGAAATGTGAAGCAAGACCAGAATCCGGAAACATAAACACGGAATATTCAAGACGACAAAGCTGAGTGTTGAAAGAGAATATAATCCCGATCACCGGAGAGTCCGTAATGAAACAAATAAAGTGAAATTCCCTAAACTTATGGAAATTACAAAAATGGCCCAAGTGCCCAAAAATCGCGATAAAACGTCGGATTAACAAACCGAAAGTTTCAACACGACCAACTCAACCATAAAAACTTATGCAAACCAAGAAACAACAAAAACGAACGAGTTTTACGAGAATCGAACGTACATGCGACAAGATATAATTCAAGATGAAATTATGCAAAAACATCCTCGAAACTCGTCCAAACGGAAAATCTCCAAGAACAAAATAGGTTCAGAATTTCAAAACAGTAACAAGCGAGTCGTCCGAAATGAACATACACCAAAATTAGAAATTGCCAAAAATAGAAGGTACGGATATTACATTCTCTCCCCCTAAAAATAAGTTTCGTCCCGAAACTTACAACGCGAATATTTCGGGATATCTCGACCGCATACTCTCTTCCGTCTCCCATGTGGCTTCCTCGGATCCATGCCTCGACCATTGAACTTTAACCAAAGGAATGGTTTTATGATGAAGTTGCTTCACCCGATGTTCTAAACTCTGAATCGGCCTCTCCTCGATGGTAATGTCGGGTCCCAACTCGATCTCTCCAAAAACAATAATATGGCTAGGGTCCGGTACGTACTTCCTAAGCTGGGAAACATGAAATACGTTATGCACGTGACTCAAGGACGACAGCAAGCCTAACCGATAGGCAAGCTCTCCAACTCTCTCTAAAATCTCAAATGGTCCAATATATCTCGGACTAAGTTTACCTTTCCGACCGAAGCAATAAATCCCCGTGTCGGCGACACCTTAAGCAAAACATGATCTCCCACCTCAAAATCCAACGGCCGGTGATGCGTATCGGCATAGGACTTCTACCGACTCTGGGCCGTCAATAATCTATCGCGAATCAGGGCAATCTTCTCTCTCGTCTCAACTACCATATCGGGCTCGGTACCAATCAGCTCGGACGCATCGTTCCAACACAACGGCGATCTTCACCTCCTCCCATACAATGCCTCAAATGGTGCCATTTTGATCTAGGCGTGCCAACTATTGTTGTACGTGAACTCGATCAATGGCAAGTGCGACTCCCAATCATCCTTCCAATCTAAGGCACAAGCTCTCAACATATCCTCCAACGTCTGGATCGTCCGCTCTGACTGTCCGTCAGTCTGAGGGTGGTAAGATGTACTGAGTCTCAACTCAATCCCCAAAGCTCGATGAACAGTTTGCCAAAAATGTGATACAAACCGGCCATCTCGATCTGAAACAATACTCCTAGGGGTCCCATGCAATCTCACGATCTCTGCAATAAACACTCGTGCCAGCCTCTCTAGTCCCCAAGTGTCCTTAATACCCAGGAAATGAGCTGATTTGGTTAGTTGATCAACAATAACCCAAATCATGTTCATTCCAGTCCGGGTCCTAGGCATCCCGGTAATGAAATCCAAAGAGATGTCTTCCCATTTCCATTCCGGAATGGGAAGTGGTCGTAGCAACCCCGCGGGCCGCTGATGCTCAATCTTAACCTGCTAACAGGTCAAACACTTCGCCACAAACTCGCTAACGTCCATCTTCAAATTGCTCCACCAATAGTTACTCCTCACATCCTTGTACATTTTGCTCGTACCAGGATGTATGGAATAAGGCGTAGTATGAGCCTCACTCAAGATCTTCTGCCTCAACTCAATGTCATTCAGTACACATAATCTGCCGCAAAATCTCAGAACGCCATCATCCTGAACCACAAATCCATGGGCTTTCCCCTTCCTCACATCCTCCCTCAGCTGGACCAAAAACGGAGCGTCGTACTGTTTCGCCTTGATATCATCAGTCAAGGACGAAGTGATCTCTAACGCACATAACTGACCTTGAACTCTCTGAACCCAAACCTCGATATTCTGACAAATAAAATCCCACTGGATCCTACTCTGTGGCGTAAGTACCTCTAACATCTGTAATGCCATCGGCTTCCGGCTCAACGCATCAGCCACTACGTTAGCCTTGCCTGGATGATAAAGTATCTCGAGGTCGTAATCTTTAATTAGCTCTAACCACCTACGCTGCCTCATATTCAACTCTTTCTGACTGAAGATGTACTTCAGACTCTTGTGGTCCGTAAAAATCTTACACGACGACCCATAGAGATAATGCCTCCATATCTTTAAGGGAAAAACGACAGCAGCTAACTCAAAATCGTGCGTGTGATAATTTACTTCATAAGGTTTCAACTGGCGGGACGCATAAGCAATCACCCTGTCTCTCTGCATCAAAAAACATCCGAGCCCAAGGCCCGAAGCATCACTATATACCTCAAAATCCTCGTTCCCCTGAGGTAACGCTAACACGGGTGTGGTAGTTAGTCGTCTCTTCAACTCGTCAAAACTAATCTGTCTGTCTGCGGTCCACTCGAATTTCTAAACCTTCTCGAGCAACTGAGTGAGTGGTCTAGCGATCTTAGAAAAACCCTCAACAAATCTATGGTAATAGCCGGCGAGACCCAGAAAACTCCTCACCTCCTTCACGTTCTTAGGCGGCTCCTAAGCCATCACTGCTTCTATCTTCTGCGGATCTACCCGAACTCCCTCTGCTGAAATCACATGCCCGAGGAACATCACTTCCTCGAGCCAAAACTCACACTTAGAGAACTTCGCATACAACTGCTCAGCTCTCATAATGTCTAATACAATCCGGAGATGTAAGGTGTGCTCCTCCCGACTCCGTGAATAGATAAGAATGTCATCGATAAAGACGACTACGAATTTGTCCAGATACTCAATAAAAACTTTGTTCATCAACTGCATGAACACTGCTGGGGCATTGGTTAGCCCGAAAGGCATAACCACAAACTTGTAATGGCCATATCTCGTCCGAAAGGCAGCTTTCGGTATATCGATGTCCCGAATCCTCAACTGGTAGTAGCCCGATCGCAAATCAATCTTCGAAAATACTGTCGCCCCCTGAAGCTAATCAAACAAATCGTCAATCCGGGGCAAAGGGTATTTATTTTTGATGGTTAACTTATTTAATTCTCGATAGTCGATGCATAAACGAAGCGATCCATCCTTCTTCTTAACAAAAAGTACGGGCGCACCCCAAGGCGATGCGCTCGGTCGAATATACCATTTATCTAACAACTCTCCCAACTTATTTTTCAACTCTAACATCTCCGACGGTGCCATACGGTACGGCGCTCTAGAAATAGGGGCCGCAATCGGCTATAGATCAATAGGAAACTCCACCTCTCGATGTGGTGGTAATCCCGGCAAGTCATCCGGAAATACGTTGGGGTATTCACTAATAACTGGAATTGACGACAAATCAACTCCACCATCTTCCGCCTTCAGAGCGTAACACCAGTAGCCGACACAACCCTGGTTCAGAAGTTTCATCGCCTTTAAGGCGCTAATCACACTCTCCGATCTACCCGGCTTACAACCGATGAGAGTATGCTCGCGGCCACTATTGAGATGGTACGTGTCCAATAGTTCATAATAGCAGCGTGACGATCCAACCAATAGTCTCCGAGGATCAAATCCTCACCTTTAAGGTCTATAACAATGAGATTCGAGGGCCAATCCCGGCTCCCGATCCTCACTGGGCAATCCCTAACCTCTCGGTCCCCAACCATATGATTCCCGCTGGGTGTACCCACTACAAATGGTTCACACTCAAACAAGCAGTCAAAACCAATACGACTCACACAGTCCGGAGCAATAAAGGAGTGGGTAGCACCCGAATCAAAAAGCACTGAAACTGGATGAGAAAGGATCTGAGTGGTACCTGACGCCACCAGAACGTCTACCTCCTCTGTGCGCCTCATCTGATATAATCGGGGGTGAACTGAACCCACGGACCGAACTCTGCGGAACATGAGTAGCTGGAGTGCTGTGGTCCCTCTGATCGACAGTGGTAGTCGGAACTCTAGCGGCCCTGGTGGCCCTCTCACAATGAGCTGCCCGATGCCCGGTCTGTCCGCAAGTGAAGCAAGCAACTAACAGATATGGGCAATCCTTCATAACGTGCTTGGGCTGACTGCAATTAAAACAAACCCTCCCGCCAGGTGTAGTAGACTGGACTGAACGGTTACCCTGAGATCCACCGCCCTGATGAAACGGCCTCTTCCCAGGTTTAGGAGGAGAACAAGATCTCGAAAACTGACCACCCTTACCGGCCGAGAATCCACCAGTAGTCTTCTGCTTCTTAGCTTCCGAAACCGACTCTGATTCCGGGATGGCCATCTCGATCGCTAGAGCGCGATCCTGATATTCCTTCAAAGTGGCACACATGAGCGGTGCCATACTCTGCCTGATATGCGGCTTCATGCACATATTGAAGTAACGGATTTTATCGGCCTCCGTCCTCACCTAACCTCTCACAAAACCGAGCTGCTGATTGTAAGAGATAATGGCCTGCAAAATCGGCACATCCTGGGGTGCGGCAGTGAAGAACTCCACAATTCTGCGTTCTTTGACTGGCGGCGGACAATATTCTGCTTCCATAGCAGTCCTGAACTTCTCCCAAGTAGCCCAACGGTCTCTGGGCGCAACGGCCTCCCACCATTCCGCAGCTTCCTTATCCAGGAGGTACTGGGCGATATGTACCCTCCTGTCCTCGGGACAAGCTACGGCATCAAAGGTCCTGGACAACTGAAAAAGCCAATTCTCCCAACTGAGGGAGTCAGAAAATCCGGAGAAACGAGGAGGGTGCATCTTAGTCACTGTCTGAAGCCACTTACTAGCTTCCTCTTTAGGTGTCGGGGGCGGATTCTGACGTCCACCTTGAGCTATCTGAGCAAGTTGGGCTACTAACTACTGAAGTACGGCAGTAGCCCCATCGTCGGCATTATTACCCGATGGCACTGAGTGAGAGGCTGAGTCCGCAGAGGATTGAGAAAGTGAGCCTTCTTTATTATCAGCACCTCGACCACGGCCTCGGCCGCGTCCCCTAGCTGGTCTACCACGACCTCTCAACATACTGAAAAAATATGAAAAGAACAAGATTAGAAAGATTCACACTTTACAAGGTTGGCATCACAATTCACAATTCCGAACAACGCAAGAGAACGAATTATAAAAGTATAAGAGTTCGAGGAGACTTACAGCCACGGGTCGCACGAAAAGACGGCAACAAGATGATGTTAAGCTCAACGACTAACTCTAACGACGCAACTGACAGACCCAAAATTTACCGACAGCCTAGGTATTCAAAACCTAAGCTCTGATACCATAAATATAACACCCCAATTCACGAATGGGATATTACATGCCGTGGAAACCTCGTGAGGTCTACCAAGCTAACACAAGACACATAATCCACAATGAAATCCCAAAAGATACGCTCAAAAGTGAATAAGGCCACGGCCTCGGCCAAAATATTTTAACGGTGCATTAAACATAAGTCAAATACCAATTCATTACCCACGTAGGGGACTTATACCAAGTTTAAAAGTAAACAATCTAACTCCAGTACTCGACAATGCAATGACAAAACATAAAAATACAGACTCGAGCCACATCATCATGCCAGCCCATCCTTTGCATGCGCATCCCGTGCCTGCTCCTCAGCTCGACCAGTACCTGAAATGCATAAGACGCATTTCCCCCATTTAAGGGGTTAGCATTCGAATAGCTAGTGCAAGTATACAATTACACGACATTATATACATACATGATTCAATGCGAACAAATCATTAGGAAAGATCATTTTGAGTATCAATATTCCGGAATATCACATTTACACCAAAACGGTAAATAATCAAGTTTTCCACATCACAAATATCCACGCTTGGTAACTCGCGACCGTACCAATTAGTATTGGCCCCCAGAGGTCCCGTCGAACCATCCCCAGGTGAGAAACCACTTCCGTAGCCGTACCCATTAGTATCGGCCCCCAAAGGTCCCGTCGAACCGTCCCAGGTGGAAGAACAATCAACACACGCACACAAGTCTACTTCCGTGGCCGTACCCATTAGTATCGGCCCCCAGAGGCCACATGCCATCCCCAGGTGGAAGAGTAACCAACACAATCATTCAATAATCCAGTTAACATCACTCGCATCAAAACCGTACACACATAATGAAATATAATACATGTGCTTGCCTTGAATAAGACGAAACGAAGGAAACGACAAAGGAATAGGTTTCGGTCCGAACAATCCTCCCAAATCCGTTCCTAACATAATAACGGTATACAATGTAATATCCGTAATTTTCCATTTTTAGCAGTTTCCATTTTTGGTGTATGTCTATTTTTATCGACTCGCTTGTAACCGTTTCGATATTTCAAATCTACTTTGTTCTTGGAGTTTTTCCATTTGGACGAGTTTTGATGATGTTTTCACGTAATTTCATTTTATGACATGTTTTGCCGTATGAACGTTCGATTCTCGTAAAACTCGTTCGTTTTCGTTGTTTCATGGCTTGTACAAGTTCGTATGGTTGAGTTGGTCATGTTGAAACTTTCGGTTTGTAAATCCGACGTCGTTTCGTGATTTTCGGGCACTTGGGCCATTTTCGTAATTTCCTATAAATTTAGGGAAATTCATCTCCTTGTCGTATTTTGGACTCCTCGGTAGTTGGAAGTGCATTTAGTTTCGAGCACTCAGCTTCGTTGTTATGAATACCTCATATTTACACTTTTTATTCTATCCTCGTGTTGTAGTTCGTCGTTGAATCGACTGTGCAGAATCGGTGTTCAGAACTGGGGTCTGTTACGTGCATAACGTACGTTATGCATGATCCATAACGTACGTTATGACCCTTCACAATTCAGTACAGACATTTGGTTATGTACGTTAACCAGTATTGGGTTACGTACGTAACCATCATAACGTAAGTTAACAGCTTGTGTTAACGTACGTAACGCGCTGTCAGCGTTTTTAAACCTGACTTAACCCCAGTCAGTTTCTTTTCATCCTTCTTCGCCCCTTTTCGCGACGTGAGCGTTCTTGAGCACCTTTGGAGCGATTTTTCCAGAGCAATCCGTGGATTTCCTCTAGAGATTGACTATTGTGTACCAAGGGAGATTAATCTACAACATTATCATCATCCATCCGTCGAATTCAAGGTATTTTCTCAGGAACCCTAACTTTTTTTGGGGGTTTTTTGGGATTCTAGGGATTAGTTCCAAATTGTTCGACTAAGTTATGATATTCCTTACCGATTGTGACTATTGGGTGATTCCAAATCCATTTTCCTTGATTTTAATCCGTGAATTATCAATACGGGGAGATTATGCGTAAACCCTCGCCGTATCAATTGAACGTCTATCACCGTGTATTGTAATCGGGGTTATGGGTGCATACCATTCAATTATTGATGTCCGTTGGGACTGAGTTATGTTAATTCTTCATTTAGGAACCGCCTTTTTCCATTCGGATCGCCCGTAGTCGATTTTCGCTCCCGATTCTTCAACAATGTCTCAAAGGCAAGTACTTTACATTTGTTTACATGTTCTAGTATTTGAATTATGGTTGTATTGTGGTTGTTGTGGATGGATATGTGTATGTTCACCTAGGGACGGTCCGACGGGGCCTCTAGGGATACGTTGTCGTGAGTTTCGTATCGTGAACTGTGGTTAACCACCAAGGGATGTCCGACGGGGCTCTGCGGGGTACAGTGGCCGTGAGTCACGTACCAAGGTTAACTTTGAATTGTTTTGGTGGGAGAAAATGTGTTTTGTGCTTGTGCATCGTAAATATTCCGGAATATAAAATGTTTTCTAAAATGACTTTTTGGCGCATATATTCATCTGATTAGAATGTAGTTCAAATGAATTGTACTTGCACTAGCAGTTGTCGCTAACCCCTTAAATGGGGGAAATACTTTTTGTATTTCAGGTATCGATCGTGGGGACAAACGAGCGCTTGAGCCGTATGAGGATGATGGGCAAGCATGATACTGACCAGTAGTCATTTGTTGGTATTCAGTTCTGTCTATTATTTTTGATGTCTTGTTTTCGGACTTTTGTATTATAAAATTGGTTTAAGTACTCGAGTACTTCTTGTTTGAAAATTCTTAATGTTGTGTTCCCGTTTTGGGAAATGGATTGATGTTGGATTCTATTTGTCATTTTAATGGTGATTGTTTGTCGTTGTTGAATGTCTTGTTGGTATGTTAGCCTGGTGGATTCTATAGTGTGGGGTCCACGGCGCTGTAATATACCCTGAATGTCTTGGGGGTGTTACAGAATATGGTATCGGAGCTTAGGTTTATAGATACCTAGGCTGTCGGTTATTTGGGTCTAGTTAAGTGTCGTTTTTGGGACAGTATCACTGCTATGCCATCATCTCAGTACGCCGGTGCTCGTAAGTTTTTCCTAACTTGACTCGTTTCACCGTTCTGTTCTATTCCTGTCTTAGTATCTTGTTGCGTTTTGCATTTGAATTGTACTTACCCGTTACTTCTTCAGAATTCCTGCTGGTAGAGGACGCGGACGCGGACGCGGTAGGGGACGTGGCGCAGCCGGTGGGGCGGCCATGTCTGATCACTCGGGAACTGATTCGGCGATGCCTTTTTTGTCGAACAGTGTTCCCCCTAGTTCCGGAGGTCAGCAGGACTAGTCTGCTAGCTCCGGTAATGCACATGAGAATGTTGGAGTGGCCAACATTTTGCAGCAAGTAGCGAACCAGATGACGCTACTGACTCAAGCCGTTTTGGTCAGGCTAATGCTAACCCGCTTCCGCCTACTGGATCCGGCAATGACAAGTAACTTCAGGACGTGATTCGTATGCGTCCTCCGCAGTTTGATGGTGCTTCCGATCCTTCCGGATGGGAGAGTTGGCTTTTTGAGATGGAAAAAGTATTTGAGGCTGCTAATTGTTCTGAGGAGAGGAAAGTACCCATTGCTGAGTACTTCCTCGCCAAGGAAGCAGCAACGTGGTGGCAAGCGGTGAAGCTGCGTGACCGGGCAGCTACATGGGCAGAGTTTCGGGATTTGATGGAAGATGAATTCTGTCCATGGCCAGTGAAAGAGGGGAGGATCCGAGCCTTCTTTGATGCTAAGCCCCAAGATGTTCCTATTTCTCAAGCTATCAAAGACTACAATCAACAACTGCATTATGTGAGGAACCAAGTCCGAGATGAGCTTGATAAGATCCGCCACTTTGATATGCGGATGAAACCGAGGGTGCGCCAATACATGTCTGGTCTGGGGTGCACGACTTTGAAAGATTATCAGAATAAAGCTATGGCTTACGAGATGTCGTTTTCTGCGACGGAGACGACAACCGAAGGAAAGAAGCAGAAGACCTCCGGTCAGTTTTCAGGAGGCAAGTCAGGAGGGTATCCGAAGGCTCAGTCTGGTTCGCGAGTCTTTGGGAGTCAGTCGCCATCAGTTGGGCGAGGTAACGGTTCTAGGTCTGCTCCTGCTGGTTCCGTCCGTGGTCCTACGTGCTTCAACTGTAGTCGCCTGGGCCACATAATGAGTGAGTGTGATAGGCCTCCGATTCAGTGTCTTGCTTGTGGTTGGATGGGTCATCGTGCTAAGTTTTGTATGGAGGTAGCTAAAGCTCCAGTTACTCAGATATCAGCCCCAGCTGCGGGAGAGCCGAGTGTTAATCAGGCACCGACAGTTCCTCAGCCGCAGCAGATTTTTGGTAGAGGTCGAGGACGTGGGCAGCCTTCTAGAGGGGGAGCTTCTAGTGCGGGGTCTGTTCCGCCCCGTGTGTATGAGATGAGGCGTGCCGGAGATCCTGACGCGATGGTGGCTACAGGTACTGTCCACATCCTTGATCATCCGGTTTCCGTATTGTTCGATTCTAGTGCTACGCATTCTTTTATATCTATGGATTGTGTGCGTCGTCTACATGTTGATTGCCTTGTTGCTTGTGAGCCTTTTGTTGTTAAACTTCCTAGTGGGGATAGCATCGTGGGGGATCGTGAGGTTAGAGATTTTCCAGTGAGTATCGCGGGGAGGGTTTGGCCTTCCAATCGATCAGTAGATATTAGAGATGAGGATTTGATTCTGGGTGAGGATTGGCTGGACCGTCATGGGGCGATCATGAATTATAGAACGAGGACTGTTTCGATGTTAGCCTCTGACGGTACCGAGCATTCTTTCGTGGGGCGTAAGCGGTGTGGCCAGAGACTCCTGATCAGCGCCTTGAAGGCGGTGAGACTTCTTCGAGGAGCTTGTACGGGCTATTGGTGTTACGCTTTGAGATCGGAAGAAGGGGGAGTCGATCTCTCGTCTATTCCGGTAGTGTGTGAGTATCCTGATGTTTTTCCAGACGAGTTGCCGGGTTTGCCGCCGGACCGAGAAGTTGAGTTTACCGTCGATTTAGAGTCGGGTGCAGCACCTATCTCTAAGACGCCATACCGTATGGCGCCCGCCGAGATGCTGGAGCTGAAGAAACAGTTGGGAGAGTTGCTAGACATGGGGTATATTCGACCGAGCGCTTCACCTTGGGGCGCACCGGTCCTGTTTGTGAAGAAGAAGGACGGGTCACTTCGTTTATGTATCGACTACCGAGAGTTGAACAAAGTGACCATCAAAAACAAGTATCCGCTCCCGAGGATTGATGACTTGTTTGATCAGTTGCAAGGGGCAACCGTGTTTTCGAAGATTGATTTGAGATCAGGGTATTATCAGCTCCGAGTGAAGGATACCGATATTCCGAAGACGGCCTTTCGGACAAGATATGGTCACTACGAGTTTGTGGTTATGCCTTTTGGGCTAACCAATGACCCAGCCGTGTTCATGAAGCTTATGAACAAAGTCTTTATCGAGTACCTCGATAAGTATGTAGTCGTTTTTATCGACGACATCCTGATTTACTCGAGGAGCGAGGAGGAGCACGCCCGTCATTTGCATATCGTATTAGATATTTTGAGAACTCAGCATCTTTTTGCGAAGTTCTCAAAGTGCGAGTTTTGGTTATGGGAGGATATGTTTCTCGGTCATGTGATCTCGGCCGAGGGTGTTCGTGTGGACCCACATAAGGTAGAGGCAGTGTTGGATTGGGCGCCGCCCAAGAACGTGAAGGAGGTCCGCAGTTTTCTGGGATTAGCCGGATATTATCGTAGATTCGTCGAGGGGTTCTCTAAGCTCGCTCGACCACTGACTCAGTTGTTACAGAAGTCAGAGAAGTTTGTGTGGACCGATGAGAGGCAGAATAGTTTTGAGGAGTTGAAGAAGCGGTTGACAACCGCTCCTGTTTTGGCTTTTACCGAGTGGTAATGAGGGTTTCTCGGTTTTCAGTGATGCTTCGGGCCAAGGGCTCGGATGTGTACTTATGCAGCACGGGAGGACGACTGCCTATGCTTCCCGTCAGTTAAAACCGTACGAGTTGAATTACCCTACGCACGATCTTGAGTTGGCCGCAGTCGTATTTGCGTTGAAGATCTGGCGTCATTACTTGTATGGCTCGTCGTGTCAGATTTTCACCGATCACAAGAGCCTGAAGTACATTTTCACCCAGAAAGAGCTTAATATGAGACAGAGGAGGTGGTTGGAATTGATTAAGGACTACGATCTCGAGATCCTCTATCATCTGGGCAAGGCTAATATGGTAGAAGATGCCTTGAGCCGAAAATCGGTATCGCTTCGGGCGCTTGAGCTACTCATGGCCCAGTCGGGACTTCAGCGAGAGTTTACGAGGCTGAGCATTGAGGTTGTACTACCAGAGAGTTCCGGGCAGTTGCGTACTCTTGAGATTTCTTCATCTCTGGTCGATGATATTAAATTGGGACAGTTGGAGGAGCCGATGTGTATTCAGCTACGAGAGAGTGTAGGGAAGGGGAAAGCCCCAGGATTCGTTATTCATGAGGACGGTGTGTTGATATTCCGAGGTCGGTTGTGTGTTCCGAACGACTCGGAATTGAGACAGAGTATTATGCGAGAGGCTCATGCGTCACCTTACTCAGTCCATCCGGGCTCGAGTAAAATGTATAAAGATCTGAGGAAAATTTTTTGGTGGAACGATATGAAGAAGGAGGTAGTTCAGTTTGTGGCTAAGTGTTTGACTTGTCAGCAAGTCAAGATTGAGCATCAGCGGCCAGCCGGGTTATTGAAACCTTTTCCCGTCCCAGAGTGGAAGTGGGAGGATATCTCTATAGATTTTTTCACGGGTTTGCCGAGGACGAAGACTGGTATGAATATAGTGTGGGTGATTGTAGACCGACTGACTAAGTCGGCACATTTTCTGGGCGTCAAGGATACTTGGGGTCCAGAAAAGTTGGCTCGTATTTTTATCGCACAGATAGTGAGGCTTCATGGTACGCCGAGGACCATTATTTCAGATAGAGATGGCCGATTTGTATCGCATTTTTGGCAGGAGGTGCATAAGGCATTGGGGACACAGTTACGTTTGAGCACTTCGTTCCATCCCCAGACTGATGGGCAGTCCGAACGTACCATTCAGACGTTCGAGGATTTGTTGCGCGCGTGCGCATTAGATTGGAGTAGTGACTGGGAGGAGCATTTGGCCTTAATTGAGTTTACTTATAATAATAGATGGCACGCGTCGATTAAGATGGCACCGTATGAGGCACTTTATGGACGACGTTGCCGATCGCCGATATGTTGGGATGAGCCGTCCGATCTAGTTGGTACCAAGCCAGACCTTGTGTTAGAGACGAGGGAGAAGGTTGAATTGATTAGAAAGAGAATGTTGGCTGCTCAGAGTCGACAAAAGTCTTATGCGGATGTTAGGCGTCGACCCTTGGAGTTTGAGGTGGGAGATCATGTTCTGTTGAGAGTATCTCCGACGAAGGGAGTTTTCCATTTTGGGAAGAAAGGGAAACTCAGCCGAGATATATTAGACCTTTCGAGATATTGGAGAGAGTGGGTGAGTTAGCGTACCGGTTGGCTTTGCCTCCGTCGTTGAGTCATGTTCATAGCGTATTTCACGTCTCCCAGCTGAGGAAGTATGTTCCGGACCCGTCACACATTATTGATTTTGGAGACGTGGAGATCGAGAAGGATGTTACGTTTGAGGAGAGGCCCGTTAAGATTTTGGAGTGTCGAGACAAACAGTTAAGGCACAAAAGCATTCATTTGGTTAAGGTGCAATGGTCGAGGCACGGAGTAGAAGAAGCGACGTGGGAGTTAGAGGAGGATATGCGTTCGAGGCATCCCGAACTTTTTGATTCTTAAGTTTCGGGACGAAACTTTATTTTAGAGGGGGAGAATGTAATATCCGTAATTTTTCATTTTTAGCAGTTTCCATTTTTGGTGTATGTCTATTTTTATCGACTCTCTTGTAACCGTTTCGACATTTCGAATCTACTTTGTTCTTGGAGTTTTTCCATTTGGACGAGTTTTGATGATGTTTTCACGTAATTTCATTTTATGACATGTTTTGCCATATGAACGTTCGATTCTCGTAAAACTCGTTCGTTTTCATTGTTTCCTGGCTTGTACAAGTTCTTATGGTTGAGTTGGTCATGTTGAAACTTTTGGTTTGTAAATCCGACGTCGTTTCGTGATTTTCGGGCACTTGGGCCATTTTCGTAATTTCCTATAAATTTAGGGAAATTCATCTCCTTGTCGTATTTTGGACTCCTAGGTAGTTGGAAGTGCATTTACTTTCGAGCACTCAGCTTCGTTGTTATGAATACCTCGTATTTACACTTTTTATTCTATCCTCGTGTTGTAGTTCGTCGTTGAATCGACTGTGCAGAATCGGTATTCAGAACTGGGGTCTGTTACGTGCATAACGTACGTTATGCATGATCCATAATGTATGTTATGACCCTTCACAATTCAGTACAGACATTTGGTTACGTACGTTAACCAGTATTCGGTTACGTACGTAACCATCATAACGTACGTTAACAGCTTGTGTTAACGTACGTAACGCGCTGTCAGCGTTTTTAAACCTGACTTAACCTCAGTCAGTTTCTTTTCATCCTTCTTCGCCCCTTTTCGCGACGTGAGCGTTCTTGAGCACATTTGAAGCGATTTGTCCAGAGCAATCCGTGGATTTCCTCTAGAGATTGACTAGTGTGTACCAAGGGAGATTAATCTACAACATTATCATCATCCATCCGTCGAATTCAAGGTATTTTCTCAGGAACCCTAACTTTTTTTTGGGGGTTTTCGGGATTCTAGGGATTGGTTCCGAATTGTTCGACTACGTTATGATATTCCTTACCGATTGTGACTATTAGGTGATTCCAAATCCATTTTCCTTGATTTTAATCCGTGAATTATCAATACGGGGAGATTATGCGTAAACCCTCACCGTATCGATTGAACGTCTATCACCGTGTATTGTAATAGGGGTTATGGGTGCATACCATTCGATTATTGATGTCCGTTGGGACTGAGTTATGTTAATTCTTCATTTAGGAACCGCCGTTTTCTATTCGGATCGCCCGTAGTCGATTTTCGCTCCCGTTCTTCAACAATGTCTCAAAGGCAAGTACTTTACATTTGTTTACATGTTCTAGTATTTGAATTATGGCTGTATTGTGGTTGTTGTGGATGGATATGTGTATGTTCACCTAGGGATGGTCCGACGGGGCCTCTAGGGATACGTTGTCGTGAGTTTCGTATCGTGAACTGTGGTTAACCACCAAGGGATGTCCGACGGGGCTCTGCGGGGTACAGTGGCCGTGAGTCACGTACCAAGGTTAACTTTGAATTGTTTTGGTTGGAGAAAATGTGTTTTGTGCTTGTGCATCGTAAATATTCCGGAATATAAAATGTTTTCTAAAATGACTTTTTGGCGCATATATTCATCTGATTAGAATGTAGTTCAAATGAATTGTACTTGCACTAGCAGTTGTCGCTAACCCCTTAAATGGGGGATATACTTTTTGTATTTCAGGTATCGATCGTGGGAACAAACGAGCGCTTGAGCCGTATGAGGATGATGGGCAAGCATGATACTGACCAGTAGTCATTTGTTGGTGTTCAGTTCTGTCTATTATTTTTGATGTCTTGTTTTGGGACTTTTGTATTATAAAATTGGTTTAAGTACTCGAGTACTTCTTGTTTGAAAATTGTTAATGTTGTGTTCCCATTTTGGGAAATGGATTGATGTTGGATTCTATTTGTCGTTTTAATGGTGATTGTTTGTCGTTGTTGAATGTCTTATTGGTATGTTAGCCTGGTGGATTCCATAGTGTGGGGTCCACGGCGCTGTAATATGCCCTGAATGTCTTGGGGGTGTTGCATACAACAAGTCTTATTAATGCGGATAGGTAAGAATTAATCCTAATTCTACCCGTTGGAACAATTTGCCAGTCATGAATTGGGTATCGTCGACTATAAGTGACGAACAATGGAAAACTTGGAGTTTAAATCCACAAATCATCAATAAAAACGAAGGATTACAAGTACACGATCGAAGTCTAGCGATAATCCAATGATAATTCGGACTAAAAGAGTCAAATCCCAAGAAATCCCCAAAATTTCCCCAAAATCTCAAAACAATGGTTTCAAGGATTCTTACCTTGATTCGGATGGTGGAAAGTGTTAGGAACTTGAATAATTCCCGTAAGGAATGCACGGATGGTAATGGATGATGATATTCAGTCGGAATCGTCCCTAACCATTGTCTGGAATCGCTCAAAGCCGAGAAGGATAAGAAATGATGGAAAAATGACGAAGTTGACTGCTGCTGTCCTATTTATATTAAACAGGCTTAGCGCACGCTACGCACAAGCATTAGCGTGCGCTAACGGGGTGTGGAAGAATAGCCCGCCTACTGTCCTCCAGTTAGCGTACGCAAGCTAACATGATTAGCGTGCGCTAATGCTAGGAATTAGCGTGCGTTAACGCTGAATTAGCGTACGCTACCTGGTCCAGTACAGAAATACCGAACCTACTGTCCAGACCGCTGAAATCATTAGCGCACACTACGAATCCTAGGTTAGCGTACGCTAACCACATAGTGATAGACCAGGCAAGTAAGCCCGGAGTAGCGCTCACTCAGCAGCAGTCAAGATCGCTTAGTACATCACGCTAACAAAGACAAAAGTATCGAAATGTGAAGCAAGACCAGAATCCAGAAACATAAACATGGAATATTCAAGACGACAAAGTTGAGTGTTGAAAGAGAATATAATCCCGATCACCGGAGAGTCCGTAATGAAACAAACAAAGTGAAATTCCCTAAACTTATGGAAATTACAAAAATGGCCCAAGTGCCCGAAAATCGCGATACAACGTCGGATTAACAAACCGAAAGTTTCAACACGACCAACTCAACCATAAAAACTTATGCAAACCAAGAAACAACGAAAACGAATGAGTTTTACGAGAATCAAACGTACATGCAACAAGATATAATTCAAGATGAAATTATGCAAAAACATCCTCGAAACTCGTCCAAACGGAAAATCTCCAAGAACAAAATAGGTTCAGAATTTCAAAATAGTAACAAGTGAGTCGTCCGAAACGAACATACACCAAAATTAGAAATTACCAAAAATAGAAGGTATGGATATTACAATTTAATTATCATATAATTAATAAAACCAGTCCAAAAGTTCGATTAAGATGAATTTAG
Source organism: Orobanche coerulescens (assembly GCA_033398695.1). NCBI lineage: Eukaryota > Viridiplantae > Streptophyta > Magnoliopsida > Lamiales > Orobanchaceae > Orobanche > Orobanche coerulescens. The sequence goes on along the minus strand of JAWKAU010000106.1, from coordinate 251,835 downwards.
GCGTCAAATTAACAAATTCTAAACATTAGACTAGAAATAGGGGCGACCGATTTGTAAATTGAGGGGAGGTTTTTTTGGCTCTCACAACTAAGGTTGTGTGATCTCTTCTTATGACAACCCTTTGTCATAGATCCCTTATTTATATTAAGTAACCATGGAGTCAAAACTTTAGTATTTATTTAGTTACCCTTTAGCTTATTAAATAATACAATATGTACAATATTCCGTATTATATATTATTTATCATTTAGTATTTTAATAAATATAATATCCAGTATTATATTTACTGTTCTCAGTTGATATAATTAGATAATATAATATATAATATCATATTATATATTACTGATTATTTAATTCCTTAATAAATATAATATCCAATATTATATCTATTAATTATTATTTCTTGTCTTTAATTGTCGTATGTGTGACCCAAAAGGCTTATATCATGTTGGCAATTATTTAATACCTTATTAAGTAATAAATCATAAGCAGTCTCTACTAAAATACTATGACTACCCAAATAATATAAGTTTATAGTCTATTAAATCATTTAGCATGTCAGATCCATTTTTCGCGCAATATCATATTTGAACAAAGTCATGGAAATTGTCATACTTATTATGCTCAAATGCTTTCTCGATCTTAAGTAGACTGATTGAATCAAATGACTCTTCATTTGAGCATGGCCATGCATTCCCTTCAGTCCTACTTATCGAGGGCCCCAAAATATATCTCACTCCCAAAATAGAGGGATAAATCTCCATCATGATTATTCATTATCCTCTACATGACCCCCACTAATCCCGATCACTAACCTTTATGATCACCATATTTCAGATGATGTAGGATTACGTCAAGGCATATCAGTTATCATGTTGTACTCTATGAAAATCTTAGGTTCAAGGATTTTGGCAGACTGTTATACTGAGATTCACTTATGATATTTTCATGCAGCGATCTCATTGTGAGTCTGTCTAGTATTGCATTCTCCAATCAATACCTATATTTGATCCATATCATACGTATAATCATCCAATGATGATCAATCAAACTTATACTAGTATATTAATCACTTGAGTCTCTACTCTACATGATTGGACTAGGGACGCTCAAATAATATTTATTATTCGTGAATACTATAATTTGATTATTATAATATTAAAACAAGGATATCCTAAATAATCAACGAAAAATAAATATTGTCAAAACTTTGTAAATGTGACAAGTACAAATCTAGGCACATCAAATGTCATAGGGCACTATTTCCAATAGTCTGGGTACCTAAAGGCAGCACTAACAAAGGACCTACGAAACAATGGGTACCTAAATCTATTTATTTGTCAAACACGATATCATGGAGGAGGACATCTGGTGTTTCAACATGGAAGGTTCTAGGCACATGACAAGAGATATTGTCACGCCCCCACACCGGGGTTGGACGAGAACACGATAGTTAACATAATAAATAACGTTTGTGATAATAAATTCCAGTAAAATATACATGTGCGAGATCTTAGCCCAGTGAACTAAGACTGGTTACTTGATACAAAAGAAATATTCATGAGTACAGCGTAATTATTACATCAAAGTACAAAAAGGTTACAACGGAAATAAGAGTACAGTTTTGACACAGGAATAAAAGAAATGCTAATACAGCTCCACGAATCCTATATCCTGTTGGAAAATACCCGAGGTCAGACTTCACTTCTCATCAGCATCTGCCTCCTCTTCCTCTTTGTTCTCTTCATCTAGTGGGGTTTTAAAAAAATCAAAGTGTGGGTGAGAATAAAGGATTCCTAAAATAGTTGGACTATTTAAATATCCAAAGTTGACCGTCCCACTTAATAATCTTATCACATGATTTTGGTCGGTGTAAAGTATTGTATGATTTACTGTCTTTATCATCATACTTAACTGTTGCATTCATATTAATTGTTCCATTCAAAGTTAGCCGTCCTTCCGCGAAACAACTTACAGCTAACAAAAGTTAACTGCATAAATCTCAGCCGAGTAACCTTAGCTGCATTTTATATCAGCTATGTTTTTAAAAATAGTTATTTAGCAAAAGATTTTATAAGTCTATTATCCCCCCCCCCCCCACACACACACACACTTATACCTGACGTCTTGTGACCTACAGACTCCCACAGGGAGCTTGTTAATTAATACACATAAGTGGACACTACAACTTAACAACCTTAAAATATTATCTTTTATATAATAGTCCTACAGATGGAGATGTCCTATCATAAAAAATAGTATTTTATTCTTGTTGTCATTTGAAATTGAAAACCAATGAATCTATAATTAGCAAATCCGATGTGGAGACAAATGCTTGCTTCGCTCAGCTTGCGTGCTTGTCCTAGTGGCCCGCCAGCTTCATGTATCCCGATTCTGCTCTATTTCTTCGTGATTTTGTCTTTTTCAATTTCGATTACAATTTCTTAAAAAATGAAATACATCGAATTACAACAAAATTACACAAAAAATAAAACCCTAGATCTAACCATAAATTTTCTCACGGGAAAAATCATAACATGCCTCAAACCTGGCCAAACCATCATTTGCATAAATAATAAAAAAATAACAACTATGATAATTGGATCATATTCGCTACAAGAAAACTTCTAGCAAAATATTCCGACATCATATTACATAAATATTTAAAATGCTAGCAATTAATCACCAAAACTAATTGAAAATAGCAAAAGCTTTAAAAACTATCTCCGATACCAATTGCTGAAATAAAACGCAGCGGAAGCGAAGTTTGAAAGAATTGAATAGAACTTTTTACGCATCCAAGAGCATAAAATCTATTTAGGCATGCTAACTAATTAATTACTAAGATTAATAAGCAATTTAAATATAATTAATTATTTATTAAATAATACTGTTGGTGAATTTAATATCCTAATCTTGATCTACTGATTATAGGATATTACCTTTATAAGCGAGGTGGTTGCTGCTTTTGACCTCTTCCTTAAGACCTTCTAGAGTATGTTCCCGCCTTAATCGGGACGTTGTGTGGGCAACGAGCTACCAAATCTTGTTTGACACTTGAGGATGAATCAGTCAAAACTTATTTCTCACAACCCTCAATTTTTCTTTTACTTCAAGTAATCTCGATTGATAACAAGAATTAAAGTGTTATCTCAATAGTGGAATTAAAGACACAAGTCAAGATTCACAACAAAATACTTAGAAGAATAAATCAAAATCCCTTGTGTAATATGATGATCACGACCAGATCGCTTCCCCAATGTCCTATTTATAGGCTTTGGACTACTCTAGAGATCTTTAAGAAGGATTATGGTTGGGACTTCAACCATAACCGAACCTTCCATATTAAGCCCTTGATAATATGGTTGAGTTTACTAATATCAGTTCAATACACTAATGAATTAAATTTGCACTTCCAACTAAAATCCCTATTTACGAAATCAGGCTCTTTATTTAAATATTTTATATCCCATGTTTAAGATAGCGAATGTCCATTAGTCAATTTAAGCGATTAACATCTTTAATTAATTAATTTCCTATCCAAGAGTAGTACCACTCGAACCTTATTATTATATCGGAATTAAATCCACCTGCAGGGTTTAATATAATAATCATTATCGAGCTCCTCATGGGGACATCATCAACGCCCATGAGTCGGGACACGATTTTTAGTCCTAATAATTGTCATATAAATAATATTATTGCCCAAGATACAAAGCATATGGAGCCAATCGCTGTGACTCTCACCCATAGTAAATCAAAGCAATAATTATTATAAATACATAATTAAATATTATATAAATAGAATTAAGAAATAATAATTATCTGAGAATCACATTCTTCTTATAGTCAGTACAAAAGACACTATACCACTGCGATCCAGTTCAACGTATGCAAATACGCTAATGCATGCTAATAGTCAACATTTCATATAATTTGTCTAGTAATTATATATGTTGTGAACTATTATATTATCTTATAAGGTACCGACAATGTGAGCTTCCGTGTTATTGGTCCCAAGAATGATGAAGACTATCCTCACTGTACCAACACGAGTCTTTTATGGCGCTTTGTCCTCACTCACGCGCACCTGAGAAACTTCCCAGGGGGTCATCCATCCCATAACTACTCCAGGCCAAGCAAGCTTAACTTTGGAATTTCTATGAGATGGCTATCAGAAAAAAAGATGCATCTTGTTGGTATGAGTAGTCCAAATCAATTCATTTAACCACTTTCTAGTGCAGATCTCACAGGTCGAATCGCAAGGCGCGCCTCACGTATTTTTAAGCTCATGCAGGCAGGATGTTGGACCGAATCCCAACAATCCCCCTCCCAGTACCTGCCAGCATCTCAGCCCCATAGTCTGGATACCTCCGCGAACCCTGAAGAGCAAATCCTACCTTTCCACCCACAGAGTTTTGGAAATGCTACACATGGATCTGTACGATCCTGTAGACCCGGTATGTTTGGGAGGTAAGAAATACAATCTCGTTATTGTTGATGATTATTCCAGGTATGCTTGGACAATTTTCCTAAGCAAGAAGAAGGAAACAACATCAAAGCTGCCCGAGCACCTGAGAAAGCTTCAGAATGAAAAAGGGTTGAGTATCGTGTCCATTCGTTCAGACAGAGGTACAGAATTCACTAATCGCTTTATAGAGCAATACTATTCGGACAATGGGATACAACACGAATACTCAACTGCCCATACACCCCAACAAAATGGTGCTGCCGAGCGAAAGAAAATGATGCTGAAGGAAGCAACAAGGATAATGATTGCCGCAAGCAAATTGCCACAGCGTTTCTAGGGCGAAGCCACCAATACAGCGTGTTATACACAAAACCGCTGTATCATCAAGAAGCACCACATCAGAATAGCATATTGTTAGGAGTATGCCCTCGAATGCCACTCGGAGGATGTTGAGTGAGGGCATTGTACTTTTAATTATGTAAAACATTTATATAAGGTAATGAAAGTTTCTTTATTTACTGGTAGTTACTGGCATTCTTAACTCGTAAATATACATATAGAAACTAGTCCGTGTATTTGAGAGCAAAACGTTCCACTCTTTATTGGATAAGGGGGTAGGCACTCGAAAGGTTTATAGCTCAAATACTTAATCGTTCGCAAGTCGATGAAACTTGACTAGGCGTTAAGTTTATGTGAAGACTTGTATGACGTGTTCTTTGACATGTAGAGTGCCTGTCGAACACTAATGGTTAGTGGGAGCACACGTTATAGGTATGCTAATTGTATTAGTATACTCGAACCGACTCACCCTCGATTCGTCATATGGATTTCACTCCGGGATAGTCAATGACGGAATCGAAAGGTTGTGATAGGTATTCGTGAACCTTCGACTTGAGGAGTTAGTAGGGATGTGCTTGTGACGTCAAGATTTTCATTAGTGTAGTTCGACCTTGTAAACCAGAAGGCGGGGGTCAACCTCGACGTGCATCTTGACGGGCAAGTACCAGGTCCTACTGAATACCAAGATAGAATTCTTTCTCCCGTTAGTGAGCGGGTTATATGTCCTATGCGGTTATTAGCAGATGAGATCATAAGTCTTTGGCCAAAGCATTGGAGCTAGTTGTATTGGATACATGAGAGCTCGATGATCTCGATTTGCATTAACACATGCATAGCGTCAAGTACAGATGGGGTTTGACTGACCGTGACCCTATAACTTGATCGGGACATTTGGAAGAAGGGTTTATATGTTTACTGGTATTCACGACAGAATGGTTCTTGAATGATCCCGTCATTCGTTCTCAGTTGGGGTACAGTGTAGGCCACCAGTCCGGCTAGGTGGTGCTACTACTCTTTGGTTCCTCCCATTGCTGACTGAGACGGATCTACCGAGTCGTGCAATAAGATTGACGACGGAATGTATCAAGCTTATTATCTCATTATGAATACTAGATATTGGATATCTAATTTGGGACATTAGAAGTTTAAATCGATTTATTGGATAAATGGATTTACGGCCTGGTGAATTAAATAAATTACTAGGTGATTAATTTAATTCATACATATAATTATTTCTTGGAGAAATTAATTATGTCATTATGTATTTAATTTGATTAATTGATTGGATTAATTAATAGACACAAATACATCGGAACGGAATTGGAGTTTATCTATTGGGACTCACGGGAGTCCGAAATGGACCGAACTCATCCCTGCTCCTTCTAGATGGCCGCCTGTAACACCCCCGATATATTCAGGAATATTACAGCGCTGTAAATCCTTTACATAAGGATTTACAAGGCTGAAGAATTGAACAGACATTAAAAATTACTAACGAATGGAAATAACGGAATTACGATACAACAGTTCTGACCAAATACTAAAAATAATACAATTGTTCAACAGGAACTTAATAATACATCACCAAATTCAAATTCATGATAAATGACTTCGTACTCGAGTACTTATTGAAATAACCAATAAACAACAGATAAATAAACCCGGCCGAATCATCACTCTGCACCCTCGTCGTCATGCAGCTCCAGTGGTTGTTTTCCCGCTCTCCTGGATCCTGAACATAAACACAATGTTCACCCCCGAAGGGGTTAGCATAACGATGCTAGTACATGTACTACAACATATTATTCATATCTCACGAATAATAATAACGTAAACGACAAAAATATCAACGAGTCTTCTCCTACGAGAAACTCATAAATGAATTACACAACTGATAATCACAACATGATATCATAACATACACATGGTAATTCCGTCGATCCAGCGTTCACTGCCTAGAACCCACGATGATCGTCAGACCAACCCGTGGTGGAAAAACCCGTCCGATGATCCAGCGCACGCTAGCATAGATCCCCCGATGATCCCGTCGGACCAACACGAGGTGGACATACAACAACGACATACATGCACGATATTATGTATAACATCAATACATAAAACAAATAAAGTACTTGCCTCGATTTGAAGACAAGAACAATACTTCCACGAAAACGAACACTCGAAGGTCGTCCTCCTCAATCAATCACGTAACAAGATCAAACCTTAACAAAAGAAATGATATAGGATTTATCTCACGTCGTACGAATGTTTAACAATTCGATTTACGGCCAAAAGTTCATAAAATGTAATCTGCCTGAACTGCTTAGCGCACGCTAAGTACTCTGTATAGCGTGCGTTAAGTCTGCTCGATAGCGCACGCAAACCATAAAGCCTAGCGTACACTAACTATGCATGGTCAGTACTTCACTGATCAGTCGACTGACTCGTCTGATGGCCTAGCGTACGTTACGTACCAAACGTAGAGTACGCTAACTTGTGCTCGATAGCGCACGTTAATCTACACAGCTTAGCGTGCGCTATCTGTGCATGGCGCCATCACTGGCGAGATCGTTCTCATCATGATCAAATCAATGAAATCTTCCGTGATAATTCATGTTACCTCCATGAATATCATGTTCATACGATTATGAATGATTTTACGGATAACAACAACTTTGGATTCAAGGATATGTATACCATTATAAAACCATATTCCATTTCGACTACAAATCTTCATACGACAATTCGAAAGGCTTAACGGTTGATATCGACACCTTTATATCAATCAAAATTATCATACTGTAGTTGTTTAACATTCCATCTATACTAGATAAATCCTTCCATGATCAATCCCTTAGATTCATCTAACAATGATGATGTTAAAGTCAAGTCCATGATTGCTATGAAGTCATCCACTAGATTTGGATTACCAAAGATAGAAGCTTCCTCTACTTGTTCAATGTAATAAGATTCGAATCATGATGTTCATAATCAAGGTACTTGAGGCATAACCATCTCTATATTCCAAACATGATGCATGTTGAATAATTCACTAATGAAAAATCAATATCTTGATAACATGATCATCTAATTATTTAGAAACCAACTCTAAGTCTGGAGATAGGTTGAACATACCTTAATATGACGAAAATCACTGAACCGTAAGGTAGAATCCGACTCCAGTTGGTTGTATGCCACTCCAAGGTGCTATTCCACTTCAATGATCACTCACAAGTGATAACCAATATACAAAGACCAACAAGATATGTTCTAAGTGTGTAGAAGGATTATTATAGCTCTTTGGCCTCTCAAGAATGAAGAATGGACGACTAAAATGTAAGCAAAAATGGGTTGTTGTCCCATTTATAATATTCTGCATTTAAACTAATTAGCGCACGCTACTAAGCTTTCCTTAGCGCGCACTAATAAGAGTTGACTTCGAAACTGTCCAGGTTCGTCCGCAGGAATCTTATCCGGACCCATGTCCCGGCTGGCGCATGTGCTAGTCGTCCCGCTCAATAATTGAGTTCTTAGCGCACGCAACTCCTACATGCATAGCGTGCGCTAGTAGTAGCCCGATAGCGCGCGTTAAGCTACATTCTTAGCGTGCGTTATCACGAGTTTGCATGAGAAATTTTGCATGTTGTTATACTCATGTACAAAGATATCAATGCAAGAAATATCATACTCCAATAATCAAAACCATAAATCCGAATAATACAGGGTTTGAATACAGATGAAATACACCGTAATAAATCCGGATATTACATACTCTCCTACTAAAAAGGAGTTTCATCCCGAAACTCAAGACAAAAATAACTCGGGATATCTGGACTTCATATCAGCTTCCGTTTCCCATGTGGCTTCTTCCTTTCCGTGTCGTGACCATTGAACTTTGACCAAAACGATTGGTTTGTTCCTTAACTGCTTAACTCGACTCTCGAGTATCTTGACCGGTCTTTCTTCAAACGTCCCATCCTGCGCGACTTCGATCTCGCCGAAATCAATGATATGACTGGGATCTGGTATATACTTCCGTAGTTGGGATACGTGGAACACGTTATGAACATGGCACAATGACGGCGGCAATGCCAATCTGTATGCCAACTCCCCAACTCTTTCAAGGATCTCAAATGGTCCGATATATCTCGGACTCAGCTTTCCTTTCCTTCCGAAATGAATGATTCCCCGAGTAGGAGAAACCTTCAAAAGTACGTGGTCTCCAGTACTGAATTCCAATGGGCGACGGTGTATGTCTGCGTAAGATTTCTGGCGACTCTGGGCAGTCAACAGCCTTTCACGAATCAAGGCTATCTTCTCTCGAGTCTGCACGATCAACTCTGGTTCTATTCCGATCAAGTCCGATGAATCGTCCCAGCATAGGGGCGATCTGCATCTCCTCCCGTATAATGCCTAAAATGGTGCCATCTTAATGGAAGCATGCCAACTATTGTTGTAGGTGAATTCAATCAATGGTAGATGAACTTCCCAATCGTTTGAACAATCTAAGGCACAGGCCCTTAGCATGTCTTCCACCGTTTGAATAGTCCTCTCGGATTGTCCGTCAGTCTGTGGGTGATAAGCTGTGCTGAAGTTCAATTCGGTCCCCAAGGCCTTATGAACTGCTTTCCAAAAGCGAGACACAAAACGGCCATCTCGATCAGAAACAATGGTTTTCGGCGTACCATGCAATCGAACTATCTCCGAAATAAATACTCGTGCCAGCCTCTCTGGTCCCCACGAATCTTTAATGCCTAGAAAATGAGCTGATTTGGTTAAACGATCAATTATCACCCAAATCATGTTCATTCCTGTCCTGGTTCTCGGCATATTAGTGATAAAGTCCATCGATATGTCCTCCCACTTCCATTCAGGAATCGGGAGTGGCTTCAACATTCCGGCAGGCCGTTGATGCTCGATCTTAACCTGCAGACAAGTCAAGCATTTAGAAACATAGTCCGCTACATCTTTCTTCATGTTGCCCCACCAGAAATTCTGCTTCAAGTCTTTATACATCTTACTGGTGCCTGGGTGGATAGAATAGGGCGAACTGTGAGCTTCCTTCATAATCGTCTGTTTCAGAACATCAAGATCGGGAACGCAGAGTCGGTTCTCAAATCTCAAAACTCCATCATCATGAATTATGAATCCGGGGCCTTTCCTTTGATCACTTCATCACGTAACCGAATCATCAGAGGATCATCTGCCTGTTTAGATTTGATTTCTTCGGTTAATGATGAAGTTATCTCCATCACGCACAGTTGTCCTTGGACTCTTTGTAACCACACTTCAATTCCTTCTCGAATCATCTCTCGTTGAAGGCTAAGTTGGGAGGTCAGCGTCTCCAGCATCTGAATAGAAACAGGCTTGCGGCTGAGTGCATCGGCCACTACATTCGCTTTGCCTGGATGATACAAAATCTCCAAGTCATAGTCCTTAATCAGCTCTAACCATCTTCTTTGCCGCATGTTCAACTCTTTCTGACTGAATATGTACTTGAGACTCTTGTGATCCGTAAAGATCTGACAGTGAGTCCCGTACAGATAATGCCTCCAGATCTTCAAAGCAAAAACCACTGCTGCTAGCTCCAAATCATGTGTTGGGTAATTCACTTCATAAGGTTTCAGCTATCGCGACGCATAAGCGATCACCTCATCATTCTGCATCAATACGCAACCGAGTCCTTGGTTCGAATCATCACTGTAAACTATAAATCCTCCAGTTCCCTGTGGAAGTGATAGAATCGGTGCCGTCGTCAATCTCTTCTTTAATTCATCAAAGCTAACCTGACACAACTCATTCCACTCAAACTTTTGAGTTTTCTGCAGGAGTCGAGTAAGTGGGCGGGAGATTTTAGAAAACCCTTCCACGAATCGACGATAATATCCAGCAAGTCCTAAGAAGCTTCGGACTTCTTTCACGTTCTTTGGCGGCTTCCAATCCATAGTTGCTTCAATCTTCTGAGTATCTACTCGGACTCCTTTAGCTGACACCACATGGCCGAGGAACATTACTTCCTTTAGCCAGAATTCACACCTAGAAAGTTTGGCGTACAATTGCTCGCTTCTCAAAAGTTCCAATACAATCCGCAAATGTTGTGCATGTTCTTCCTGTAATATCCGCAATTTTCGATTTTTCGGTAAATTGTTTTTTCAGCCGGAGTCCGTTTTGACGACTCGCTCATGACCGTTTCGTCATTTAGAGAATGATTAATTCTGCACATTTTGTCATCCGAGTTCGTTTCGGTATCGTTTTGTTGGGTTCCGAGCTTTTTAGCGACTTTTCCGCACTTGAATTCGATTCTTGCGAATCTCGTCCGAAACTGTTGTTTTGAGTTTCTCGTAAGTTCATTTAATGTTATTATTCATGTTGCGAGCTTTGGTTTGGTGTTTCGATCGCGTATCGTGATTTTCGGACGTTTTGGGCCATTTTCGTAATTTCCCAAAGTTTTGGGTAACTACTTCCGTTGTTGAATTCCGAGCCTTCGGGTGGTCGGAATTGTGTGTTCTCTTAGCTCTTAGATTTGTCTTTGCGAGTACGTCGTAACCGTACCATCGATTCGTATTCAGGTTCGGGTTTTGGGGTCGTTCGGGCCGTCGGAGTTGGGCCTGGCCGAGTCATGGCCGAGCAGTCTGGGCCCAGGCCGGCACTGGCCGAGTCACGGCCGGTAGTGCTCGGCATCTTCTGGCCGAGTCACGGCCGGTAGTGGTCGGCAGCTCCTGGCCGAGCAGGCCGCACCGTGGGCCGCGGCACATGCCGGAAGGGCCGCGGCACACTCTGTGGCATTTTTCGGCCAAACCGACTGTACCGGGTGCCGCGGCACACGTCGGCCGGGCCGCGGCACACTGTCGACCACTGGGAGCCATTTTTGGCCCTCTGCCGCGGCACACTCCCGCTGCACACTGTGCAGCCTATATATGGCCCTGCAGTCGGGTTTTTGGCCATTTTTCTCCTCCTTCTCCTTCTCTTCCGCGGCTGAGGGTATGCTCATCATGGAGCCATGTTGTTTGACAACAAATACTTGAAGTTCTTGAGGTCACAACATCAATCAATCATCCGTTATCGTCCTTTGATCCAGCGAATCAAGGTAATCTTCCTTAAACCCTAATTTCGTGAATTTGGGGGTTTTTGCGTTTTTGTCCGATTCGTTCCGTATTATTGATTAATTCATGATGGTTATGATTAATCTTGGTAGTATTCTTGTGTTTAACATCATTTAATCCATTGTTCTTCGTCGAATCGAAGTATATTTCTTTATTTCCTTCAAATTGACTTTTTGGGGGATTTGTTCTCGATCTCAATTTCCATCCGTTTTTGTTGGATAAATTGTGGTTAAATGATGTTTTTAAACATATTCTATGGATTGTATATCCATATTTCGACTTAGAATTCCGTTTTCGTGTTTTGTCGGGACGAATCGTGTTCTTGGCCGTTTTGGGGAAAACACTTGAACTTTCGTCATTCGTTCTTTGAATTCAACGGCTTTGGGTCGTACTTTGGAATTTATTTTCGTTGTTATTGTTTTCGTTCATAGTTCATTGTTGCGGATTGTCGTTCGGTGGAGTCGGTGAGTTCGTAGTCGGTCCGTGCCAACCTACTTCGGCCGATTCTCTATGTTGTGGTTATTCGAGGCACGTATCTTGCCCATACATTACGTGTTTTGTGGATATTATGGTTGTTAATCGTCGATATGTGCTAAATAAATATTAATAACCATTTTTCAAAAGAATCGGAATACTTATCATCATGGTTTTTGTAAAGGTGACCCGTGTGTGTCGGGAATTAATGTGCTTAGTTGAATATGTGTGCTAGTGTCGAGTATAGAATCACCTTACTTTCTTGTGATGTCATTGCGTATGATTATGTCGTTGGTAAATGTAAAGTGTAATTCTTTTGTCAAATTATGTGCTTGGAGTCACGTGTTTATGGATGAATATGTGAGTTTGTGTGATATTAGTTGTGTCGTTCGGTGCTGTTGAAATCTTGTGCTTCCTTGTGAATCGTATCATTACTTGGTCGTGAGTATATGTTGGATGAACTGGCCATTCTAGTAAGGTACCTCGACTATATATACTGTGATTGACCTTCGAGGCTTGTGGTTTGGAACTGTGATTTTGAAACGTGTGTGTGTGTTGTTCCTTCCACCCGGAGTGTCCGACGGGATGTATGGGGGTCGATATTGAGGGGTACGGCCACGGAAGTGGACTTGGGTGCGTGTGTGGATGAACTTCCACCCGGAGTGTCCGACGGGATGTCTGGGGGTCGATACTAAGGGGTAAGGCCGCGGAAGTGGTTTCCCACCCGGAGTGTCCGACGGGATGTCTGGGGGTCGATACTAAGGGGTACGACCGCGGGTTACCAGTTGTGGTTTTCATCTTGAGGATGACGTTGATGTTTTCGTTAATTGTGATATTGTCCGGAGTATCACAATGCTTTGTGCTCGGGGTCGAGAGACATTATATATCGAGTCTTGGTGCTTGGCTAGAATGGAATAATAATGATGTGTTATGTGTAATGTGTCCTTGTAAGTGAATTGCAGTGGATGATCGGGTCGTAGGCCCTGTGTTTTGTGACTGGAATGGTTGGGTCGTGGACCCCGTGTCTTGTTAACGGATTTGCATTTTGGTAAATGAACTTTGGGGTTGTGACCCTAAATGACTTTCGAGGAATTAAGATCTTTTCAATTTATAATGTTTTCAAAACTCCCGAGATTTGGAAATGTTTTCAAAGTGCTTACTTGCTTCGTTTCTACTTTCAAGACTTGAACTATTTTTAACTAAATATATCTCGGGAATTCTTTTGTTGTATTCTCGGAATGTGTTGTATATGGCTCGTATTTTCACTTTATACTTGCACTAGCGAAACAGTGGAGTTTTGCTAACCCCCGAGTAATCGGGGGGTGGATATCTGTATTGTGTCCAGGTACATGCAGGTTTTCGGGAGCAAGACACATGATCGGTGCGAGGGATGATGAAAGACGAATGATACTAATCACATGAAGGCCAGTTTTGACTTCAGTTAGTCGGAGTCCATTTTATTGTCTTTTCCGCTGTCTTATTGTTCGTCGTTGCAAGTACTTTACCCTTGCATGTGTATGAGTCTGGATGAGTTTATGTATTTTGATTTGTAAGTCAGTGACGGAAGACCAAATCGGTCTATTGATTCGTTATTTTGATTCGTCAGTATGTAATGTAATGTGTTGTATTGATGTCTAGCCTGGTGGATCCTCACGGAGAAGGTCTGCGGCGTGTAATATTCCCGGTTTGATCTGGGGGTGTTACACTTCCGGGCTCTTAGAATATACTAGAATGTCATCAATGAACACGACCACAAATTTATCCAAAAATTCGATGAACACTCGGTTCATAAATTGCATAAATACAGCAGGTGCGTTAGTGAGACCAAACGGCATCACTACAAACTCATAATGTCCGTAGCGAGTTCTGAATGCTGACTTTGGAACATCTGATTCCTTAATCCTCAGCTGATGGTATCCTGATCTCAGATCGATTTTAGAGAATACTGTTGCCCCTTGCAACTGTTCAAACAGATCATCAATCCGTGGCAACGGATACTTGTTCTTAATCGTCAATTTGTTTAGCTCTCGATAGTCAATACACAGTCGAAGCGATCCATCCTTCTTTCGGACAAAAAGAACTGGCGCTCCCCAGGGTGAAACGCTGGGCTGAATATAGCCTTTGTCCAGTAACTCCTCCAGCTGCTTTTCAGTTCGTACATTTCAGTAGGTGCCATGCGATACGGCGCCTTAGAAATTGGTGTAGCTCTGGGTTCCAGCTCAATGGTAAATTCTACATCCCTTCGTGGAGGTAGTCCAGGTAACTCGTCAGGAAATACATCTGGAAATTTGTTCACAACAGGAATGGATGAAAGTTCCACAATTTCATCTTCTTTCTTCATTGCATAGCACCAGTACCCGATACATCCTTGTTTCAACAATTTGACAGCTTTCATCGCCTTGATCAATTTTCCTGAGCTTCCCGGTTTCCATCCTTCAAACAGAATCTCGGAACCATCGTCAGCGATCAGCGAGATATTCCTCCTTCGGTAGTTCACAATTGCTCAATATCGATTAAGCCAATCGTCTCCGAGTATCAGGTCGTCTCCTTGCATTTCTATCATGATCAGATCTGAGAGTCACTCTCTACCTCCAAATGATACAGGGAAATTTCTAGTTTCTAAGTTTCCGACAATCCTCTCTCCACTCGGTAAACCAACAACATAAGGTTCACAAGTATGAAAACCGGAAATATTCAAACAATTTACACAAGACAAAGATATAAAAGAATGCGTAGCTCCTGTATCGAATAAAACGCTAACTGGCTGGGAAAGGATCTGGACAGTACCTGATGCGACAGCAGCATCTTGATCGTCTATCCTCCTCATATCCTACAGTCGTGGGGGAGCAGATCCGGCACTCGATGTCCCCTTTCGGTCCCATTGTCCTCTGCCTCGTCCGCGGCCAAAATTCTGAGGCATGTGAACACTTTGCTGCGTCTGTTGGATACTGGCTTCCTTCTGGACTGGTTGTGGTGTACGGGCTCTAAAAGACTTTGCAGCCTCTTCACAAAACACTACCCGATGTCTCTCTCGTCCACAATCAAAACAAGTCACGGCAGGTAGGGGGCAATTCCGTCGATAGTGTCCCGTCTGGGCGCAGTAGCAGAGTAAAGATCATAAGAATCAAATACTTAGGAGCTCTTAGAAGTTGGAGAAGTCAAACACTCCTGTCTTTAAGTTTTGAGTAAGAAGTACTTTTTTGGACGAGGTTCTTGAAAGTAAAAGGTTGTAAAGCATTCACGGGTTCTTGATTTGAAGGTGATAGGAAACTTGAGAGTTGTTGAGGCATCCACGGGTTTTCAATCAAGAGATGAGAGGCAACCAAATGGAAGGAGTTACAACGGCAATGGGTTTTCACTGGTTAAAAGCTGTTGTAACTAAATTCATTGTAACCATTAAATGTTATAGTGATTTATTTCCATGTGGTTTGGAGAAAAGTAGACTAGAAGAGGATTACCCCACCTCTAAAACCACTATAAGTCATGTGTTGTTTACTGAGATTCAGCAAGATTAGCTAAGACATAGCTGCATATATATCAACTGAGTTTCTTAAACCAGCTAATTTAGTGAATTGATTTTAAAACTATATTCACCCCTCCCCCCATAGACTTTTACCATACGTACTTGTGACCGATATATGTGTCTCAGTTCCAACGCTCTGGAAGCCTCCATTGTAGGATACTCCGAAGGAATCTGCACCTATGACCTGCTCTGATACCAATTGTTGGTCCCAAAATAATGAAGACTATCCTCACTATACCAACATGAGTCTTTCTAGCGCGCTTTATCCTCACTCACATTCACCCTGAGAAGCTTCCCAGGGGGTCACCCATCCCATAACTACTCGAGGCCAAGCACGCTTAACTTTGTAGAAGAAACAAAGAAGATACATTTGGTTGGTATGAGTAGTTTAAGTCAATACATTTAACCACTTACAAGACAGATCTCAGGAGTCGAATCGCAAGCCGCATCTCGCACATTTTTAAACCCATGGAGGCAGGGTGCTGGACCGAAGCCCAACACTTACTGATTTTTGTCCAAGTGTTTTGATGTCCATACTTAGCTGACTGAATTGTATTAGTCATACTTGACTGAAGATTTGGCAGTACACTACTAATATTGTGTCTTGGCTAAACTCAGCTAATATTTTGTCTTGACTATACTGAGCTGATATTCTGTTTTAGCTAGTCAGCTGATATTCTGTCCTGACTATACTCAGCTAATATTCTGTCTTGGCTCATCAGCTGATATTCTGTCTTGGCTATACTCAATTGATATTCTGTCTTTGCTATACTTAGCTGGTATTCTATCTTGGCCAAAATTAGCCAAACGAATGTAGCTTTAAAACTAATTTTATCAATACTTAGCCTAACTTTAGAAGGCCTATAGAAGATACTCATTTGGTTTTTCTTTATAATGCCGAGTACTTAGAACATACATTTGAATTAAACGTAGAATACATGGATGGCATCATCAAAATCTTAAATGTATTCCTAACAAATTCCTCTATTTTGATGATGGCAGAACTTAATGCTTGTTCAAATGTAAATAAGTCATCACACAGAGAAAATAAAATTCATTCTGTTTGAGACAACTAGGAATTGTTATTCAGGTCGACTGTATATAAGTTTTTACTTCAGTTTATTATATTACAGTCCTCGAGTAAATTTTGTCAAACTGAAGTAAAAAAAAATATTACAAGTAATAGACAAAATAAACAAACAATGGAAATTAAACATTTAGCTCCTTCTTCCTCTTCATTTGGGTTTGGCGGGATGTAGTGCTTTTAACGGTTGTGCTCCAATGGGTTTTTCCACTACCAGAATCAGCCCATATTTCTCTTTTATCATCACTGAGGGAAACTCTTGGTCTTCAGGAGAAGTGTATTTGTTTTTAATGTAAACTTCCCTTATCTCCTCCGGAAGTGCATTGTAATCCAGCTTTCCTGATATATTAGAGCTCTTTGTGGTCTGAAGGAAGGGATCATTGGATATGCGTCTAATTTCTCTCTAGCTTACTTCTTTAGAATTTCCCACAACTTCGGCCAGTTTAACTCCATATAGTCAATAAAGATTTGTTGTAGGGGACAGTTGGGATCTTGAATTATTTCCCATATATAATACTTCTCAATGAACTACTTTTTGGCTATTCCCCACATTGGTATAGCTTCCTCACGTATGAATTCCTCCACATAGTAAATCTCCTTTCCTTCCGATTGAGTGGTTGGACAGTGTATTTCCTAGTTCTTCTTTTATTTGTAGCAGAGTACTGATCCTCATCTGAGTTTTTCCTTTTCAATTTTTGAGACATTATTCCAGCCTATGGAAAATGAATAACTGGTGGAGGGGCACTTTTGGGAATAACAGCTAGGGATTCTTTCCATTTACTCCTCATTTCTTCCCCCTTTTTTGCTAGCATCGATAAGATGTGCCAGCTGCTCTTCCACCTTGGTCGTAAAGTCTTGCATGCCAAGGGGTAGTCTGACTGAGGTAGGTGCCAAGGAAGATTCCATTCTGTTGAGTAAGGAATCTATTATGCTGTTCAACTCCAGCAGATGTGGTTCAACTCTAGTGTCCAAAAGTCATTCAATTGTCTCTTCAACCATCTTTCTGATCAGTTCAGCTAGGTTCTGAGGTAACTGATCAGCTGGTGGCTGACTTAGCTTTTCAGCTAAGTTGTTTGAGGCAGCTTGTTTTTCAGCAAGGGGAGACGTAGCTGAAAAATGTTCCCCCTGTTTTTCTGACTCCTTATCAGCACTTGATTTAGCAGCTATTATCCCCCCATCTTGATCAGGTCCACCCTGATCCTCATCATGATCAGAGTCATTTTGATCATCTTTATCCTCCTCCTCCTCCTCCTCCTCTTCTTCTTCTTCTTCTTCGTCTTCTTCTTTTTCTTCTTCTTCTTCTTCTTCTTCTTCACTTTATTTTCAACTTCTTCAGCCTCTCTATTTACGACTCCAACTTTTTCATCTTTCTCATCCAAATCAATATTTTTCCCTTGGGATACCCCTTCCATAATATCAAGAATAAATTGGTCCACAATTCTTTTGAAATTTTTTATGAACCAATTTCCATCCAAGAGCAGACTCATCCCAGTTTCATTACATAATATTTTGATGAGTTTCTGAGTGGCCACGGGGGGTCTCACCCACTCCTTTCAACTAGCTGTCTTCCTCTAAGGACTCAGTTGAATAATAAACAAGTCCTTTAAATCTTTTTGTTGTAGATTCTGGTAAAGAATCAATAGTGATTACTTCCTCCTTTTCAGGAGACTTTCTTTTCCTGAATTAAGTAGAGAATGGTAGATTGTCCCTTTCTTCATCATTTTCAAGTTGGTCAGCTGTAGTGATTTTAGCTGCAGACAATGCTAGGTTGTTCATCAACAACAGCTAACTTTTCAGATAGGATGTTGGCTATAGTGATTTCAGCTGGGATTAGTTGAATTGGTGGGATCTCAGCTGAGTCTGGTAAGGTAGCTGCTGTTGTTTCCACCTCCGCCTCATCCTCAGATTTAGATGCCAATTTGTATGAGGATGTGTCTGTCTGTAACACCCCCGATATATTCGGGAATATTACAGCGCCGTAAATCCTCTACGTAAGGATTTACAAGGCTGAAGAATTGAACAGGCATAAAAAGGTACTAACGAATGGAAATAACTAATTACAAGACAACAGCTTCACCAAATACAGAAATAGTACAATTGTTCAACAGAACTCAATAATACATCACCAAATTCAAATCCATCACAATTGACTTCGTACTCGAGTACTTATTGAAATAACGAATAAACAACAGATAAATAAACCCGGTCAGGACATCACTCTGCACCCTCGTCGTCATACAGTTCCAGTGGTTGTTTCCCCGCTCTCCTGGATCCTGAACACAAACAAAATGTTCACCCCCGAAGGGGTTAGCACAACGATGCTAGTACAAGTACCACAACATATTATTCATATCTCACGAAGAATAATAACATAAACGACAAAGTACCAACGAGTCTTCTCCTACGAGAAACTCAAACATAACATACACAACTGATAATCACAACATGATATCATCACATACACATGGTAATTCCATCGATCCAGCGTTCACTGCCTAGAACCCACGATGATCCCGTCAGACCAACCCGTGGTGGAAAAACCCGTCCTATGATCCAGCGCACGCTAGCATAGATCCCCCGATGATCCCGTCGGGCCAACACGAGGTGGACATACAACAATGACATACATGCACGACAATATGTATAACAACAATACATAAAACAAATAAAGTACTTGCCTCGATTTGAAGACAATAACAACACTTCCACGAAAATGAACACTCGAAGATCGTCCTCCTCAATCAATCACGTAACGAGACCAAACCTTAACAAAAGAAATGATATAGGATTTATCTCACGTCGTATGAATGTTTAACAATTCGATTCACGGCCAAATGTTCATAAAATGCAATCTGCCCGAACTGCTTAGCGCACGCTAAGTACTCTGTGTAGCGTGCGTTAAGTCTGCCCGATAGCGCACTCAAACAACAAAGACTAGCGTACGCTAACTATGCATGGTCAGTACTTCACTGACCACCAATCGACTTCGTCGATGGTCTAGCGTCGTTACGTACCAAACGTAGCGCCACGCTAACTCGTGCTCGATAGCGCACGTTAAACTCCATAGCATAGCGTGCGCTATCTCGCATGGCGCTTTCTGCTGAGCAAGATGCTATTCTTGCCATGATTGAAACAATGAAATCTTGAGTGGTAATTCATGTTACTTCCATGAATACCATGTTTAAACCCTTATGAATGATTTAACGGATAAAGACAACTTCGGATTCAAGGATATGCATACCAATATAAAACCATATTCCATTCCGACTTCAAATCTTCATACGACAATTCGAAAAGCTTAACGGTTGATATCAACACCTTATATCAATCAATATTATCATGCTGAAGTTGTTTAAACGTTCCATCTATACTAGATAAATCTTTCCATGATCAATCCTTTAGATTTATCCAACAATAATGATTGTTAAAGACAAGTCCATGATTATTATGAAGTCATCTACTAGATTCGAATTACCAATGATAGAAGCTTCTCTTCAAATATTCAGTGTAATAAGATTCGAATCATGATGATTATAATCAAGATACTTAAGGCTTATTCATCTCACTATTCCAAACATGATATACTTGGATAATTCATCTATGAAAATCCATATCTTGTTAACATGATCATCCAAATTGTTAGAATCCAACTCTAAGTCCTGAGATAGATTGAACATACCTTAATATGATGAAAATCACTGAACCGTAAGGTAGAATCCAACTCCGGTTGGTTGTATGCCACTCCAAGGTGCTATTCCACTTCCATGAACATTTCCAAGTGATAACCAATATACAAACACCAACAAGATGTGTTCTAAGTGTATAGGAGTATTATTACAGCTCTCTGAACTCTCAAGGATGAAGAATGGGCGAAAGAAATGAAAGCCAAAACGGTTGTCGTCCCATTTATAATATTCTGCATTATTAACAAGTTAGCGCACGCTACTAAGCATTCCTTAGCGTGCGCTAATAATGGTTGACTTCAGAATTGTCCGGGTGCGTCCGCGGGAATCTTATCCGGACCCATGTCCCGGCTGGCGCATGTGCAAGCCGTCCCGCTCAATAATTGAGTTCTTAGCGCACGCAACTCCTATCTTCATAGCGTGCGCTAATAATGGCCCGATAGCGCGCGTTAAGATACATTCTTAGCGTGCGCTATCACGAGGTTGCTTGAGTAATTTGCAAGTTTCTATACTTATGTACAATGATATCAATGCAGGAAATATCATACTCCAATAATCAAAATCACCAATCCGAATAATACATGGTTTGAATACAGTATGAAATACACCGTAATAAATCCGGATATTACATACTCTCCTACTAAAAAGGAGTTTTGTCCCGAAACTCAAGACGAAAATAACTCGGGATATCTAGACTTCATATCAGCTTCCGTTTCCCAGGTGGCTTCTTCCATTCCGTGACGTGACCACTGAACTTTGACCAAAACGATTGGTTTGTTCCTCAGTTGCTTAACTCAACTCTCGAGTATCTTGACTGGTCTTTGTTCAAACGTCCATCCTGCGCGACTTCGATCTCGTCGAAATCAATGATATGACTAGGATCTGGTATATACCTCCGTAACTGGGATACGTGGAACACGTTATGAACATGGCACAATGACGGCGGCAATGCTAATCTGTATGCCAACTCCCCAACTCTCTCGAGGATCTCAAATGGTCCGATATATCTCGGACTCAGCTTTCCTTTCCTTCCGAAACGAAAGATTCCCTGAGTAGGAGAAACCTTCAAAAGTACATGGTCTCCAGTATTGAACTCCAATGGGCGACGGCGTACGTCCGCATAGGATTTCTGGAGACTGCAGGCCAATGACCTTTCACGGATCAAGGCTATCTTCTCTCGAGTCTGCACGATCAACTCTGGTTCTGTTCCGATCAAGTCTAACGAATCGTCCCAGCATAGGGTCGACCTGCACCTCCTCCCGTATAATGCCTCAAACGGTGCCATCTTAATGGAAGCATGCCAACTATTGTTGTAGGTAAATTCAATCAACGGTAGATGAACTTCCCAATCGTTTCACCAATCTAAGGCACAGGCCCTTAGCATGTCTTCCACCATTTGTATAGTTCTCTCAGATTGTCCGTCAGTCTGCGGGTGATAAGCCGTGCTGAAGTTCAATTCGGTCCCCAAGGACTTATGAACTACCTTCCAAAAGTGAGACACAAAACGGCCGTCTTGATCAGAAACAATGGTCTTCGGCGTACCATGCAATCGAACTATCTCCGAAATAAATACTCGTGCTAACCTCTCTGGTCCCCACGTATCCATAATGCCTAGAAAATGAGCTGATTTGGTTAAACGATCAACTATCACCCAAATCATGTTCATTCCTGTCCTGGTTTTCGGAATATTAGTGATAAAGTCCATTGATATGTCCTCCCACTTCCATTCAGGAATCGGGAGCGGCTTCAACATTCCAGCAGGCCGTTGATGCTCGATCTTAACCTGCTGACAAGTCAAGCATTTCGAAACATAGTCCGCTACGTCTTTCTTCATGTTGCCCCACCAGAAATTCTGCTTCAAGTTTTTGTACATTTTACTGGTGCCCGGGTGGATAGAATAGGGCGAACTATGAGCTTCCTTCATAATCATCTGTTTTAGAACATCAACATCGAGAACGCAGAGTCGGTTCTGAAATCTCAAAAATACATCGTCATGAATTATGAATCTGGGGGCCTTTCCTTTGATCACTTCATCATGTAACCGAATCATCAGAGGATCATCTGCCTGTTTAGATTTGATTTCTTCGGTTAAAGATGAAGTCATCTCCATCACGCACAGTTGTCCTTGGACTCTTTGCAACCATACTTCAATCCCTTCACGAATCATCTCTCGTTGAAGGCTAAGTTGGGATGTCAGCGTCTCCAGCATCTGAATAGAGACAGGCTTGCGGCTAAGTGCATCGGCCACTACATTCGCTTTGCCTGGATGATATAAAATCTCCAAGTCATAGTCCTTAATCAGTTCTAACCATCTTCTTTGCCGCATGTTCAACTCTTTCTGGCTAAATATGTACTTAAGACTCTTATGATCCGTAAAGATCTGACAGTGAGTCCCGTACAGATAATGCCTCCAGATCTTCAAGGCAAAAACCACTGCTGCTAGCTCCAAATCATGTGTTGGGTAATTCACTTCATAAGGTTTCAGTTGTCGCGACGCATAAGTGATCACCTTATCATTCTGCATCAACACGCACCCAAGTCCTTGGTTCGAAGCATCACTGTAAACTATGAATCCTCCAGTTCCCTGTGGAAGTGATAGAATCGGTGCCGTCGTCAATCTCTTCTTCAATTCATCAAAGCTAATCTGACACAACTCATTCCACTCAAACTTTTGAGTTTTCTGCAGAAGTCGAGTAAGTGGGCGGGAAATTTTAGAAAACCCTTCCACGATTCGACGATAATATCCAGCAAGTCCTAAGAAGCTTCGGACTTCTTTCACGTTCTTTGGAGGCTCCCAATCCAT
Source organism: Orobanche coerulescens (assembly GCA_033398695.1). Classification (NCBI taxonomy): domain Eukaryota; kingdom Viridiplantae; phylum Streptophyta; class Magnoliopsida; order Lamiales; family Orobanchaceae; genus Orobanche; species Orobanche coerulescens. The sequence continues at coordinate 228,355 of JAWKAU010000106.1, read as the reverse complement.
AATTGCTTCGATCTTCTGAGGATCTACTCGGACTCCTTCAGCTGACACTACATGGCCGAGGAACATTACTTCCTTTAGCCAGAATCCACACTTAGAAAGTTTGGCGTACAATTGCTCGTTTCTCAAAAGTTCCAATACAATCCGCAAATGCTGCGCATGTTCTTCTGGGCTCTTAGAATACACCAGAATGTCATCAATGAACACGACTACAAATTTGTCCAAAAATTCAATGAACACTCTGTTCATCAATTGCATAAATACAGCAGGTGCGTTAGTGAGACCGAACGGCATCACTACAAACTCATAATGTCCGTAGCGAGTTCTGAACGCTGTTTTCGGAACATCATATTCCTTAATCCTCAGTTGATGGTAGCCTGATCTCAGATCGATTTTAGAAAATACTGTTGCCCCTTGCAGCTGGTCAAACAGATCATCAATCCGTGGTAACAGATATTTGTTCTTAATCGTCATCTTGTTCAGCTCCCGATAGTCAATACACAGTCGAAGCGATCCATCCTTCTTTCGGACGAAAAGAACTGGCGCTCCCCAGGGTGAAACGCTTGGCTGAATATAGCCCTTGTCCAGTAACTCCTCCAGCTGCTTCTTCAATTCGTACATCTCAGTAGGTGCCATACGATACGGCGCCTTGGAAATTGGTGTAGCTCCGGGTTCCAGCTCAATGGTAAATTCTACATCCCTTAGTGGGGGTAGCCCAGGTAACTCGTCAGGAAATACATCTGGAAATTCGTTCACAACAGGAATGGATGAAAGTTCCACAATTTCGTCTTCTTTCTTCATTGCGTAACACCAGTACCCGATACATCCTTGTTTCAACAATTTGACAGCTTTCATCGCCTTGATCAATTTTCCTGAGCTTCCCGGTTTCCATCCTTCAAACAGAATCTCGGAACCATCGTCAGCGATCAGCGAGATATTCCTCCTTCGGTAGTTCACAATTGCTCAATATCGATTAAGCCAATCGTCTCCGAGTATCAGGTCGTCTCCTTGCATTTCTATCATGATCAGATCTGAGAGCCACTCTCTGCCTCCAAACGATACAGGGAAATTTCTAGTTTCTAAATTTTCGACAATCCTCTCTCCACTCGGTAAACCAACAACATAAGGTTCACAAGCATGAAAACCGGAAATATTCAAACGATTTACACAAGACAAAGATATGAAAGAATGTGTAGCTCCTGTATCGAATAAAACGTTAACTGGCTGGGAAAGGATGCGGGCAAGTGCACGATGCGGCAATGACGTCCTGATCGTCTGTCCTCCTCATCTCGTACAGACGTGGGGGAGCAGATCCGGCACTCGATGTCCCCTTTCAGTCCCATTGCCCTCTGCCTCGCCCGCGGCCAAAATTCTGAGGCATCTGAACACTTTGATGCGTCTGTGGAATACTGGCCTTCTTCTGGACTGGCTGTGGTGTACGGGCTCTAAAAGACTTTGCAGCCTCTTCACAAAACACCGCCCGATGTCCCTCTCGTCCACAATCAAAACAAGTCACGACAGGAAGGGGGCAATCCGTCGATAGTGCCCCGTCTGGGCGCAGTTAAAGCATTTCCTGGTAACATCAGTAATAGTTGATGTCGCTCCGAAGTTCTTTCCGCTCCTAACTGGGTGCCGAGGTTTCTTGAAAGAGTGAAAGGATGACTGGGCCTTACGGGGCCCGCTGTTCTTGTGCTCTGTAAAAGTACCAGAGACTTTCTGTTTCTTGGTTTCCATAAATTTCTCCATGGCTGCTTCCTTGATCTCATATGCCAACGCCTTATCCTGGTATTGGCGGAGTGTGGTACATTCGAATCCGGACATGTACCTCTGAACTTCTGGTTTCATTCTCATATCGAAATGGATCATCATTTCTGCATCTGTTGTGACCAGATGTCGAACAAATGCCAGTTGTTGGTTAAAAGTCTTGATCGCCTGGGATACTGGCACATCAGAAGGCTGAGCGGAGAAAAACTCCCGAACTTTGGCTTCCCTCACAGGACGAGGGCAATACTGAGCTTCCATCATCAATCTAAACTCTGTCCAATCGGCATCATGGTCTACAGGCCGTATGGCTTCCCACCATTCGGACGCTTCCCTTATCAGAAAATATTGAGCGATAGAGGCTCTCCGGTCGTCTGGGCAGTTGATTCCGGCAAAGATTTTCTCCAGTTCTTTCAACCAATGATCCCAGGTGGGAGTCTCAGAAATACCGTCGAATTTGGGTGGTTGCATCTTCGCCACCTCTTGCAGCCACCGGTCACCTCGATTTCCCATGTCTGGGATCCCTTGCTGTCTTTCTCCCTGCTGTAGTTGTTAGGAATATGCTCTCGAATGCCACTCAGGGGATGAGAGAGTAAGGGCATTATACTTGTAATTATGGAATAATTAATAAAAAGGCAATACGATTCATTCACTGTTTATTGTATTTCAATTGCATTCTTGACTTGGTAAAAATTGAAGTGAAGTCCATGTAAATAAATCGAACATTCCATTCTCGTTATGGGATAAGAGAAAATGTACTGGAAGTGTTTAAAGTTTATTTACGTAAATTGTTCGCAAGTCAATAAACTTAAAATGGGCATTAAGTTTTAATATGACTTGTATAACTGATGCTAGGACGTGTGCACGTCTTGATAGCATAGTTATAAGTATATTGGTGGGGCCAGTATACTCGAACACGACTCATACTCGATTCAGTCACACGGTATTCACTCTCGGAGAGTCGATGACGAATCGAAAGGTTGTGATAGTATACGTGGACCTTTGACTTGAGGGTTCGAGAAGATGTGCCTGTGACGTTTAGTTTGTCATTAGAGTAGTTAGACTCATTTGCTTAATTGCTTGAGTCGACCTCAAGTGCGGACTATACGGGCGGTAGCGCCTTTATCGTACGCCAAGAAAGGATTCTATCTCTGTTAGTGAGCGGGCGAATGTCTATACGGTTAATGGCAAATAAGATCATAAGTCTTTGGCCAAAGCATTCGATATAGTCGTATTAGATACACTATTAATCAATCGGTCTTGATTTGCATTAACACATGTATAGAGTTTAGTCAAGAGGGTTTGACTTTACCGTGACCCGAAGACTTGACCGGGACATCCGATGAATGGTCTATACGTATATAGTATTCACGACATAATGGTTCGGAATGATCCCTTCATTCGTTCTCGATCGGGTTTACAAAGGCGGCCCGCTAGCCGCTAAGTGCCGCCCGCACTCATTAGTTCCTCCCAATGCCGCCGAGACGGACCTCTGAGTCGCGCATCAGGAGCGTTGACGGATAAATGTGAATTTATTATCTCTCTATTAATATTAGATATTGGATTTCTAATTATGATTTATTAGATAAATCAAATAGCGGTCTTATGAATTAAAATTAAGTTATCGGGTAATTAATTTTATTCATAAAATTATATTTCTTAGAGAAATATATATTTTTGTATTTGATATAATTAATTAATTAAATTAATTAATTAATATAAATACATTGGTGATTAAACGGAGTGTATTTAACGGAGTCGTTTGACGAACGTCCGGTACACGAGCCGAGTGGCTCGGCTCGTTTCTAGGAAACTCCTACATGGGCCACCCCCTCTCACATGGCATGATCACCATGCATGTGTTTTGTGTTGTCTTGTCATGCATAATTGTTAAGTTGAGATTCTTTCTCAATTTATAATTACATAAATGAGTTGTTTTATATCTATATAAAAACCAACTCATATGGTGTATGATGGGGGCTTGAAACACACACACATACACTTTCTTTGCTGCTCCTAGCGGTGAGAAAAAGTGAGGAAAGAGAGAAATTTTTCTTTTCTATATTTTTCATCTTAGAGGTGTTATAAAAGTTAAGAAAAATTGAGAGAAAAAATTCCTACGAGTTCCCTAGCCGTGTTCTTGGAGAACGGAGTCTCGTCGAAATTTTTCCGGCAACTTCCGACGCTGCGTGTGAAGAAGAGGCTTCGAACTTTCGGTGCTTGGAACAAAGGGATTTCGTGTTCGGGACGAGGTTCGTGATCGTCATCAAATTTACGAAGAATTATTTCAAAGGCTTCAAGGGTATGATCTTTATCTTCGTATTTTTTTTTCGTATATACGTTACTTGATCGATCCTGTTTGGGATTCGTATTTATTTCCGCTGCGTATTTCGTTTTATTTTCGGAATCCCAACAGTGGTATCAGAGCGAGGTCAATGATACCGTATATACGATTATTTGTGCATTTTGAATGCTTTTGGATGATGATTATGATTTAGAATCATATTTGGAATAATTTTAGATTTTAAATTGTTCGTTGTAGCATCACGTTTTTGGAAACGGGCCGAAAAACGAAGAAACGGGGCTGCTGGCAGTGGTGCCGGCAGCACTGCCTGGGCTGCCTGCCCAGGCTGCCGAGCGTGCTCGGCCATGACTCGGCCAGGAGCTGAGAGTGCTCGGCCAGGGGGCCGAGCATGATCGGCCAGTCTGCCGAGCAGTGGCTCGGCCAGGCAGCCCTCGGGTTTTTGGCCCGATTTTGAATCGGGCCGCGGGCTGGGCCTAAATCGGATTGTCCGGGACTCCGTTTTAAGTTTATATTTCGTTTTAATTATTTCCCAAAAATTTAAATTGGATTTTAATTTGACTAAATTAATATTTGGAATATTTTTGAGTTAAGGGAAATAAATTAAACGAGAATATTATTTTTGGCCGGATTACTTCGAACGAATTAAAATGATGATTATTAGTATTAATTTGATTAATACCATTAAAATTGAATAGATTAATTTTATATTGATTGGATTAATATATTAATTGATTATTTAATTTTAATGCCACTTTATATTAATTGGATTAATATAGTAGAAATTGAATAGATTAATTTTATAGATTAATTAGATTAATTTATATTAAAATTAATTGTTTAATTTCGTTGCCATTACATGTTGTATGGAATCCTTATGTGATGGTGATATAGCTCGTGGACTTAGTTTTTGATTTGTTCGATTCGATTGGGTTGTAAAGGCCGTTTTGAGCCTATTTATTTTTACTAGAAAATTTGTATAGGATGCATTTTTTCAATGATGTAAGTATTATTTTGGGTATGACGAAGACCGAAGACAACCGACCGAGAAGACGAAGAATCGAAGACTTTATTTTTTTTTATTTATTGGGTCATTCGCTTGGCCCAAGATTTAGAATTAGGTCCATGAGCTATATGTTGGTAGTAACTAGGTTATCGCTTTTCTGCTTTTCATTTTGAATGATTGACAAACCAACAAACGCGCGTATAATTGAATTAATGTGCAAAGTGTAACATTAATCGCGAAATTCTCCCGACTACAAATGTACTAAGTTTGAAAAAGGTTACGAGGTTTCCTACCCTCCATCAAACTCGTAGAAAATTGATACCCGAGCCGGTGTGCTATGCTTCCGAGTTATCGGGGTAGTACATTTGGTAGAGGTTGAAAAATTCTTGAGTGCATTAGATGCCTTCGGTTGGTGATAAATTTCCCTAGAAACCCGATAGGTTGCCGGTGAGATTCAATAGTCAAACCGATAGACGTTGATGGTCAACAATTTAGATAGTCTGGATTGCCAAGAAACCCGATAGGTTGAGGGCATGAAGACTAGGGGTAAAAAGATCAAATCATACGTTAGACGTGGTCGTGTTAGACACCACTTTACAGAAATTAATTGGCAAGAAACCTGATAGGTTGCGTCTGTTAAAATTTGTAAAGAACTTGATCACCACTAAGAAGTCGATCTAACCATGATTTCCGGATTATAACATGGGAGTGTATAATTCCGATAAAATTAGTGGGAGCCGAGACAAGAATTATACAAGACCTTAAGTTCTATACTCGGTCATAATTAAACAAGTCACTAATTTAATCTTGTCTAAATCTTTGCAGAAAACGAAACCGAATCTCTCTAAAATGGCTAAAAACCCACTTGCAATACTACTTGAAAAGAATCTCCTAACTGGCCCTAACTTTGTTGACTGGTTGCGGAATCTGATGATTGTACTCAGTATGGAGTCTCTGGGATACGTCTTGGAGGCGGACATTCCACCGACTCCAATCCGGACTAGGGGTAATCAGGAAGACATTGACGTCCATGAAAAATGGGTCAAGGATGATGTGCTAGTCCGTGGTTTTATGATGGGCTCAATGACTAATGAGCTGCAGAGAGCGCACGAGAAAATGACTTCTGCTAGGCAGATTCTCGCACACTTGACCGAACTTTATGGAGAGCACAGTAGGACTGCTAGATATGAGATATCAAAGCAGTTGTTCAGTGCTAGGATGAAAGAAGGGGAGAAAGTGGGAGACCACGTCCTCAAGATGATCTCTATGATTGAGAGGCTCGAGGTGCTCAACTTTAATATGGATTTATCCCTTCAAATTGATCTCATCCTTCAATCTCTACCTGACTCTTTCACGTAGTTTGTAATGAATTTCAACTGTAATGAAATTACATGCACATTAGCTGGGCTAATGAATAAACTGGTGACGGCGCAGTCTAACATGAAGACTAAACCGAGAGAGGATGCTCTTGTGATTTCTTTTGGGCCTAAGAGGTCCAAGAACAAGAAGAAAAAGACTTACGAGCAGTACAAACCCAAGAAAGGGGTGCAAAAAGGAAAGGGCAAGGCCCGAAAGGTTCAAAAGGTAGGCGGTCCAAAACCTACGGACAAATGCCTTGAATGCGGTGAGCTGGGCCACTGGCGAAGGACTTGTCCCAAGATTAATGGCGCATCAGGTACGGAACTTTTTGTTTTTGAAACTAATTGTTCCGCTACTGTATATTCTGCTTCATGGATTATGGATTCAGGTGCCACTTCTCACATTTGTACCATGAATCGGGATCTGGAACGAAGTAGAAAACTTGAAGTCGGGAAATAATGATCACCGTTGGAAGCGGACAAAGTGTCGAGGCAACCGATATTGGATCAATCCTTCCGGGTTTAGAATCGTTTTATTTTGACATTAGATGAAGTACTTGTTTTGCCCAAGGGGCATAAAATATTGTATCCATTCCAGTCTTGGACCGGAAAGGATTTTGTTTCTTCATTGGCAATGGCAGTTGTAAAATTTATTTTCGAAATAAATTGGTTGGAACAGCTACATTGTTGAATGGATTATATCATCTGAACATGCAAAATAAAACAGCAGTGAACACTATAACTAGGAAACGTGGTAGGCAAGATACTAATCAAGCTCTTAAATGGCACCTTAGACTTGGTCATGTTGGTCAGACCAAGGTTCAGAAAATGGAGAAAGATGGACTTTTAAGTCCATTGGGTGTATAACCCTATCCAACTTGTGAATCTTGCCTTAGAGGCAAAATGACTAAGTTCCCCTTCACAGGGACTTTTGAAAGGGCTGCCGATAAACTTGGATTGGTCCATACCGATGTTTGTGGTGCTTTAGAAGTAGCCCGAGACGGATATCAATATTTCATAACGTTCACAGATGATCATACTAGGTATGGGATTGTGTACTTAATGAAACATAAATCTGAAGCCTTTGCTAAATTCAAAGAATTTAAGGCCCTAGTTAAAAAACAAACTGGATGTCATATCAAAGCACTTCGGTCGGACCGAGGTGGCGAATATATGAGCACTGAGTTTGATGAGTTCCTTAAGGAACATGGAATAGTTTCACAATTCACGCCTCAGAACCCCACGGTTAAATGGTGTTTCGTAAAGGAGAAATCGGACTTTGTTGGACATGGTTCGCTCCATGTTAAATTACACCGATTTACCTATTTACCCGTGGGGTATGCCTTACTAACATTGCCTATATCCTAAATAGATGTCCTTCCAAATCTGTTCCTATCACTCCGCATGAGATGTGGAAGGGTAAGAAACCAAGCCTTAATCACACAAGGATTTGGGGATGTCCAGCCTATGTCAAAAAGGCTAAGGTGGACAAACTGGAAGCGAGGTCCATAAAAGGACGTTTCATAGGATGCCCAGAGGACTCGATGGGTTATCTATTCTACATGCCAGATGTAACACCCCCAAATCCGCTCAGGGATATTACACGCCGTAGACCCTCTCCTCGAGGATCTACCAGGCTGATAACGAAAATCAAACATCTAAACCTCGCCTTTAAGGCTAAAATGACTCAGTAGACCGATTTGGTCTTTCAACAAATACATACAACTCAAATACAACTCATGCCCACGCAGGGGTCAAAATACAACCACACCCGTACAACGGGAAAATATACTGCAATGAAAAGAAAAATACAACTAGACCAATACGACAAGAATGGTCCTCGTGTGATTAGTATCGTTCATCTTTCATCATCCTTCGTGCCGACCACGTGCTATGCTCCAAAACACGAATGCAAAATAGACATCCACCCCGAATCTGGGGGTTAGCAAAACTCCACTGTTTTGCTAGTGCAAGTACAAGTGCAAAAATACGAGCCATACAATACAAGTTCCAAGAACAATAATAATCAGGAATCCTCAAAGATCCAAACATAAAGAAAAGTACTTCCCGAGGCAAGAGTTTGGGTAAACATTTCCAAAACCGAAAGATCGCAAATAAGGGAAACAATTTACAAACAGTTTAAAATGCCATCGAGAGTTTTAATAGAAAACAATTTAGGATTATGAAATCCTTCTCTTTCCAAAATCAATAGTGGTCACACCAAATGTTTTGTTTTCGCAAATAGAAACCACCAACAATTTAAGGTGGTCAAAGCCCAACATCACGTGTCCTCAACGGACGTAAAATCAACGAAACATAATCACGCACGCGCATCGCCTAGGACCGGACGCTACCACCGACATCCCACTCGAGGCCTCGAAGGACCCTCCCGAGGTGGCTAGCGAAACAAATCACACACATCTCACGGTTGGATCAATCGCTTGTTGCATCCTGGCCACATGATCACATGCCATGTGCCACCGTAGATTATCTCGAGCTCTCACGGTTGGATCAATCACTTGTTGCATCCTCGCCACATGATCACATGCCATGTGCCACCGTAGACCTTCAACCATATCCACACATTCACACAAATAACATATCACATCAAGGGTATTCAAACAATTCGCCTGCAGGCATCAAACACTTAGCAAAACACCACGTCAATCCACAACGCACCGAAATGAAATAATATACGTCCACACACAATACCAAGTGCAACATGAACACCAAGCATATACATAGAATTCACATGGTTATTCACGAACCACACCAATCACAAAACACACACGGTTTTGAAAGAGGCCTTTAACGAGGCTAACCAAAACTTTTGAAAACTCATTTCAAACAAACAAACAATCCAAGACGATCACCAATCATCATATCCACGAAACAAGAAAAGTATGGACAAGGTACTTGCCTCGAATGACCACAACGCGGAGAATCGGCCGAAGTAGGTTGGCACGAACCGACTACGAACTCGCCGACTCCACCGAACGACAATCCACAACAATGAACTACGAACGAAAACAATAACAACGAAAATGAATTCCAAAGTACGACCCAAAGCCGCTGAATTCAAAGAACAAATGACGAAGGTTCAAGGATTTCCCCCAAAACGGTCAAGAACACGATTCGTCCCGTCAAAACCCGAAAACGGAATTCCAAGTTGAAATATGGATATACAATCCATAGAATATGTTTAACAACATCATTTAACCATAATCGATCCATCGAAAACGGATGAAAACGAGATCGGGGACAAATCCCCCGAAAAGTCAACTCGAAGGAAATCAAGAATTATACTTCGATTCGACGAAGAACAATGGATTAAATGATGTTAAACACAAGAATACTATCAAGATTAATCATACCCATCATGAATTAATCAACAACACGGAACGAATCGGACGAAATTGCAAAAATCCCCAAATTCACGAAATTAGGGTTCTAAGGAAGATTACCTTGATTCGCTGAATCAAAGGTTGATAACGGACGATCGATTGATGTTATGGACTCAAGGACTTCATGGATTTGTTGTTAAACAACATGGCTTCGTCGCCCATGAATCGCCACTCGCGGATGGAGAAGGAAGGAAATGAAAAACGAAGTGAAATGTGACTGCTCAGCCATATTTATACTGGGCCAGCCTAGCGTGCGCTAGCCTTCCCGGACTAGCGTGCGCTATCGGCCGGTATCGGCCGAGCATCCTCGGCCAGGGCCCACACGACCTGGCATCACCGACCAACCCTGCCGACCAAACCTGCCGACCCGACTCCCGCTAGCGTGCGCTACGGCCGGAAGCCTGCGCACGCTAGCCGACCTGCCCAAAGAGCCACCGGATCGAATCGCCCGGCCAGTAACGTCGCTAGCCGGGCCGACAGCGGCGCTACGCCCGCCGACTAGCGCGCTACGCTCGGCGTAGCGTGCGCTACTCGCCGATCATGACCGAGTCCGAACCTCGAAACCCCATCGCTTGCCCGAGCACAGACGCTAGTTACCCGGCACAGACGCTACACTGCCCGGAAGCGCGCGCAGCCTTTCCCCGCCAGAAGCGCGCTACGCCGGTTCTCGCGCACCCGTCCGGCCGGTGCCCGCAATCGTCCGGCGATCCGCAACCGTCGGCCAGCCCCGCAACTGCCGTGGCTCGGCGACCCGATTACAAAACGCACGGAACGAACACGGCGAAAAGTTCGCGGACAACATAAACGACTCGAAATGAAAGCGTAATACCATAATTAGTCATACGCGACCAAGAAACGGGTCGAGACAACAATTACAGATACGGATACTGTAACTTTCAAGAAATTACAAAATGGCCCAAAACGCCGGAAATCACGATACGTGATCGAATAACCAAACCGGTTCACAACACGTCTAACAAAGTTAAACGGACTTGCGGGAAACTCGAAACAACAGCTGGACGAGATTCGCAAGAATCGAACTCAAGTGCGGAAAAGTCGCTAAAAAGCACGAACTCAACGAAACGACACCAAACGAACTCGGATGTCAAAAGTGTAGAATTAATCATTCTCGGAATGACGAAACGGACATGAGCGAAGTCGTCAAAACAGACTTCCGCCAAAAAAGAAATTACCGGAATCGAAAATGCGGATATTACATTCTACCCTCCTTAAAAGAAGTTTCGTCCGAAACTTAAAACAAGTAGGAGAAGAAATATTCCGCCAGAAAACTCAACGAGATACACAAGAATGCGTAACTAACGCCCAACGGCGAAATGTTACAAACAACGCAAAGGGTATACGGCGTGAAAACACGCTCCACGGCGACCAACACAACGTCGCCGTTAGGGATATAATAAAAACCAACAAGTGACAAGCGTCATCAAGCGGATAATATAGCCAAGTCAATTATCCGACAATCACAAAACACAACGAGCGAGAATCAATATGATTGACCAACCCAACGGTACATCAATCAAAACGCGAGTCAACCGAACACACTAATCCCACCGCCTAAGGGATGGAAGATCGAAAACGAAACTAATTTCCCGAATCAAGGGAATTACGAAGGAGTCTCGAATGCTCGCCAATCACGGAACGAGGTCAATATAAACCGAACAATCAAGCGATCAAACCACAACGATCGAGACAACAAAGATCGAAGAATCATGTTCGAATCACAAAGAACAATAAAGTTCAAACAACAACTCCCGGGATGATCTGGTGAGAACTACAAGACATGCATTGCCGAAGATCCACAGGAAAGGGAATAGCGATTGAAAAGTCACAACGACAACGAGTTATTCGAAATAACACCACACTCGTTCGATCAACAAAAGCAAGGAGCAGGACAAGCTCGAAATGTCAACAAACATAAACGAGTCGGCGAGTCGAAAATGTAAAAGTTCAAGATCCACCACTTCGAATAAAAGAACTAGTAGAACCAAAGATGTTACTTCCGAACAAGGTTCACAAGAATCGAACCGAATTCGGAAAGTGACAATATAACCAGATTGACCCAAAACAAGATCACGGCTCGTTCGAATGATGAACCCGAAATACAAAACAAGTTCAGATAAAGATCAACGAACACGAGCGAATCGATAGATCGGAGAAAGAGAAAATACGAAGTCTAAAAACAACACGGGTACTACATTCGACCTATTATAAAAGAAGGTCGCCCGCAACTCACAACAAAGAAAATCAAGGTGACGACACAACAAGCAACCGATGAAACATCCTTCAAAGGCCTCTAAAAGCCGATTCGATATCTCGTCTTGAAGCGCGAACTCCAAAGTCTCGGTAGCCACATCACAAAATCAATTCGGTGTCCTCGAGTCCACACTTGAAATGTGTTATCGACGAGAAGGACAATTTACACGTGCATGCCCGGCACATCACGATTGAAACGCCTCGGCTCGGCATACCGAAAATATAAATGCTCGATACAATGGATTAAAACACCGCAAAACAACATACCGGAGATGCCAACTCAGCATAACATATCAACGCATACAAAAATCACAACAACAACGGCATCATTCGAAGATTACAACATCCCGAACGACAACCATCACACAATCACAAACATCATGAAACAATCACCCATGTGTATAACGCATAAAAATCCAGGCTTTAACAACCCACACTAGTGCGACAATACGCAAATCGCCACGAGGCGATAAATAGTAAACACCAGTTCACACCTCTCACAGAGGGCCAACAAAACATATGCGTGGCGAACGACTCGACGCTCACGCCACCAATTCAATCACAATTCGGGGTTGACACCGTAACGAAAGTTCGAAAACCATACACGCATTTCCGGTCCGCAAACAGGAATGATAGGTTTTAAAAGCGAGAACCACCTTTTGAAAACAGTTTGGAAACAACAGTTGATCTTGAGTATCATTTTACAAAAAGTAGTGCAAACACCACTATCGAGACTTTGAAAATCATCTTGCGTTTGAACAAAAATGAGGACGCCTTTCCTTTAGTGAAAAACTTTCAAAAATATTCGACCCTTGGGTCTAAGCAACTGCATTTGAAAATATCTCAAAAATATTTTTGGTCCTCAACCGGAAAATTTTTGAAATGTATTGCGGCATTAGAAAACACCTTGAAAACACCGCAAGAAAATAATTCGTTTTAAAAGTACGTCTCGAATTTTAATTTTCTAGGATACTCAAGGTTTTCAAAAATAATTCAATGGGTTAGAATGCCCCAAAATTTTCAGGTAATTACAAGGAACAATATAGCGCCGTGGGTCCCGCGCCGGAACCCACCAGGCTAAAAACCAATTACAAGAATGCCCAAAAGGTCGATGACGGTAGTACTTATCAAAACTCACAAAATCATTTGAAAACACCCAACTACCGTCAAAGCGGTCAAGGCCAACAACTCGGTTAAAGGAATCGATTTTGAAATAAAATTCATCGGAAGATACCGAAAGCTATTACAAAGGAACTCACGCAATGGGAAAAAAGAAATAGAGTCCAACATGCACAATCCAAAGAACTACTCCTCACATGAAAGAAATATGAGAGTCAAATAGTCACGTATCAAGAAATCAAAATCCATAAGAGGATTCCGTCACTTAGCAAATAAATCATCAAAATAGCTCGTGTCACACGAGGCCCAACACAAAGAAGGGAGACTTACAAACAGTCGCACGAAGATGATGATCGCCCCACGATACTAATCACGACCAACAAACTCGGGCGACGCGTCGCGACACGACTCGATCAGATAAAATCCGACGAGACAAAAACTCGATAGACACCAGTGACCCGACAGCCTAGGTTTCCACAACCTAAGCTCCGATACCATTTATGTAACACCCCCAAATCCGCTCAGGGATATTACACGCCGTAGACCCTCTCCTCGAGGATCTACCAGGCTGATAACGAAAATCAAACATCTAAATCTCGCCTTTAAGGCTAAAATGACTCAGTAGACCGATTTGGTCTTTCAACAAATACATACAACTCAAATACAACTCATGCCCACGCAGGGGTCAAAATACAACCACACCCGTACAACGGGAAAATATACTGCAGCGGAAAAGAAAAATACAACTAGACCAATACGACAGCAGCGGGTCCTCGTGTGATTAGTATCGTTCATCTTTCATCATCCTTCGTGCCGACCCTGTGCTATGCTCCAAAACCTGAATGCAAAATAGACATCCACCCCGAATACTCTGGGGTTAGCAAACTCCACTGTTTTGCTAGTGCAAGTACAAGTGCAAAAATACGAGCCATACAATACAAGTTCCAAGAACAATAATAATCAGGAATCCTCAAAGATCCAAACATAAAGAAAAGTACTTCCCGAGGCAAGAGTTTGGGTAAACATTTCCAAAACCGAAAGATCGCAAATAAGGGAAACAATTTACAAACAGTTTAAAATGCCATCGAGAGTTTTAATAGAAAACAATTTAGGATTATGAAATCCTTCTCTTTCCAAAAATCAATAGGGTCACAGCCCAAATGTTTTGTTTTCGCAAATAGGAAACCACCAACAATTTACAGGGTCAAAGCCCAACATCACGTGTCCTCAACGGACGTAAAATCAACGAAACATAATCACGCACGCGCATCGCCTAGGACCGGGACGCTACCACCGACATCCCACTCGAGGCCTCGAAGGACCCTCCCGAGCTGGCTAGCGAAACAAATCACACACATCTCATGGTTGGATCAATCGCTTGTTGCATCCTGGCCACATGATCACATGCCATGTGCCACCGTAGATTATCTCAGGCTCTCACGGTTGGATCAATCACTTGTTGCATCCTGGCCACATGATCACATGCCATGTGCCACCGTAGACCTTCAACCATATCCACACATTCACACAAATAACATATCACATCAAGGGTATTCAAACAATTCGCCCAGAGGCATCAAACACTTAGCAAAACACCACGTCAATCCACAACGCACCGAAATGAAATAATATACGTCCACACACAATACCAAGTGCAACATGAACACCAAGCATATACATAGAATTCACATGGTTATTCACGAACCACACCAATCACAAAACACACACGGTTTTGAAAGAGGCCTTTAACGAGGCTAACCAAAACTTTTGAAAACTCATTTCAAACAAACAAACAATCCAAGACGATCACCAATCATCATATCCACGAAACAAGAAAAGTATGGACAAGGTACTTGCCTCGAATGACCACAACGCGGAGAATCGGCCAAAGCAGGTTGGCACGAACCGACTAAGAACTCGCCGACTCCACCGAACGACAATCCACAACAATGAACTACGAACGAAAACAATAACAACGAAAATGAATTCCAAAGTACGACCCAAAGTCGCTGAATTCAAAGAACAAATGACGAAGGTTCAAGGATTTCCCCCAAAACGGTCAAGAACACGATTCGTCCCGTCAAAACCCGAAAACGGAATTCCAAGTTGAAATATGGATATACAATCCATAGAATATGTTTAACAACATCATTTAACCATAATCGATCCATCGAAAACGGATGAAAAACGAGATCGGGGACAAATCCCCCGAAAAGTCAACTCGAAGGAAATCAAGAATTATACTTCGATTCGACGAAGAACAATGGATTAAATGATGTTAAACACAAGAATACTATCAAGATTAATCATACCCATCATGAATTAATCAACAACACGGAACGAATCGGACGAAATTGCAAAAATCCCCAAATTCACGAAATTAGGGTTCTAAGGAAGATTACCTTGATTCGCTGAATCAAAGGTTGATAACGGACGATCGATTGATGTTATGGACTCAAGGACTTCATGGATTTGTTGTTAAACAACATGGCTTCGTCGCCCATGAATCGCCACTCGCGGATGGAGAAGGAAGGAAATGAAAAACGAAGTGAAATGTGACTGCTCAGCCATATTTATACTGGGCCAGCCTAGCGTGCGCTAGCCTTCCCGGACTAGCGTGCGCTATCGGCCGGTATCGGCCGAGCATCCTCGGCCAGGGCCCACACGACCTGGCATCACCGACCAACCCTGCCGACCCGACTCCCGCTAGCGTGCGCTACGGCCGGAAGCCTGCGCACGCTAGCCGACCTGTCCAGTAGCCACTGGACTGAACTGCCCGGCCAGGTAACGTACGCTAGCCGGCCGACAGCGTGCGCTACGCCTGCCGACTAGCGCGCGCTACGCTCGGCGTAGCGTGCGCTACCTGCCGATCATGACCGAGTCCAGAACCTCAGAAACCCCCATCGCCGGCCCGAGCACAGACGCTGAGCCACCCGGCGGCCAGACGCTACACCTGCCGGTTAGCGCGCGCAGCCTTCCGGCCGTAGCGTGCGCTACGCCGGTTCCTGCCGCACCCGTCCGGCCGGTTCCCGCAATCGTCCGGCCAGTCCCGCAACCGTCCGGCCAGTCCCGCAACCGTGAGGGCTCGACGACCCGATTACCGAAAACGCACGGAACGAACACGACGAAAAGTTCGCGGACAACATAAACGACTCGAAATGAAAGCGTAATACCATAATTAGTCATACGCGACCAAGAAACGGGTCGAGACAACAATTACAGATACGGATACCCGTAACTTTCAAGAAATTACAAAATGGCCCAAAACGCCCGGAAATCACGATACGTGATCGAATAACCAAACCGAAGTTCACAACACGTCTAACAAAGTTAAACGGACTTGCGGGAAACTCGAAACAACAGTTTCGGACGAGATTCGCAAGAATCGAACTCAAGTGCGGAAAAGTCGCTAAAAAGCACAGAACTCAACGAAACGACACCGAAACGAACTCGGATGTCAAAAAGTGTAGAATTAATCATTCTCAGAATGACGAAACGGACATGAGCGAGTCGTCAAAACAGACTTCCGCCGAAAAAAAGAAATTACCGGAAATCGAAAATTGCGGATATTACACCAGAAGACCATAGGGTCGTTGTGGCATTACAAGCGCACTTCCTTGAGGATGAATTCATTCAGGAAGGTGGCTCGGGTAGAAATATCTCTTTAGAAGAGCAAAATGAAAGTCCTAAGGAGATATCTGATCAGGGATCAAGAACCGAACCTATTGTAACACAGCCTCCACTTCAAAGGTCTGATAGGGTATCTCACTTACCTGAGAGGTATGGCTATACACATGTCGAGGAACTGGCTCTCCACGACACACCTGATAGCAGTGAAAAGGACCCTGTCACCTATGACCAAGCGATAGTGGATGTAGACTCCGATAAATGGCAAGAAGCAATGAAAGCTGAGATAGACTCGATGCATACCAATCAGGTCTGGACTCTAGTAGATCTTCCAACTGGCATGAGGACTATTGGAAATAAATGGATCTATAAGAGAAAGACTGATGGGGATGGCAAGGTTGATGCCTATAAGGCCAGGCTTGTGGCAAAGGGTTATACCCAAAGGGAAGGAATCGATTATCATGATACCTTCTCGCCCGTAGCTATGATAAAGTCGATTCGCATGATGCTTGCCATTGCTGCCTATTATGATTATGAAATATGGCAAATGGATGTCAAAACGGCTTTTCTAAATGGATACCTCGAGGAGGAAATCTATATGGAACGACTAAAGGTTTTGTGTCCAAAGCTAATATTCATAAAGTGTGTAAGCTGACGAGCCATTTATGGTCAAGCAAGCTTCTCGGAGTTGGAACCTTCGATTTGACGAAGCGATTAAGGACTTTGACTTGAGCGAAATGAGGAGGAACCGTGTGTTTACAAAAGGTCGATGGGAGCAACATTGCGTTCTTAGTACTATATGTAGATGATATTCCTTATAGGAAATAACGTAGCAATGCTCGGACTGTGAAAGCTTGGCTTTCTAAAGCGTTCTCCATGAAAGACTTGGGAGAAGCTTCCTATATTCTAGGGATCCGTCTTTACGAGAGATAGACCACGAAGAATGATAGGACTTTCCCAAGCCCTTTATATCGATAAAATCTGAGAAGATTCAAGATGGATGAATCTAAAAGAGGGTTCCTTCCCATGCGACATGGAATTCATCTCACCACGAAAATGTGTCCTCAAAGTGAGGAAGACAAGAGAGAGATGAGTAAGGTACCCTATGCCTCGGTGGGTAGCCTCATGTACGCTATGTTGTGTACGAGACCGAGACTTAGCCTACGCGTGAGTATGGTAAGTCGATTTCAAGCAAACCCGAGAAGGGAACATTGACTTGCCGTAAAGAACATTCTTAAGTACTTAAGAAGAACTAGAGATTTAGTTCTTACTTATGGTGGTGGAGAAGCGAAGGTGATTGGATTCACCGATTCTGATTTTCAAGGAGACAATGACGACTCTAAGTCGACATCCAGGTATTTATTTACTCTCAATGGAGGAGCGATTCTTGGAGAAGCTCCAAGCAAACCGCCATCTGGATTCCACCGCCAAGCAGTAGTATCAAGTCGCCTCGGAGGCTAGCAAAGAAGCATTTTGGATGCGAAGTTTATACAAGAACTTCAAGTGGTGCCTAACGCGGAGTTGCCTATATCACTATTCTGTGATAATGATGGAGTATCGCCCAAGCCAAGGAGCCGAGGGCTCACCACAACACCAAGCATATAGAGAGAAAGTACCATATCGTTCGAGAGATGATGGAAAAAGGATATGTTTCATTGGAAAGAGTAGACTCGAGAAGACAATGTCTCTGACCCGTGACTAAGCCATTATCTCGGGCCGTCTTGGAAAGACATCGAAGAACATGGGTATTGGATACCATGATGTGTGGCATTGAGTGCAAGTGGGAGATTGTTAGGAATATGCCCTCGAATGCCACTCGGGGATGAGAGAGTAAGGGCATTATACTTGTAATTATGGAATAATTAATAAAAAGGCAATACGATTCATTCACTGTTTATTGTATTTCAATTGCATTCTTGACTTGGTAAACATTGAAGTGAAGTCCATGTAAATAAATCGAACATTCCATTCTCGTTATGGGATAAGAGAAAATGTACTGGAAGTGTTTAAAGTTTATTTACGTAAATTGTTCGCAAGTCAATAAACTTAAAATGGGCATTAAGTTTTAATATGACTTGTATAATCGATGCTGGGGCGTCGCACGTCTTGATAGCATAGTTATAAGTATATTGGTGGGGCCAAGATACTCGAACACGACTCATACTCGATTCATCACACGGTATTCACTCTCGGAGAGTCGATGACGAATCGAAAGGTTGTGATAGTATACGTGGACCTTTGACTTGAGGGTTCGAGAAGATGTGCTGTGACGTTTAGTTTGTCATTAGAGTAGTTAGACTCATTTGCTTAATTCTTGAGTCGACCTCGAAGTGCGGACTATACGGGCGGTGTAGCGATCTTTACCGTACGCCAAGAAAGGATTCTATCTCCTATTAGTGAGCGGGCGAATGTCCTATACGGTTAATGGCAAATAAGATCATAAGTCTTTGGCCAAAGCATTACGATATAGTCGTATTAGATACACTATTAATCGGTCGGTCTTGATTTGCATTAACACATGTATAGAGTTTAGTCAATGAGGGTTTGACTTTACCGTGACCCGAAGACTTGACCGGGACATCGATGAAGGGTCTATACGTATATAGTATTCACGACATAATGGTTCGGAATGATCCCTTCATTCGTTCTCGATCGGGGTTTACGGCGGCCCGCTAGTTGGCTAAGTCTTGCCCGCACTCATTAGTTCCTCCCAATGCCGGCTGAGACGGACCTACGGAGTCGCGCGTCAGGAGCGTTGACGGATAAATGTGAATTTATTATCTCTCTATTAATATTAGATATTGGATATCTAATTATGATTTATTAGATAAATCAAATAGCGGTCTTAAGAATTAAAATTAAGTTATCGGGTAATTAATTTTATTCATAAAATTATATTTCTTAGAGAAATATATTTTTGTATTTGATATAATTAATTAATTAAATTAATTAATTAATATAAATACATTGGTGATTAAGCGGAGTGTATTTAACGAGTCGTTGACGAGCGTCCGTTACGAGCCGAGTGGCTCGGCTCGTTTCTAGGAAACTCCTACATGGGCCGCCCCCTCTCACATGGCATGATCACCATGCATGTGTTTTGTGTTGTCTTGTCATGCATAATTGTTAAGTTGAGATTCTTTCTCAATTTATAATTACATAAATGAGTTGTTTTATATCTATATAAAAACCAACTCATATGGTGTATGATGGGGGCTTGAAACACACACACATACACTTTCTTTCTTTGCTCCTAGCCGTGAGAAAAAGTGAGGAAAGAGAGAAATTTTTCTTTTCTATATTTTTCATCTTAGAGGTGTTATAAAAGTTAAGAAAAATTGAGAGAAAAAATTCCTACGAGTTCCCTAGCCGTGTTCTTGGAGAACGGAGTCTCGTCGAAATTTTTCCGAGAAACTTCCGACGCGTGTGAAGTAGAGGCTTCGAACTTTCGGTGCTTGGAACAAAGGGATTTCGTGTTCGGGACGAGGTTCGTGATCGTCATCAAATTTACGAAGAATTATTTCAAAGGCTTCAAGGGTATGATCTTTATCTTCGTATTTTTTTTTCGTATATACGTTACTTGATCGATCCTGTTTGGGATTCGTATTTATTTCCGCTGCGTATTTCGTTTTATTTTCGGAATCCCAACAGTAGTCCCACCGCCACTTGCATTCGGTCCACAACCTGGGCGAACTGAGTCATCTGGTTCACCACATGACGAAGGATCTCTGGTACAGCAGGATCTGGTTCATTATTAATAGATTGTTGCGGCTCGCCTGAGCTATGACTGGCCTGGTTAGAAGGCGACGCTTCCCTTTCGGCATTTCTCCGTCCGCGTCCACGACCGCGACCAAGTCCACTTCCGCCTCTCAACATACTGTAAGCATAAATACTCAATATACAGGAAACAACATCGTTCTAATATTCGAGTATAAAGAGACAAAACATGTAAAGAATAAGATAGAATTTAGGAACTTACAACCACTGTTCGCATGAAGACGTAGGCAGTGCAGTGATGTCATTCACGACCGGTTACCCCAAAAGACATAAATGACCCCTATTTTAACCCAACGGCCAAGATATCCATAATCTTAGCTCCGATACCATATTCTGTAACACCCCCGATATATTCGGGAATATTACAGCGCCGCAAATCCTTTATGTAAGGATTTACAAGGCTGAAGAATTGAACAGGCATAAAAAGGTACTAACGAATGGAAATAACCGAATTACAGTACAACAGTTCTGACCAAATACAGAAATAGTACAATTATTCAACAGAACTAAATAATACATCACCAAATTCAAATCCATTACAAATGACTTCGTACTCGAGTACTTATTGAAATAACGAATAAACAACAGATAAATAAACTCGGTCAGGACATCACTCTGCACCCTCGTCGTCATACAGTTCCAGTGGTTGTTTCCCCGCTCTCCTGGATCCTGAACACAAACAAAATGTTCACCCCCGAAGGGGTTAGCACAACGATGCTAGTACAAGTACCACAACATATTATTCATATCTCACGAAGAATAATAACATAAACGACAAAGTACCAACGAGTCTTCTCCTACGAGAAACTCAAACATAACATACACAACTGATAATCACAACATGATATCATCACATACACATGGTAATTCCATCGATCCAGCGTTCACTGCCTAGAACCCACGATGATCCCGTCAGACCAACCCGTGGTGGAAAAACCCGTCCGATGATCCAGCGCACGCTAGCATAGATCCCCCGATGATCCCGTCGGGCCAACACGAGGTGGACATACAACAACGACATACATGCACGACAATATGTATAACAACAATACATAAAACAAATAAAGTACTTGCCTCGATTTGAAGACAATAACAACACTTCCACGAAAATGAACACTTGAAGATTGTCCTCCTCAATCAATCACGTAACGAGACCAAACCTTAACAAAAGAAATGATATAGGATTTATCTCACGTCGTATGAATGTTTAACAATTCGATTCACGGCCAAAAGTTCATAAAATGCAATCTGCACGAACTGCTTAGCGCACGCTAAGTACTCTGTGTAGCGTGCGTTAAGTCTGCCCGATAGCGCACGCAAACAACAAAGACTAGCGTACGCTAACTATGCATGGTCGATGCTTCAGCGACCAACTGACTCGTCTGATGGTCTAGCGTACGTTACGTACCAAACGTAGCGCACGCTAACTCGTGCTTGATAGCGCACGTTAAACTCCATAGCATAGCGTGCGCTATCTCTGCATGGCAGTTTACTACTGAGCAGTAAACTGTTCTTGCCATGATTGAAACAATGAAATCTTGCGTGGTAATTCATGTTACTTCCATGAATACCATGTTTAAACCCTTATGAATGATTTAACGGATAAAGACAACTTCGGATTCAAGGATATGCATACCAATATAAAACCATATTCCATTCCGACTTCAAATCTTCATACGACAATTCGAAAAGCTTAACGGTTGATATCAACACCTTATATCAATCAATATTATCATGCTGAAGTTGTTTAAACGTTCCATCTATACTAGATAAATCTTTCCATGATCAATCCTTTAGATTTATCCAACAATAATGATTGTTAAAGACAAGTCCATGATTATTATGAAGTCATCTACTAGATTCGAATTACCAATGATAGAAGCTTCTCTTCACATATTCAGTGTAATAAGATTCGAATCATGATGATTATAATCAAGATACTTAAGGCTTATTCATCTCACTATTCCAAACATGATATACTTGGATAATTCATCTATGAAAATCCATATCTTGTTAACATAATCATCCAAATCGTTAGAATCCAACTCTAAGTCCTGAGATAGATTGAACATACCTTAATATGATGAAAATCACTGAACCGTAAGGTAGAATCCAACTCCGGTTGGTTGTATGCCACTCCAAGGTGCTATTCCACTTCCATGAACATTTCCAAGTGATAACCAATATACAAACACCAACAAGATGTGTTCTAAGTGTATAGGAGTATTATTACAGCTCTCTGAACTCTCAAGGATTAAGAATGGGCGAAAGAAATGAAAGCCAAAACGGTTGTCGTCCCATTTATAATATTCTGCATTAGTAACAAGTTAGCGCACGCTACTAAGCATTCCTTAGTGTGCGCTAATAATGGTTGACTTCAGAATTGTCCGGGTGCGTCTGCGGGAATCTTATCCGGACCCATGTCCCGGCTGGCGCATCTGCTAGCCGTCCCGCTCAATAATTGAGTTCTTAGCGCACACAACTCCTATTCATAGCGTGCGCTAATAATGGCCCGATAGCGCGCGTTAAGATACATTCTTAGCATGCGCTATCACGAGGTTGCTTGAGCAATTTGCATGTTTCTATACTTATGTACAATGATATCAATGCACGAAATATCATACTCCAATAATCAAAATCACCAATCCGAATAATACAGGGTTTGAATACAGTATGAAATACACCGTAATAAATCCGGATATTACACTGTCTTCATCTTTGCTAACATTTCTTCAGCTCGAGTTAGTTGAGTTGAGAAAGCCGCCAGTGCAGCTGGGCCCAAAGGCCCCAGGAGTTTGTTGATTTGGAATTTTTTTGATATTCCATTAGCCATTCCCAAATACTCGAGAATCCAGCGAATTTGTGTACCATAAGTTAGCTTCTGGCTGAATTTCTTCTTGGCACTGTCCTAACTGACTTTGTCCACTTTCTTCACTAACTGTCTCAGGCCACTTAATTCTATAACTTTGCATCATTGCCCCCATCAGTGTGTATTTTGATGTGGACATCTGATCAAACCATCCAAACAAGCCCATTGCCATCTTGTTGGTCATGTCCATTATGAATGGGAATTCCTTCTGGATGTCTTCTTTATTTGTGGTGTTTTTCAACTTGCTCATCTATTTGACAATTTGATCCATTCCCAGATATCCAAATGACTTTGTTTGAGAGCGTCCACCATTATTCCTCGATTTTTTTAATCTGAATGCATCATCAAAAGTTTTTTGGTTGACAATGTTGTGTTCGCCAAATATTGAGCTTTCTATGCCTCATTCATTCACTTTAGCTTATTTGAAAAAACAAATAACCGCTTCTTTGTAGAGTTTGAAATGGTTGATGCATAAATAATGGAAAATACCATTTTTATTCATCTTCAGGATCAGGTCCGCCATTAGGAGAGTGTTATTGGACTACAGAAGTCCGATGAAGTCTACCACGATGCTGAAAATAATTTGCTCCTTCATGACCTTTAGATTGATATTCATGAAATAGGTTGCGGAATCTATTTATGCAGTTAGAAAATGTTTTTTAGTGTAGAGAAGAGTTCAAATTTTTGTTATCGGAAATTTAGGGTTCTTGCTTAGAAATTGAAGATAATAAGTTTTTATCAGTAAATTTAATCATTTTGAATATGTTCTTTGAAGTTGATTTTGATGAATATTTAATTCTGAAGTGGCGGTTCGACTTTTCAAAAAATGTGAAGTAGTGTTTTGACAATATGGGGTAGACGTGGTGTATCGTGCATATTAACCCACATGCATTTTTAAATAAAATAAAATAATGTTACTAGAATCAGGAACTTAGCTGGTTGACTGTTTGACTTCTGATCTAGCTGTGTTTTGATCCTGGCTGAGTTTCTGATCAGCTAGGTCCTTTCATCCTGGCCGAGTTCTTGTATCATCTATCACTACACCATATATGGTCTTTGCCAACACTTAAAACAATTATAAGAAAATATAAATAATGTTGCCATAAGCCCAAAATTGGTTTATGCTACATTTTTTTCCAGTTTTAGTGATGTTGGATATAGTTCCGTAGCCTTAGGGGTGTAAGCCAACACATTGGTCAATCTATGGCCATATCATTATATATGTTGCATTAGCCATCTATGGCAACATGTTTTGGTCTATGGCAACACGAATTTGTAATGTTGCAATAGACTCTATTCCATCATCCTTTTTCTTCTGCAACGATTATCGATCTAACATTTATTTTTTTGGTAACACTTTTTGAGCTTTATTGTAATATTATTTTATTATCACTTTAAATATTTCGCAAAACATTTTTTTGTTATTGCAACACTTCTTTACTAAACACTTTTTTTATTTTAGCAACACCCTTTTTGTTATTGCAACATTATTTTACTAAAGACTTTTCATAATATAGCAACAGTTTTTTTTATTGCAACATTCTTTATCTTAAAACTTTTGTATTTAGCCAAACATTTTAATGTTACCTAAATTCCTAATCTTGATGATCAGAATCACAATTATATCTGAAAAATATTTTCACTAGCCAAAATTGCGAAAAGGAACCAGTATAATTTTTTAAATTCACAAATACCAAATATATGATTACACAACCAAACTTAACCATAGCCAAAGTTCAAAATGAACCAACTACACAAATCTGCCCAAAATATTAAAGTATAACATAATCTCCTAATGTCATCATAGTTAGGTGCTTAGTTCAAAATATTAATGAACCACTAGGAACTCCCTGTAATTGCCATACTTTTTATTGAATGTTAGACCTTGCCGTTCTTCCTCTTTTATCACTCTGTAAACACTTTGAGATGTTGTCGATGTTGATTTAAAGTTTCATTCCTTTTTGGATCATGATCGTGTTGACTGGACCTTTAGGCAGTGTTCTGGGTCAGGCAGATAGCGCACGCTAGGTCTAGGCTAACGCACGCTATTTCTACTTGAGTAGAGCACACTAGATTTGAGCCTTAGCGCGCGCTAATGTTCGGAGCATGGCAGAGGCAGTAGCGGAATCTGCTCTCTGGACTAGCAGTTAGTGGATGCTATTCGTGTTCAGTAGCGTGCGCTAACATCACCCATAGTGCTCGCTAACGAGCTGAGTCGGCAGAGGCAGTGAGGTATTTCTACTTCCTGGACTATCAGGTAACGCACGCTAGGCAGCAGCTAGCACACGCTATAGGTGTTGTGTAGCGCAAGCTAGTGCCCAGTCACGCTAGCAGAGTTGGGCAGTGAACTGGAATTTCTGTAGGACAATAGTTAGCGCACGCTAAGGTGTGGTAGCGTGCTAACGTCTCAGGTGAGGAGCCTCTAGACTACTGGGTGACCCCTTTAGCGCACGCTAACCCCGATTTCTAGCGCGCGCTAACCTGGCATTTTATATAAGGGGTAGTCAACCCCTGCACTCGTCATTTTTCATCCTTTATTTCCTTTTCCGATGGGAGCAACAAAGATAAGGCGATTTAGGGCATTTTGGGGCGATCCTTCTACAACTGTCATCATCTTTGGTTGAATAACAAAGACTACACAACATCTAATCTATTTCTATCTTCCAAATCAAGGTAAAATTCTTGGAAGCCTAGTTTTGGGAATTTTTGGTTATTATCTTAGATTCGTCCGATTTATCCAGTTTGAAGCTTGAGATCTGTGAGATTATGATGCATCTACCCCCTACCCATGTTTCCCCTACGATTATATGGATTTGTTTTGTACCTTGTTCGGACTTGAGAGGGTTTGAGAGATTTTCAAACCTTTAGATGTTTATTCTTGTAATTTCGTAAATCATAGGCGGTATTCGAGAGTTTCTTCGTGTGATTTGAGTATGAATTATTGATTTTCGTATTGCTTACGAATCGCTTAGGTGCCTGAAGTGTGTTCTTGGACCTACCGAACTTTTACTCTTTTCCATCCAATTCTCGATGTCTCAATGGCAAGTATATGTTTATGATTGTATGTTCTCGACTTCGAAAGTAAGATAAATGAATTGTATAATGGTTTATATCCACTCTTGGACGGGCCACTAGTCCTATGAGGGTTCCGTAGCCTCTGGTGCAGTTCCGCGGATATTTTGGGTTAAGTACTCTGGGACGGACCGACGGGTCCTCTGAGGGTTCCGTAGCCTCTGGTTCGGTTCCGCGGTTAATCATGTATGTATTGAATGTGATGCTTTGAGATTTAGTTATTCCAGAATACTAGTCTTGAGTTGATGAGATGATGATTACTTTTACTTTACGTTCGAGGAGTATTGTGTTTCATATTCGAAATACTTGTACTGCTATTCGACGGCTAACGCTTTATGGGGGAAATACTTTTCATGTATTTCAGGATTCAGGAGAGCGTATATGCATGTACCGGGTTGGCATGAAGATGATGGGCAAGTGTGATGCTCTGTCTTGTCTCTGGTTATGTTTTGTATTTCCTCCACTCAGTGTTGTTGTACTTGAATGGTTTTTGAATACTCGAGTACTGTTTTCGGTTTCCTTGATGTTTCGACCTATGTTGCCGTGGTATTGATTAGTGATGTGTTGTATTCGGATGTATTAGAAATGGTTGAATACCATTTTTATTGTCTTCCATTTCATTGTACTTGGACTTTCTCGGTCAAAGTTCATAGTTCCGTATATAAATATCCTTGTGGGTCCCATGGCGGGGCTCACGGCACTGTAATATACCCTGAATAAGTTGGGGGTGTTACAGAATATGGTATCGGAGCTTAGGTTTATGGATACCTAGGCTGTCGGTCTTTTGGGTCGATTGAGTCATCGTTTGTTGACAGTATCACTACATTGCCACCATCACAGTGCGACCAGTACTTGTAAGACCTCTTACTCTCATAGTGTTTCCTTTATCACTTTGCTTCTGATTTGGTATTTTTGGGAATTGGTCACTTAGATGATGTGCGATTTGAATTATACTTACGTGCTTTGTGTATCCTTCAGAATGTCTTCTGATAGGGTACAGAGACGAGGTCGTGGTTATGGACGCGGACGAGGACGTGGCGCGGCCGCTTCCCTCAATTCTATTCTGGGGTCGACCACCCCTAGTTTATCTGACTCAGTGCATCCTGATACCGAGGCTCATCATGACCAGTCGACCGGCCAAGGGAATAATGCAGATTTTGGAGTTACGAATGTCCTTCAACAATAAGCTAACCTGATGACTATCCTCGCCCAAGCCGTTCAGCTGAACAATCCGAACCCGATATCGGATGCCTTGCTTCAGAATGTAATCGTATGCACCCTCCGCAGTTCAGTGGTGCTACAGACCCGATCGGTTGGGAGAATTGGTTTGCAGAGTTAGAGAAAGTGTTTGAAGCGGTTGATTGTCCGGAAGTGAGAAAGGTACCGATTGCTCTGTACTTCCTTACCAAGGAAGCCGCGACTTGGTGGAAAGTTATCAAGCCTCAGGATCATGCTGCTACATGGGGAGAGTTTAAAGAGCTACTGGAGGCCAAGTTTTGTCCTTGGCCAGTGCAAGAAGTTAGAATCCGAGCCTTTTTCGAGGCTAAGCCTCAGAATATTCCCGTCTCAGTGGCGATAATGGAATACAACCAGCAGCTGATCCACATGAAGAATCAAGTGTGGGATGAGCGTGACAAGATCCGTTATTTTCATATATTAATGAATATGGATTTACGGCGTTATATGGCCGATTTTTCTTATACTACCTTGAAGAAATACCAAGACAGGGCTTTGGCATATGACATGTTAAGTCCCAACAATGATACCACAGAAGAACCGAAGAAGCAGAAGATCGTTGGTAACTTTTCTGGTTCTAAAGGTGGCAAATTCTAGAGACCTTAGACGACTAACCGTTCTCTCGGGTATTCGTCACGTTCTGCTAGAGGGAAGAGGAGTTTTCATTCTGCTCCGGGCACCTCAACTCACCCGGTAACTTGTTTTAATTGTGGTCGTCCAGGCCACGTTAATCTGGAGTACAATTTCCCACCCCTGAAGTGTCACGCTTGTGGACAGATGGGACATAAGGCAGCTTATTGCCCCAAACAAGATCAGACTGTGGACACTCGGGCTTCTACCCCAGCACCTTTAGATGAGAGTATGAATCAATGACAACCCGTTGGACAATCACAATAGAGTTACGGCAGAGGCCACGGATGGAGTCAGAACGCTAGAGGGTGAGATTCTAGTGTCCGTTCAGCACACCCATGAGTCTATGAGATGCGTCGAGCAGACGAACCTGATGCGGCGGTGGCCTCAGGTACCATTCATATCCTAACTCATCTACTTCGTGTACTTTTTGATTCGGGTGCTACACATTCTTTCATCTCCTTGGAGTGTGTACGTCGTTTGAATATAACGTGTATGACTGCTTGCGATACTTTCATTGTAAAACTAGCTAGTGGGGATAAAATTGTGGAGAATCGGGAAATTAGATATTTTCCGATGAATATATCCAGTACGGATTGGTTGTCGAATTTGATTGTGGTTGATATGGAAGGCGAGTATGTGATCCTCGGCGAGGATTGGCTTGACAGTCACCAAGCGATTATGAATTACCATACTAAGGTTATCACTAT
The DNA here is from genome assembly GCA_033398695.1 of Orobanche coerulescens. Taxonomy (NCBI): domain Eukaryota; kingdom Viridiplantae; phylum Streptophyta; class Magnoliopsida; order Lamiales; family Orobanchaceae; genus Orobanche; species Orobanche coerulescens. The sequence continues at coordinate 199,216 of JAWKAU010000106.1, read as the reverse complement.
GATGACTAAATATAGTTCCGAGTACTCATTTATGGATGTAAATCGGGCCAACCTAAGTTGCTTATCAGCGCCATGAAGGCCGTAAAACTTTTGAATAAAGGTTGCACGGGCTATTGGTGTTATGCTTTGAAGACGGAAGGGAGTGAATTCGATTTCTCTTTGATTCCAGTTGTTAATGAGTATCCCGATGTTTTTTCGGATGACCTCCCGGGATCACCGCCGGATTGAGAGATAGAATTTTTGGTGGACTTAGAGCCTGATGCGGCTACAATTTCTAAGGCACCTTATCGGATGGCACCTTCCGAAATGCAAGAATTAAAGAATCAGCTGGGAGAACTATTCGAGAAAGGGTACATCAGACCGAGCGCTTCGCCTTGGGGCACACATGTTCTTTTTGTGCGAAAGAAGGATGGTTCACTACGTTTATGCATTGAGTACCGGGAACTAAACAATGTGACCATCAAAAACAAGTATTCATTGCATCGTATAGATGATTTATTTGATCAGTTGCAGGGAGCCGCAGTATTCTGAAAAGTTGATTTGAGATCAGGGTACTATCATCTACGGGTGAAAGAATCCGACGTTCCGAAGACTGCGTTCCGGACAAGATACAGACATTATGAATATGTGGTCATGCCTTTTGGATTGACTAACGCACCGGCAGTATTCATGCAACTAATGAACAAGATATTCATTGAATACTTGGACAGTTTTGTGGTCGTCTTTATTGACAACATCTTGATTTATTCTCGGGATAAGAAGGAACATGCCTGGCACTTGCGTTTGATACTAGATGTTTTGAGAGTCGAGCATCTTTATGCACACTTCTCGAAATGTGAATTTTGGTTGGAAGAAGTTATGTTTCTCGGCCATGTGATTTCGGCCGAAGGGGTTCGTGTAGACCCGCAGAAGATTGAGGCAGTGCTAGATTGGGCACCGCCTAAAATGGTTAGAGAAGTTCGTAGATTTTTGGGTCTTGATGGGGATTACCGTTGGTTTGTCGAGGGGTTCTCGAAACTCACTCGACTGCTTACGAAATTATTCCAGAATACAGAAAAGTTTGTTTGGACGGTTGAGAGACAGTAGCTTCGATGAGTTGAAGAGATGTTTGAACTCAGCGCCGAGTTTAGCTTTACCACAGGGTAGTGAAGGATTTGCAGTTTATAGCGATGCTTCAGGACAAGGGCTTGGATGTGTGCTTATGCAGCATGATAAGACGATAGCTTTTGCATCACGATAGTTGAAACCGTATGAGATGAAGTATGGTACTCACGATTTGGAGTTGGACGCAATTGTCTTCGCACTTAAGATATGGCGACATTATTTGTATGGCTCTCCGTTCTGGATTTATACTGATCACAAGAGTTTGAAGTATATTTTCAATCAGAAAGATCTGAATATGAGGCAGAGACATTGGTTGGAATTGATCAAGGATTACGATTTGGAAATTCTTTACCATCCGGGAAAGGCCAATGTCGTCGTGGATGCTTTGAGCCGCAAATCGGCATTGCTTCAGATGCTCAAGGTTCTCACATCTCAGACGAAGATTCGTCAGGATTTAATCGAGCAAGGTATAGAAGTTTGGCTTCAAAGAGTGCAAGGACAGTTTTGCACTCTTGAAATTACTTCGTCCTTGGTTGACAACATCAAAGGGAAACAGTGGAGTGACCCGATGATCTCTCAACTGAAGCAAGATGTAATTAAAGGAAAAGCCCCTAGTTTTATGGTCCGTGAGGATAGTATACTGATGTTTTAGGGCAGGCTTTGTGTTCCGAATGATCTAGAGTTGAGGTAGAGAATTCTCCGAGAAGCGCATACTGTGCCTTACTCAATCCATCCTGGAACGAGTAAGATATACAAGGACTTGAAGTGAAATTTTTGGGGGAATAATATGAAGAAAGATGTCACGAAGTTTGTACTATGGTGCTTGACGTGTCAACAAGTCAAGATTGAACATCAACGACCGGCGGGGTTGTTGAAGCCGCTTCCCATTCCCGAGTGGAATTGGAAAGATATCTCTGTAGATTTTATCACTGGGATTCCGAGAACTAGAGCTGGAATGAATATGATTTGGGTAATCATCGATCAGTTGACCAAGTCTGCACACTTCCTAGGTATTAAGGATAATTGGGGACCGGAGAGATTGGCTCAAACTTTAATAGCTGAGATCGTGATATTGCATGGTGCCCCTAAGACCATTGTTTACGATCGAGATGGTCATTTCGTATCGCATTTTTGGCAGGCTGTTCATCAGGCTTTGGGCACCGAGTTGATATTGAGCACGTCTTTTCATCCTCAGTCAGACGGGCATACAAAGCGATGATTCATAAGTTAGAGGATATGTTGTTGGCTTGTGCCCTAGACTGGAGTAATGATTGAGAGCTTCACTGGCCGTTGATCGAGTTTGCCTACAATAATAGTTGACATGCGTCGATCAAAATGGCACCATTCGAGGCACTTTATGGTAGGCAGTGTAGATTTCCATTATGTTGGGATGAGGCTTCAGATCTAGTCGGAACGGAACCGAATATGTTGATGGAGACTAAGGAGAAGATTTCCATTATCAGGGATCGGTTGTTGACTGCCCAGAGCCATCAGAAATCTTATGCTGATACTCGTCGTCGACCTTTATAATTCGATGTGGGAGACCATGTTCTACTCAAGGTGTCACCGACCATAGGAGTTTTCTGCTTCGGGAAAAAGGGGAAACTTAGTCCGAGGTATATCAGACCTTTTGAAATTTTGGACAGGGTTGTAGATTTAGCTTATCGCTTGGCGTTGCCTCCAGCTTTGAGTCATGTCCATAGCATTTTTCATGTGTCTCAATTGAGAAAGTACGTGCCGGATCCAAGTAATATTATCAAGTATAGTGAGATTGACGTAGCCAAGGATGTTACCTTTCTGGAGAGGCCAGTGAAGATCTTTGAACGTCGTGAGAAGCAGCTTCGGCAAAAAACCAGTCCATTGGTTAAAGTGTAATGGTCGAGACATGGAGTCAAGGAGGCGACTTGGGAGGCAGAAAAGAAGATGCGATCAGAATACCCCAAACAATTTATTTCTTAAGTTTTGGGACGAAACTTCTTTTTAGAGGGGGAGAATGTAATATCCGTACTTTTTATTGAATGTTTGACCTTGTCTTTGTTCCTCTTTTGTCACTCTATAAACACTTTGAGATGTTGTCGATGTTGATTTAAAGTTTCGTACCTTTTTGGATCATGATCGTGTTGACTAGACCATTCGGCTATGTTCTGGGACAGGCAGATAGCGCACGCTAGGTCTAGGCTAACTCATGCTATTTCTACTTGAGTAGCGCACGCTAGCTTTGAGCCTTAGCGCGCGCTAACATTCGGAGCATGGCAGAGGCAGTAGCGGAATCCGCTCTCTGGACTGGCAGTTAGCGCACGCTAGGTGTTAGCTAGCGCACGCTATTCGTGTTCAGTAGCGCGCGCTAACATCGCCCGTAGCGCATGCTAACGAGCTGAGTTGGCAAAGGCAGTGAGGTATTTCTACTTCCTGGACTATCAGGTAACGCACACTAGGCAGAAATTAGCGCATGCTATAGGTGTCGTGTAGCGTGCGCTAGTGCCCAGTCGTAGGGCACGCTAGCGGAGTTGGGCAGTGAACTGGAATTTCTGCAGGACAACAGTTAACACACGCTAAAGTGTGGTAGCGCGCGCTAACATCTCAGGTCAGGAGCCACTGGACTACCGGGTGACCCCGTTAGCGCACGCTAACCCCGATTTCTAGCGCGCGCTAACCTGGCGTTTTATATAATGGGCAGTCAACCCCTGCACTCGTCATTTTTCATCATTTCTTTCCTTTTCCAATGGGAGCAGCGAAAATAAGGCGATTTGTGGCGATCCTTCTCCAACTATTATCATCTTTGGTTGAATAACAAAGATTACACAACATATAATCCATTTCTATCTTCCAAATCAAGGTAAAATCCTTAGAACCCTAGTTTTGGGATTTTTTGGGGATTATCTTTGATTCGTCCGATTTAGCCGGTTTGGAGCTTGAGATCTTTGAGATTATGATGTATCTACCCCGTACCCATGTTTCCCCTACAATTATATGGATTATTTTGTACCTTGTTCGGACTTGAGAGGGTTTGAATGATTTTCAAACCTCTAGATGTTTATCCTTGTAATTTCGTAAATCGTAGGTGTGTTTCGGGAGTTTCTTTGTGTGATTTGAGTATAGATTATTGATTTTTGTATTCTTACAAATCGCTTATGTGCCGGAAGTGTGTTCTTGGACCTACCAAACTTATACTCTTTTCCTTCCAGTTCTCGATGTCTCAAAGGCAAGTATATGTTTATGATTGTACGTTCTCGACTATGAAAGTAAGATAAATAAATTGTATAATGGTTTATATCCACGTTGGGACTTGCCGACGGGTCCTCTGAGGGTTCCGTAGCCTCTGGTGCAGTTCCACGGATATTTTGGGTTAACCACTCTGGGACAGACCGACGGGTCCCCTGAGGGCTCCGTAGCCTCTGGTTCGGTTCCGCAGTTAATCATGTATGTATTGAATGTGATGCTTTGAGATTTAGTTATTCCAGAATACTAGTCTTGAGTTGATGAGATTATGATTACTTTTACTTTACTGTCGAGGAGTATTGTGTTTCATATTCGATATACTTGTACTAGCTATTCGACGGCTAACCCCTTTATGGGGGAAATACTTTTCATGTATTTCAGGATCCAGGAGAGCGTATAGGCATGTACTGGGTCGGCATGAAGATGATGGGCAAGTGTGATGCTGTGTCTTGTCTCTGGTTATGGTTTGTATTTCCTCCATTCAGTGTTGTTGTATTTGAATGTTTTTTGAATACTCGAGTACTGTTTTTGGTTTCCTTGATGTTTCGGCCTGTGTTGCCGTGGTATTGATTTGTGATATGTTATATTCGGATGTATTGGAAATAGTTTGAATACCATTTTCATTGTCTTCCATTTCATTTCATTGTACTTGGACCTTCTCGATCAAAGTTCTTAGTTCTGTATATTAATAGCCTTGTGGATCCCATGACGGGGCTCACGGCGCTGTAATATACCCTGAACAACTAGGGGGTGTTACACTCCCAATGAAAAACATCAATGGGAAACATTGTCACTTGAAACGTCAGTTGATGGCTCAATATATAGCTCATCAATATCGACCTTCAATTCTGGATTCTTTTTTGCTATTGTGGTCATCATCAGCTTGACATTATCTCGAACCTTTTTGTCAATTCCTTTATCCATCTCGTGTGCAAGTTGTTCCCAAATTTTTGTTGTTAAATCTGCCAAGTAGTGATCTGAGATAGTTGATGTGTTGTGGCTTATTTTTCCGAATAAGTCTGCCAAGCAGATATGAGCGGTCATGCTCCTTGCCACCATGAACTAGTTGGTTAGCAGCCTCAACGGTCCCACCCTCCATAATTTTCTTGACATTTGACTGTAACAAGAACAAGTTAAGCAAACAATTACATAATACAACATGATTGAACAATTTAAATAACCATTGAAATAGCCCTTACAATTTTTTATTTAATCGCTTCAGTAGGCAACTTATACTCGCGATCCACGTTCCTTTTGCGTGTTTCAACAAAAGTTTGAGCATCTCATAGTGGTGCCACCGGTTCCTCAGCATCAACCGGCATTTTCTCAATTACCTTGCAAAAAATGAGTTTCATTTTCGACAGTAAGGTTTTAAAATTTTAACAATAAGGGCTACATCGTACATAGATTTTTCAAAACAGGGGTTACATTGTACATATAAATTTGAACAAAAAAGTTAAGGCACCAGTGACTAATGTAAGGCAGATTAATACTCCCTCCGTCCCACCCATCTTGAGCATTTGCTTTTCGGCACGAGATTTAAGGAAAACTGAAAAATAGTGTATAAAGTGATGGTATGAATATATATTATTTAAAGTTGTGAGAGATAAATGTGTCTTAAAAAGGAAATGACCAAGTATCTTGGGACGGCCGAAAAAGGAATATGAACCAAGATCGGTGGGATGGAGGGAGTATAAAAATATAAATCAGGAGATTACATTTGAACCTCATCATTAAAATTAGTTTAATATAAACACACAATACAAGATTTTGGCAATTCTACTAAGTGTTTGTAGTTCATGTCTATTATACGAAATTATCAAAAACAAGTAATCATACCAACTTGTTGCAGACTTGGGCGAAACTTCAAGGTCTGGTTGTATATGTTTCTATTAAATGACTTCTAGATTCTGCATTTCTTCTAGCAGCCGCCTATAAACATGGAGACATAAAGAATAAAATGTATATGCTGAATAAACGATGTACTGATATGGAACATTTATTTTTATAGTTACCTGAACATCTTAGTCATCCCAATATTGTAAAAGAACCTTAATGTCTTTTTCAGGAACCTCCCTAGGCCTATTCTTAATACTCTCCCATCAGTTTCATAGCATGTGTAATGATTTTTCTTGATACGGGATTTGAACGCCCTAGACTGATCTCGCATTGTTTTCATTACCCATGCTGTACCCTACTCGGGAATGATATACTTGTCATATGATAAATTATATGCAAACTTAAGCATCTTCTAAAGAAAATTTACGAATATATACTACATATGGTTTAGAGGGATGATTAGAGCATTACCTTGACATACTCCCACACAATGTCCTTTTCTGGAACTTCACGCCAAGTAACACATGTAAGCGAAACAAAGTCCCTCACTGTTGTTCCTAAAAAAATGCTAAATTCTGGTACCAATTTTTCATCAGCTGATATAGGTTGCCCAAGATTTTTTAGGGTGATCTCTCTTTTCTCTCTTCTCGTATGAACATGCTTCATTTTTTACTTTCCTCTAGTTCTCCTTTTTTTTGGTTCAGATGGTCTATCTATTCAACCAACAATTAAATTTCATGCTATGACCCTTTAAAATTTTACAAGTAAAGATACAGGACTATGAATGTAATCATACTATGTTAAAAACTAGTGCAATGAGCTGTAAATACCTCATAAGGAAAATAAATAAAAGCCAATATATCCAAAGTCAGATTACAATATGGTGCTTCAACCATCATTTTTAAGTTTTAAAAATGCAGGGCCTTATATACAGGATTACTTGATAATAAGCATGAGAAATACAAATTAATTGACATTATACGAACAACTAGAATTCGATAAAGATACCTTCTTGTGATGCCAAATTATCAGTCTGAGTTTGCGACCGTGTCTGCAATATCTCAGTTTAAACCTGGGTTTTTTGACAATCTCGTAACTCTAAGTACCTTGTCATTAAACCAAGAGCTTTATCTTTTGATAATTTGAGCCTCTCCACAGTAGGAACCACTGGTGTATCATTTGCCTACAAAGTAAGATCATCTAAAACATCAATATACAGTTACTTCTACAAAAAATAGAGATATAAAAAATGTTCTTTTAAGACAGGATACCAACCTTAGCCTCAACTGCATTTGTTTCTTTGTAACTACCAACCAGAACTTCATTAGCCCAGGATCGAGTTCTTGGACCTGTCCCAACCTCAACTCTCTTCGTCTTCTTTGGTCGCTAAAAATATTTATATATATGTCAATAATCATCAATTGAGAAATTAAAAAAAAAAAAGATAAGATCTTGCACCAAATAAAAATTCAAACTGGAATCATGTGAAGTGCAACATTCCTATATGTTGTCAATATGTGCATGACTAAGATCTACTGCATTATATGTATCTAAATACATAAGAATGGTCAAGCAAGTCTCAATTCAAAAAAGAATAAAATACAATGTACAACATACTAATTCTAGTTTGAGCCTTGTCCGACGTTATATAATTATATAATCTATGATAAATAAACAATCATGTGCAAATCAATGTAATTTTGAGTGAATTATGAGCAAACATTCATAAAATATAATCACACAATAAAATCACAAATCAAATATCTATCACTTCTGTAAATTTGTAATAAACAATAAAAAAACATATCGAAATTTAAAAGACTACTTAATACAAGACTACAGGTTACCAGTAGTTAACACCACATACTTATTTGAACACATGGCATGGGGGAAATGTCAGAGGAAACTATCGCATTGCTAGCAATTTAAATTTAGGAATCTACCTTTGAGGTAACCATTTCCTCTTCATCAGTACTTACTCCTTCTGCATCATTATTCGGGCAGTACTTATCACTCCATCATTTATTAACTTGTTTTTGTCTTTGGTGTGTAGGCTCAAGTTCGATGATAGCCTAGTCAATCCCAGTTCCCTTAACTTCTCTTTATTATCTCCAACTCTCTTATTTCTATCTATTTCATACTCAGTCACTTCTTGACCTTCACGTGTTCTTTTGAAAGAATTTTCCTCCTGTATCACTTTTTCACTTCCATCAAATACCTCAATCGCTTTAAATACTCCATCAGTCCTACCCTTTCAATAGAAATTTCTGTGTCCTCTATGCCAGCTTTAAAAGATGTTCCATACTTTGGAAGACCTGTAACAGTAGAGTCAAGTTGCAGTTGCTTTCGTGTACTCATCCTCTGGTCCTTCTCATAATTTATATCTTTTATTATCACAAACTTACATTTTACTGGAATCTTTCCTTAACTTTAACAGGGCTTTTTTTGGCCTTACAATAACATGGGGTTGCATTTGCTTCATTGGTGGTACCTCTTTGTCAACATCATAGTCAATGAACAAGTGCAGTAAAGATTCCTTAGTTTTCTGAATACATGCCCAAACACTAGTATCATTCGTCACTAATGTCCACCCACCAGTCTTCCCATTACTTACATATACCCCTCCAATCTCATCATAACAAGGTCTTTCACCCACTCCATTAATACAGAATACGAATATAAATCAATGTCCATATCTGCATAAGTAATCACTGGGTCTCCAATATACTTAGTTTTGGTGAACTCCCCACTTTGGTGCAGCTAAAAAGTCATTCTGCTACCTGCCATCCTGTAACAAGGATAAAAAAATACACACGCCAAATTATTTACATTAGTAATAAGTAATCTTGATAACACATGACAATGCATCAAAAAAGATAAAATATAAGTCAGTTAAACTACAGAGTGAACATAATTTATCATAGTAAACTACACTGTTAAGGTAATTTTCACAATTTATAATGCATTGCACACTTAAATTTAATTTTCACATTTAATGCAATCAACATAATAAACCTAATTTGCAAATTTGATCTAAGTGACACGAAAAGATAAATATTAAATATTTATTTACCATGCCTAACTTGCAATCAATTTCCTTCATTCGATTCTTCAAAGGAATTTGTGTTATTGGAATATCATCTCTGGACCAACTAACTTCGTCATCATGGTCTTCTACTATAGATTGAATGTTCAAGTCATGTGAAAACTGCGCAGTTATGTCTTCTTCATTTGCATTATTCTCGTGTTGTGCATCACTGAACTCTGGTGGCAGCCTCTTAATAGGAGAATGCATATGGGTTTCAATAGGATCTTGAACGTAAAACACCTGCTGCACTTGTGTTGACATTACAAAAGAGTCATTTTTATGGCAAAGTCTGTTATAGTTAACACGTATGAAAAAAAATAGTTAAAACGTGTGAAACCGAAAGAATCTTTTTCGTCCTGGTACCACTCACCCCTAAACAGAACAACACTAAAAGATCCCCAATAGTCAACTTCAATTATTTATAAAACTGATCCATAATAACTAACGTCCCCAACCTTCGGGATTTGTTTTTTTGAACTTGCAAAACTAGTGGTTAAGGCTGTCAAAAAAGCACCGCTATTTTGTGTTGTACACTTGTGATCTCTTTGCTTGGTATGGAACCTGTATCCATTAATCATATACCCACTAAACCGCTTAGCCGCTCAAGTAGGACCCTTAGCTAATAATGTTATTTCCCTTGAAACAACCTTCTTTTTCCGAATTTCATCCTTGAACCATTCACATATTTCATCGGTGTGTGTTCTTTCTCTTTTATACATTTTGGACTTTGCATAATTGTCGACTAAGGCACGATGTTTCCTACAAATATGTACAAGTATGGCATGTCAATTTAATTAAAGAATGGATTATATTATTTACTTGAGAATCATTATGGAAAATAGTAATATGTAGTAATTTGGACTTACTCAATTAGTTCTTCTACTTCATTGTCATTGTAGTTAAATAATATGTATCGATGAGTTGTGATCCAAGTATCTTCACGAAAATGAATAGATTTAACTTTTTTGTTCTTCCTAGAACCAATAGAGTACCCACCAATACCTATATTAGGACTTGCACATTCATTCGACAAGTTACTCTCTCCGTAATTTAGAAATCTTGAACAAAATGTCAAACACTCATCTGCCAAGTATCCTTATACGATAGACCCTTCTGGTTTATTCTTATTACGAACATACCGTTTCAATTTACCTAAGTATCGCTCGATCGCATACATCCATCTTTGGTGGACTGGTCCACCACATTCTATTTCATTGCAAAAATGCACAGGTAAGTGGACGATTAAGTCAAAGAATGCAGGTGGAAATATTATCTCTAATTGACAAAGTATTTCGACAATCTCCTTTTGCAACTTCTTTATATCATCCAAGTCGACAACTTTGGCACATATACTCCTGAAAAATTCACCAAGCTGAATTAAAGGTAATGCAACCTCGGGCTTCAATGCTCTTTTGATTGCAAATTGTAACAAGTATTGCACTATAACATGTGCATCATGACACTTATAACCCACAAGTTTCCTACCCTGCACACAATTGCTGGTATTATAACCAAATCCGTAAGGTAATTTAACATTTTTAAATACTGAACAGAGCAGATCTTTTTCTTTATTCGTCACATCAAAGTTTGCCACCCTAATTTCGAAGTGCTTTCCATCAGCAGAGGTGGTAGGATGAAGGACCTTTCGAATGCCCAATCCTTGCAAATATAATCGAGCACTTAGATGATCTTTTGTTTTACCACTAATGTTTAATAAAGTTCCGAGTATACTATCACATATGTTCTTCTCTATATACATTACATCAAGGTTATGTCAAATTATATTATCGCTCCAATATGGTAGGTCAAAAAATATTGACTTCTTATCCAAGGAATGACATTGCAACTAACCTTTCGTTTCCCCTTACACTTTCCAAAGGTATTCTCGTAACCCTCCAACAATTCTTGGATCGACTTCCCGAATAACATTGCAGGAGCTGATCCAAACTCAACATCACCATTAAATCTTCTTTTATCATGTCTCCACTTATGGTTTTCATCTAAGAATCTTCAATGGTTCATATAGAACACTTTCCTACTATGCTTCAAATACATTGGCGATGTTTCATAATTGCATATAGGGCAAGCTAGTTTCCCTTTTGTGCTCCAACCCGACAACATTGCATAACTAGGAAAGTCACTGATTGTCCATAAGACACTTGCATGTAACATAAACGTTTGATCTGCTAAAGCATCATAAATTTCAACTCCTACATCCCATAACTCTTTCAACTCTGTAATTAAAGGCTGCATGTACACGTCAATATTATTTCCAGGGTAATTAGGAGCACGTATTAATGTTGACAAAATTAAATTTTCTGGCTTCATGTTTAGCCATGGAGGAAGGTTGTAGTTTACGACAATAATTGGCCAAGTGTTGTGGGTTGAATCCATATTACGATAAGGATTCAACCCATCAGAAGCTACACCTAATCTGACATTTCGATTTTCTGCTGAAAATTGCAGATATTTGGTATCCATCATCTTCCAAGCTTCACCATCAGCCGGATGTCGTAACTTCCCGTTAATCTTTCAATCTACTGCATTCCAAATCATTTGTTTAGAGAATTCTTTACACATAAACATTCGTTGGAGTCTTTGTTTGAGAGGAAAATATCCCATCACTTTGGCCGGAATTTTTCTGCTTTCTCATTCAGGTCCCATAACTTTCCACTTGAAGTGGTACAAGTTTTACAAGAAACCTGATTCTTATTCCCCCCCAATACAACATGTAATCATTTGGACATGCGTGTATTTTTTTGTAGCAAAGACCCAAATCTTTAATAATGTTTTTAGCTGAATTAAAAGAGGCAGACACATTAGCAGTGGGAAATGCCTCATTTATCAGCTGTAGTATTTCCCCAAACCCCGACTCGGTTACCTCATTAATGCACTTCCAGTGGTAAAGTTTAACTAAAAAACTTAGGGGAGAAAATTTCTTACAATGAGAATACAAGGGTTGTTTCCCATCTTCAACAAGACGAGAAAACTTCCTAGCATCTTCATTCGGTCCCCTACTGTTGTAAGTAATATTTAACGTCCCGTCAAGATTATCCTCAAATCCAGTATTTGCTTTAAAATCCATCATATCACTACAGTCTTTCAAATTTAATACATCGTAAATCCGCCTTGGGACACTCAGAAAAGGCCATTGCAAATAAGATGATCATACACATCATTTGACCCCACCATTCACGATTATCACATCGACTACAAGGACACTTTAATTCATTTTCGACCGCATAATTGACCATTGCATTTTTCAAAAATGTGTTGACCCTACTAATATATTGTGTACTGGATCTTGGAAGATTTAACCATATATTTCCCTTTTCGTCCATAACTACAGTAAAAAACAATCACTGTTAAATATATAATAACTTTTGTTCTTTTTATTATTCTTATACTTAATGTAATAACTTCTGTTATTTTTAATTCAATACCTTATAGTTTCTTAGTTGTTTTATTTTATATGCCTAACACTAAGATCTGAAAAAGCAACCCATACTTATACACCGTAGATCCTAATATCAAAGGCATATATTACACCCATACATAAGCAAGTTAGATTTTACTTGTTCTGTTTCACTATTTGCTTCGCACAAAACACAAATATGCAAGTTAATTTTACTATTAAAAATCAAACAAAATAAACTTATGTACACTCCATGATAGTACACAAATCATTTCAATATAAAAAAATCTGCACTGATCTATATCAAAACTTCAACATACATGTACATACAAATTTGCAGCAAGTTATATCCTCTAACAAACAAATTTCAGGGTTTATATTCAAGTAATTGAGATGGAAATTACCTTTAGATGAAAGCTAATTGACCCAGCTACGATCCAAAATTTGTTAAGCTCCGTACCTAACTAATTGACCTGTTTGAGAATGCTCCAAACCCAACTACGAATGCGTTTAAAAGGGCTATAAGTCCAGCTCCGAACACTACTATGAACCCAGCTCCGAACACTGCTACTAATTTGTTAAGGTCCGAATATTGCTACTGATTTGTAAATCTCTGAACCTATTTTGAACACAGCAACGAACCCTAATTTGTAAAGATCCGAACCTGGTAGAAAGAACCCAACTACAAATCCTAATTTTTAAAGTGGAAACACAGAGAAGAAGAGATGAAGACAGAGATGAGAGATGAAGAGAGTGAATTATTTTGTGAGAGTGAAATATTTTGTGAGATAATAAAGACAGATATGAGAGATTTGGGAGCGGGAATTAGTTCACAAGTAGATATTACTTCCCCCATTTTTTTACAAGTAAATTTCACTTTCCCCCCAACTTTTTTAACATTTTTTTTGTAATCTACAGTAACATCTACAGAAGTGTTGCCATTACTAACTCAATTATATTTAAGGTGACAGTGGTTGACATCAACGACAACATCAAATTAATATGATGGCTTACATAAAAAATAAATCACCTAAGGCTACATTTTACATGCCAACATGGGTTTTTAGTGTTGGCAAAGACCATATATGGTGTAGTGTATGTTCTTCAATCCTGGTTGAGTTTATGATCAGCTTGGTTCTTCAATCCTGAATGAGTTTATGATCAGCTAGGTTCCTCAATCCTGACTGAGTTTTCTGCATCAGCTAGATTGTTCAATCCTGGCTGACTTTTCTTCATTAGATAGGTACTTCATTCCCAGTCTAAAAGTCCAAGATCTATGCTTACTTCAAGGAATATTTCTTCTGGCAAAGGATTGGTGAATAAATCAGCTATCTAGTACTCAGTGCTGACTCTATCCACTCGAACTCTTTTGTTGATCACATGGTCTCTGATAAAGTGATTTTCGACATCTATGTGCTTTGTTCTGGAATGTAGTACTGAATTGTTTGTAATAGCAAGTTCTCTATTGTTGTCACACTATATTGCGACTTCAGTTTATATTATGTTGTAGTCTCTTAGCTGTTTTTGTATCCATAGAATCTGAGCATAAGAGCTGCCTGCAGCTAGGTATTCTGACTCGGTTGTGGATATTGAATTGGAGACCTGCTTCTTGCTGAACCATGATATCAGCTTGGTTCCAATAAATTGACATGTTCCACTTGTGCTTTTACTGTTGATTTTACAACCTGCAAAATCAGCATCAGAATAGCCCGATAGTTCAAAATTGTCATCTTTAGGACACCATAATGCAACATTGATTGTGGATTTTAGATATATAATTATTCTTTTGGCTATTTCCTGGTGGGACAGCTTTGACTTGGATTGAAATCTTGCACACACTCCAACTACGTATGATATCTCTGGTCTGCTTACAGTTAGGTACAGTAGTGAACCAGTTAATCCTCTATAGTGAGTTAGGTCTACTGAGATGCCTTCATCATCTGTGTCAATGTGTAGAGATGTGCTCATGGGTACCCTCAGGGGCTTGGTTGACTCCATGCCAAATCTTTTGATCAGCTCCCTTGTGTATTTGGATTGGTTGATAAAGATACCTGTTTCAACCCGTTTGACTTGTAAACCAAGAAAGAAATTGAATTTACGCATTGTAACACCCCAAAAACGGCAGCTATTACAGTGTCGTGGACCCCACCGGGACCCAACAGGCGATATCACAACGTGAACTTTAACATCCTATCAACCTGGTACCGAACCACAATATTAATGAAAACCCCGATGTAGAGTATAAATAATATATATATATATATATATATATATATATCAACTCACGCAACCATACACATGATCCAAATTCGGTATAGACTATATGAAGATGGAAAATACCTTACAAATTATAATACATTAATCCGAAATAAAATAAAATGAAAAATCACAGTAATACATAACCGAACATCAAAAGACTTGGGCCCCCCGAATTAGCATCCTTCAAAACCCTTCGCCGTCATCGTGCTCTTCCTGTGCCTTGCCTTTTCCTCGCCCTGAAATACAAGTATTTCGCCCAAACCACAGCGTCAGATATACATTATAATAATTCTCATGGCACTATACAATTCATGTACATACGGATCTCAAAGAAGCAACCGACTACTGAATATACCCCACAGGCGTATAAATAGTCAGTCCCAACTATCGAACATATCCAACATACGAACGACCAAATAATATAGCTCAAGACGGATGTCACAGTATGCCCGATCCGGAAATGTGTCCGTGCACATGTCCACCCCGTATACGGAATCTAGAATACACGTTGGACGATGTACCTAATTAGCCTCACGAACTACGTCTCGTGTGCAAGGTCTAATGCGGAAACATCCACGCATGACCATCAAGTGCCTGACTAAAAATCCTACACATAACCAATCGGCACGTAGATATGACTGCAGAGATGTTATGATGCCACATGACAACAAAACTCAACGAATTACACTTTTATTAAAGAATCGAACAACTCACTGAAGTGACGACAAGGCTCAACGAGACCAACGGTAATAAGAGCGATAAGCTTGGTAATACAATCCCGCCACAAACGGTAACACGATCAAAGACATCATCACATCATGAATCATAGATTCACAGAACATTGCATATACACGAAACGCATAATAATCACAAGAATTCAAACATCATTATAACCAAGCAAGATAACTTGCCTCAGTTCCATAGATGAATAATCCTTCTTTGAACGAACAACGAATGGTATCTTCCTCTAACAATACTCACTTGAAAAAGAACCTTGAATGAAACGTAATTCATTCAACAACACATTCGTACAATAATGGTATTAATTGATAGAAATAATATTTGTAATTTTACTCGAATACTTCAACTATCCTATTGAACATTCTAACGCCCCAATTATGAATTATCATATATCAAGTTTATTAGATTCGTTTACATATTCTAACATTAATGACAAGCATGTGAAGTCAAGAACATTATCAATGTAATATTATGACGATTAAACACACTCTCAATCCATCAACACTTCCTATTAACATTGAACATGTTAAAAGTTAGTGTTTCTTTACATTCTTCATCATCTTTCCAATAATTACGTTAAGCCAATCCAGAAATAAAATAATAACTTTAAGTTTTAAGCATAATAAGAACATAATCCTAATTTACGTCATCCTAATACACGAGGATCAACGTAATAGAATTCGGCTATTACTCTTTCTGAAGTCTGGGGCGAAGGGTGCCAGCAAGACATTATGATTACCCAAATAATATAAGTTAATAGTCCATTAAATCTTTTAACGTGTCAAATACCTTTGTCACGTGATATCATATTTGAACTAAGCCATGGAGTCTACAACAACAACAACAACATCTAAGCCTTAGTCCCAAAATGATTTGGGGTCGGCTAACATGAATCAAACTTTGAAAACGTCAATAATCGTTACATAAATAACATAAAACGAAAAAAGAGGGAAAAATAGAGAAAAAAGCAAATAAAAAAGAGAATGAATGTAAAAAAAAAAAGAAAAAAAGAAAAAAAAATCCTGAAAAATAAATTAAAAGATAACATGAAATAAAAGAAAATAGGAATTAAAAAAAAAAGAATCAGACTCCATCCACCATCCGTATTCTTTCCCGCCACATTTGCCTCTCCATCGCCATAGTTTCTCCAATTTCAAGAAACCGCATATCATTTTCAATCATCTTTATCCAAGTTTTCTTGGGTCTTCCTCTACCTTTCACAACATTACTTGTTCCCCAAGTTTCTAACCTCCTCACTGGGGCATCAATAGGTCTTCTTCTCACATGACCAAACCATCGTAATCGATTCTCCATCATCTTGTCTTCTATAGACGCAACTCTTACCTTCTCTCTGATCACCTCATTTCTGAGCCGATCCTTTTTTGTATGACCACACATCCATCGTAGCATACGCATCTCTGCCACACTCATCTTTTGACACTATTTTACAGCCCAACACTCGGTGCCATATAACAGCGCAGGCCTAATTGCCGTGCGGTAAAATTTACCCTTTAATCTATGAGGCATGCCAGGATCACATAAAACCCTTGTGGCACTCTTCCACTTCAACCACCCTGCCTTTATTCTGTGAGCCACATCGCCATCTAGCTCTCCATCCTTTTAGATAATAGATCCAAGATACCGAAAGAAAGTGGATCCATGAACAACTTTCCCATCAAATGTGATCATCCCCGCCTCTCTATCACTGTTTTCGCTAAACCTACACTCCATATATTCGATCTTATACCTCGGCCTAAAGCCTCGAGCTTCCAAAGTATCCCTCCAAAGTTCCAATTTCTGTTGCACTCCAACCTTTGTTTCATCAATCAACACAATATCATCTGCGAACATCATACACCACGGAATGTCATTTTGAATTTCTCTTGTCAATTCGTCCATGACTATGGCAAAGAGAAAAGGACTAAGAGCAGATCCTTGATGCACCCCAATCGTAATAGGGAATTCTTCTGTCCTCCCAACATTAGTACGTACACTTGTACTAGCTCCCTCATACATGTCCTTTATAATGTCAATATATTTCCGCGATACACCCTTCTTTGCTAAGGCTCACCAAAGTACTTCTCTTGGTACTTTATCATATGCCTTCTCTAAATCAATAAAAACCATATGCAGATCTTTCTTTTTATCTCGATAATGTTCCATCAACTGCCGGATATGATAAATTGCTTCCATGGTCGATCTTCCAGGCATAAATCCAAACTGATTTTCTGTTATCTTCACACATTTCCTGATCCTTTGTTCAATCACTCGTTCCCACAACTTCATGGTATGACTCATTAGTTTAATTCTGCGATAATTAGAACAATCTTGAACATCACCTTTGTTCTTATACAAAGGGACGAGAATACTTTTCCTCCATGCTGATGGCATCTTATTGCTTCTCCAAATTTTATTGAAAAGCATAGTTACCCATTCGATCCCTCTCTCCCCCAAACACCTCCAAACTTCAATAGGTATACCATCTGGTCCTTCTGCTTTCTTTGACCCCATCTTCTTCAATGCAATTGTCACTTCACCCTTTTGAATTCTTCTCTTAAACTCTCGGTTAACCATACTTGAGGGGATGTTTAAATTCCCAATATCTTGTTCTTGATGGCCATTGAATAGGGTATCAAAGTATGACCTCCATCTCTCTTTTATCTCTTTATCTTGAACCAAAACTTTTTGGTCAGTATCCTTTACACATTTAACTTTTCGAATATCTCGCGTCTTCTTCTCTCTCATTCGAGCAAGTTTATAGATATCTTTTTCCCCTTCTTTAGTATCTAATCTTGCATATAATTCTTGATTGACCTTTGATCGGGCATTTCACACTGCCTTTTTAGCTTCTGTTCAAGCTTTCTTGTACTTCTCATAATTCTCATCGCTCGAGCATTTACCCAGTACCTTATAACATTCACATTTGGTCTTTATCGCTTGCTTAACTTCATCATTCCACCAAGATGTGTCCTTACTTGATGGTCTGTTTCCTTTAGATTCTCCTAGGACTTCTTTTGCAACTTCCTTTATGTTATGCTCCAACAAGTTCCACATCGAATCTATATCCATCTCCGTGCAATCAGACCAAATACCACTATCAGCAATCTTAGCCACAAAAGTATGCCGACTCTCCCATTGGAGCTTCCACCACTTAATTCGAGGGTCAACTTGTGGTCTTCTCTTTCTTAAGTGCCTCTTACCTCGAAAGTCAAGCACCACAACCCTATGCTGTGTTGCAACACTCTCACCAGGTATCACCTTGCAATTAGTAAAACTTTTCCTCCAAACATTCCTTACTAAAAAGAAATCAATCTGACTTGCATTACCTCCATTTCTATATGTCACCAAATGAGAGTCCCTTTTCTCGAACCAAGTGTTCATAATACCCAAGTCATGAGCTAATGCGAAATCCAATATACCATTTCCTGCTTCATTCCTGTCCCCAAAACCAAAGCCACCATGAATGCTCTCAAATCCATCTCTGCTAACTCCGACATGCCCATTGAGGTCACCACCAATGATCAATTTCTCACCCATAGGAATTCGTTCGACAACCTCTTCCAAATCTTCCCAAAATTCTTGTTTGATCGATGCATCCAATCCTACTTGTGGTGCATAAGCACTTATGATAGTTAGAAACTCATCCCCTATCACAAGCTTAATACTCATTATTCTATCGCTCTTTCTTGACACTTCCACCACATCATCAATGAATTCTTTATCAATGACGATACCCACTCCATTTCTACTTCTATCCTTTCCAGAGTACCAAAGCTTGTAACCCCAAGGAGCTAACACTCTTTCCTTCTTGCCAACCCACTTAGTCTATTGTAGACACATTATGTGAATTCTCCTCCTTTTCATAACCTCCCCCACTTCTGCTGATCTTCCCGTCAAAGAGCCAATGTTCCAAGTTCCAAACCGCACCTTACTACCCTTACTAGCTGCAAGAACTAACTTCTCTATCTGTCCCCATCCACGCTGCAAGGATTCTTACACATTTGACACCACACCCATACTTCAAGGTGGTGCGCCGCTTCCGGGCGACGACCTAGCAACCCTTGCATATTTTCCACTACACTCGGGCCTATGAAGTGTAGCGCATCCTTGCACATTTGACACCACCCTCAGATGTAAAGGTGGCGCGCCGCTTCTGGGCGACGACCTAGCAACCCTCGCATACTTATCACTGCACCCGGGCCTATGAAATGTAGCGCGTCGCTTCTGAGGAGACGCCCCAACGATTTTCAATGTTTGATTCATGTCCATGGAATGTGACGAGTTTTACGTTGGCTGCCACTAACCTACCGCAACCCTCCTCTTTTATCCGGTCTTGGGACTGTCAATGGATGTCAAGAAGACACCCACAGGCAGAGTTCAAATACTTATTTATGTTCAAATACTTTCTCGATCTTATGTAGACTGATTGAATCAAGGATACTCTACCGCATCATTATCACCCATAATTGTTATAATCGTCCTAAAAACACTATCAACATATTTATATAGTGATCAACACCTTCTTGATTTATCAACATACCCGATTATCTTGAATATATAAAGTTATACTTGTGTTCTTCATAATCCATTATCATCCCTTAAAAGATTTGTTCAAAACATAATTATATCATTGAGGGATTTGAAATTCTAAAGACATCATCAAATTCTTCCCAATGAGTTGTTAAACCTTCTCCAATATATGGCTATAACATCATAGGATCCTACTAGCAATTAAGAACATATTCATAACTATGATCTCCTGATTTTAACATGACTACCTAAGGGTTCTATATTGAACATGTTATTCCACAACTTCATCAATCATTCAAGGAATGGTTCTAACAATATTATCATATTCCAAACTAAATTTGTTCATAACTTCAATGTTCATCATGATCTACCAGGTTATTCTACTACTAACATCAATAATCATATGAAACAACAAGAGTAAGATAACCAACCTCAATAAAGGGATGAAGAATAGCACCAAATCTTCCAAGAACACACTCCTAGCTTCTAGTTATCAAGCTATAATCCAAGTGTTGTAGCTCTAATACGAGATTGGAGGGCAAGAATATGATTTAAGGGGTAGGGAATCGGTTTTGAGAGAGGAAGGATGGAAAAAGGTCGTGCAGAAATGAAAGGCAATTCATACTTTTATAACCCGAATTCAGTATTACGTATGCTATAACTAGAATATTAATGTATGTTACAAACATTACGTACGTAACCTTATGAGTATTACGTACGTAACAGATTCTCAGATGCTACTAACTCAAAATACACATGTTCTTACTTACGTTGCCATAATAGATGTACGTAAGGCTCTTGTACATTACGTACGATAAGGTAGGGTCATTACGTACGTAATGGCCGTTGACTTAGGCTGTCACGATCGATTCCCATCCACCTACCCATGCTCGGCCCCACCCTCCAAAAGGCGAGCTGTTGATACGTTCGTTAACATACGAGAGTTATATATGTAATGCTACGTACATAGC
The DNA here is from genome assembly GCA_033398695.1 of Orobanche coerulescens. NCBI lineage: Eukaryota > Viridiplantae > Streptophyta > Magnoliopsida > Lamiales > Orobanchaceae > Orobanche > Orobanche coerulescens. The sequence continues at coordinate 178,050 of JAWKAU010000106.1, read as the reverse complement.
GTACGTAAACATAACAAGCTAGCATACGCTAAGGGCAAAAACAAGTAAAAAACATGAAATTCTCCTAATAACATCTAACAATCAACTATAGTATGAAAGACAACATAATTCATCCATATACTCATTACAATAAACACAGATATGGTGCGACAATGCTCAATTTAAACGAAGAATACAGTAGTAAAGGCGAGGGTATTACATACTCCCCCCTTAAAAGGAGTTTTATCCTCAAAACTAAGGGGTAAAAAACTCGGGGTATCTCTCTCGCATGCTATCCTCAGTCTCCCACGTAGACTCCTCGACTCCATGTCTCGACCACTGAATCTTCAATAAGGGAATCGTCTTGTTCCTCAACTGTTTGACCCTCCTTTCGAATATCCGCACAGGACGTTCTTCATATGAATGGTCATCGGCTATCTCGACCTCTTCAAATCGAATAATGTGGATCGGGTCAGCAACATACTTCCTCAACTGGGATACATGGAATATGTTGTGAATTCGACTCAAAACAGGTGGTAACGCCAAACGATAGGCTAGGTCGCCTACACGATCCAAAATCTCAAACGGACCAATATACCTCGGGCTCAGCTTGCCTTTCTTCCCAAAATGGAAAACACCTCGAGCAGGGTACACTTTAACTAGTACATGATCACCAACCTCAAACTCGAGTGGTCGCCGACGATTATCTGCATATGATTTCTGGCGGCTCTGAGCCGTTAATAGACGACTCTTAATTAGAGTAATCTTCTCGCGGGCTTCTAGCAACATATCAGGGTCCGTACCAATGGATTTAGACAAGTCATCCTAACACATAGGGGACCTACAACGGTAGCCATACAATGCCTTATAAGGTGCCATCTTGATTGAGGCGTGGCAACTGTTATTATATGTGAATTCCACCAACGGTAGTTGGGCTTTCTAATCATTCTTCCAATCGAGAGCACATGCCCTCAACATATCCTCCAGAGGTTGAATAGTCCTCACAGACTGACTGTCGGTCTGAGGATGAAATGCCGTATTGAAGTTCAACTGGGTAGCCAATGCACGATGAACCGCCTTCCAGAAGTATGACACGAACCGTCCGTCCCGATCTGATACAATACTCTTGGGGGTACCATGCAGCCTCACAATCTCTTTAATTAACAACTGTGCCAACCTCTCATGACCCCTTAATCTCTAAGAAGTGGGCTGATTTGGTCAGTCGATCCACAATCACCCAAATCGTATTCATGCCTCGACGGCTCGTCGGCAAGCTAGTAATAAAATCCATCGATATGTCTTCCCACTTCCACTCGGGAATCGGGAGTGGTTTCAACATGCCCGCTGGTCACTGATGCTCAATCTTGACCTGCTGACAGGTCAAATACCTCGAAACGAATTCTGCAACTTCCCGTTTCATGTTACCCCACCAATAATACGACTTTAAATCTTTATATATTTTGTCCGATCCCGGGTGTATGGAATACGGGGTAGCATGAGCCTCCTCCAGAATAGCATTCCTCGATTCTTCATCCGCCGGTACACATATTCGATTTTTGAAGCGTATCATTCCATCCTCGTGAACCACAAATCCAGGGGCCTTCCCCTGATCTATTTCTCCCTGAATTCTAGATAAGAATGGGTCTGTCATCTGTTTTGTCCTAACTATCTCATCAAGGGACGATGAAATCTCAAGCGTGCAAAGTTGTCCCTGAATGCGCTGTAACTAGACCTCAATCTTCGGCCTCATGAATTCTAACTGCAATTCTATCTGGGTGGTCAAGCGGGCAAGTATCTGCTCCTGTGTGGTTTTACGACTCAAAGGCATCGGCAACCACATTTGCCTTACCCGGATGATAAAGGATCTCAATATCATAGTCGTTGATTAGCTGTGTTGGCCACTAAGTATACAGAATACAGCTTGGAATGTGTTTTAACAACAGGCTGTACATTTTTAAAATCTGAGCACGTAGCAGAAGTCTTGTTAAAGTAAGTTGCTGTAAATACAATAACTAGATATGAAGTGTATACTTAAAACTAATCACAGATATTAAAATAGTAAATGAATAAAGTAAATGACACGGTAATTAAAGTGGTTCGAGGTAAACCCCTCTACGTCCACTGGTCCTCCACACATGAGTGGAAATGTTTATTATAAATACTATGTACACAACTACGTATTTATAATCAATCCTATCAATGTATCGTTCACATAGATTGATACAATGGTCGAAGCTTTCAACCGTTCACACAGATTGGTTTAGGCTTTCACTTGACTAACTTCTTCACACACAGTTCCGAAGCTTTGTCTCTTCAATGCAAGTCCGTCATACACAGTTCGGGAAAAGCAATGCTTTATCAGTCCACACAGGGCTGATGAGTTTGTTTAATGATAGAACGAAGGTTTGAACAACATGTTTGACTTTCTTGATCTTCAGCTGATAATGTGTTGTTCAAGGTTGAGCACTTTGAATATTTCTTCTCTCAGAATATGCAGTATACTTGAAGAAATATGTTTGCTCGGAATATTCGTGTAGCACTTCTGGTTGCTTGTTATTCTTGGTAGTCGATCTTCAAACTCTTGGATATATATATATATATATATATATATATATATATATATATATATATATATAGCCTTCTGAATAGATCCGTTAAGAATGATCCGTTGAGCAAGAAATTTGTGATAACTTAGATAGTTGACTTAGATAGACCAAGATCCAGATATTACGTGGTTTGAAGATCTCTGTCGGCTTCAGTATTTAAATACTTTATTCTTTCAGTATTTAAATACTTCTTTATCAAACGGGACTTGACTTTAGCGAATACTAAAGATTCCTTTTCAAATGGTCTTTAGTCCTGTTCCGATGTGTATTGAAGGTCTCAATACTTCACAGCTTGAATGATGTATCCATTTGTGCTGTAGGCTTATAGAGGAGAAGTCGCTGTATGGGATGTTTGCTATATGAAGGAACAACTTCCATACTTGGCGCTTTTAGACTTTTGTTGCTGTATGATGGCTTGATGATAAGTCTTCGATACAGGATCAGCAACTTCAATAGGACTTTCTATACAGCAGCTTGATGTATGCTGGATTGGCATATTATCAAAACACTATATCAAGATCTTTCGATATAGGGATTTGTTATCCCAACAATTTCCCCCTTTTTGATAATTTGCCAAGTCTTCCTTTAAAAACATTTTGATGTTATCTAAACATCCTTGATGATGCCAAAACTTTGACACTTAGCATCTCCAAAACAAGGCAGACTTCTTGGTCTTCTGTTCGAATGTTCTGGCCTTCAGCAATTAGCCTAACACAAAGAACTGCTCGCAGGCAAGTTTAGCTTTTATCAAAAGAGAATTACATCTCTGAACTTATGATTGGCGCGCATGCACAATCCACTACTACAAAAGTGGGCAAAGAGACCCTTAATAAAAGACCCGTTAGTTGATATAACGGGTCCCTTTAGTATAATAGATCTAATATTATAGATAAGGGGTCTCTTATATGTCAAAGACCCTGCTTAAAATTAAAGAAAAAAATAAGTGACCTGTCATCTGATTTAACGGGCCTCTAATATATAAAACTTGTAGGGTATACAACCCCTTTCCAGATGTCTCAGCCGACATCACTTTTATTTTTCCCATTTATCGCCCCACTCTCTCTCTGATATCCTTATCTCTCTATCCTCATCCGTTCCCCCTCTCTCTCAAGATTTCTTCGATCTATTTTTCACCTCTTTTTTCTTCCCTCGGCGTAGAAGATATTGGCGAACTCATCTCCACCGGCGAACTGCCTCCTAGGATGGGAGAAGAGTTGTGAGCGAAGACCATTCAGAGACCCATCCGAAGAGGAGATACCTAACTGTTTCCCGAGCCGGACATTGTCTGTCTCCTTTTCATGATTTTTTGCTATGAAGACTAAAATCTTCGATTTCATATGTTTATCCATCAACTGCTATACTACCACCAGTTACCTCACCACCATCAGTATACAAGGTATTGGAAAACTAGTGTGTGTCGTTCTTTTTTTTTAATCTCTTTTATTTCAGATTGTATTTGTTTTAAAGCTGGGGGGTTTAGTGAAATTGATGATGGGTCGAAATTTATTATTATGTAGTAGAAGGCGAAGTGGTATGAGAATAAAACAAATTTGGAATGGCCGCCACTACATCCCGGTCCCCATTCACGCCCCTTCCTTCCTCCCAAATCCACAACCCTAATCCCAATCCCTTCTTCACCCTGATACTACTTAAACAGCGCAGCAGAATCTATTTTCAGCTCTGCAGTAATGGCGAAAGCAATAATCAGAAAACAAGAGCTATTGAGCTGCAAAAGCTCATCGAGGGCTACCCTTATGAGTTTAATTCAAAAGATTCTACGGATTCACTCCCACGTATGTTGTACTTTATTGGCTTAATGATACCGGTTGAAGTATCTACATCTGATGGGATTGCCTTTTTGTAGGGCCTTTGACGTCTGTCCATTTTTCTAAGTTGGCCTCAGAAGGATCTCGTCCCTGCGTTGTATATCAGGTTCTTGACTCGGAATTTTCTTTAACAACTTTTAGAAGGTACAAACTATGGGGCATATGGTACAACATCTACATACATAAGGTGCAATGTGCAGATGTTGTACTTTATGCTTCGACCATTGTGCTGTGACTGGAGTGTTTACAGTGGTAGATGAGTGCTCTGTGATACTAGTTATATGTTTTGAAAGGGTGTTCGAGGTGCGTACAGCGAGTCTGCAACTGTGGATGTATTTAGAATATGGAACAATAAAACAACCACCATGGAAATACTCTTGGATAGTTAAACCTGATTGGGAAAAGTTCGTTGACTATTGCACTTCTGAGGAGTTCAAGGTAGCAGACTTCATTTCTCCCTTACAGTTCTATTTCAAGAGTATAGGTTTTGATGTTTTCACCGGTATAATTTTCATCGGCATATTGAAGTTCACATAATCAGGTCTCTAGAATTAAAATCCACATAATCAGGTCTCTAATTATCATTTACTTGTTTTGAAAGTGAACTTCGAGCTAAACATCAGCATAAATGATTCATAGAGATTTTTTGTTCACAGTCTAAGAGTTGTATGGGTCGTATTGTTTGTTACCATTAACTTTGACTCGAGTAACATCTGGTTTTAGACTCTTTAGGTAAACAATATTTTAGTGTACTTCAAATCCATGTACTTGTCTGACAACTTGCATTTACATGAAGTTTGATAATTGCCACTATCTAAAAGTCTATTAAGTTTTGTTCATGTGAAATGAGCCTGTCCGATGTTTTGAACACCTTATCCAATTTCGCTAAGTATTTTACCTGCTTGTCATGTTGTTGATATACCTATCATCTTTAGAACATATTTTACATGAAGTTAAAGAGCCTTCTCCTGTTTTTCTACTTTTATCCAATTTCTACTTTTACCATATTCTTAATCATTGATACATCTTTTCCTTGATTACATGCTTCAATTGGTTTCCAATTGACGTTAAAGAGCCTTCTCCTGTTTTTCTAGCAGAAGGCTCGAATTAAAAATCCACACACACACACACACACACACACACACACATATATATATATATATATATAACCCATTTGTGTTTATTCAGTTCTGCAAATTTTTTTTTTGGGGGGGGAGGGGGGGAAAGGAAAAGAAAGAGGATGATTAGGTGGTGGATATCCCGCCTTCAATTAGCAGAAGTGCTCGTGAGTTCGATTGTGCATTTGTTGTATGGATTTTACATATTTAGCACAACTGTAGCAGGTGATCTGTCGAACGACAAGTGATTCTCTTTTTAAACCTAATTTGGCTGCTGGATTGCAAAGAGAGGATTCGGAAAAGTCCACCAGCACCGAGGATTTGCCTCCGATTGTGTTAGTTCTTGGCATTTTCGGATTTGGTAAAGGGGTATGGATAAGATAATGCCCTAATTTTGTTTTAGGTTTTTATGTTGTTGAGAGAATTGGGGGATTGAGTTTTGTTTTTATCCCCTATTTTGTAGAGATTAGGGGGCTTATCATATTTTGCTGGAGCTGAGAAGAAAGATGATAGGGTTCTTGTGCTGATTTAGGCTCATGAAGTTCCAATTATTGATAAGTTGGTGTGAATGATTAGATTTTAGAACTTTTTATGTTATGTTTTTTGAAGTTACGATGTAAAGTTTTTACATTTATGGAAATTACAATTAATGTAAAGCATTTGCGTTTTGAGCATTACTCGTGGGAAATTTATTTTTTGTAATAATATAGATTATTATGGAATTGTTATTGAATTATTATGAAATATTATAGCAACATGTGTTATTTTTCAGGTTTAATGGCTGTTAATATTTCTAAATTATAATAGTAGGTGTAATATATTTTAGGTTTAATGCAATTGCTTAATATCATAGCAGGTTTATGTAATTTGTGGGTAAAATACCTGCTATTATTGAATTTAGAAATATATATATATATATATATATATATAAAAGAGACCCGTTATGTATAAAAAGGGCTCTCTGGGTATAATATTAAAAAAATTTAAGAGACCCCATATCTTATATATGGGGTCTGAGCTTATTAGAAAAAAATATTAAAAAAATCAAAGAGACCCTCTATCTTATATATGGGGTCTCTTACCCTTTTAAAATATTTTTGGCACACCTCACATAAGAGACCCCCTTTCTTACAGAGGGGGTCTTAAACTTTTAACAAAGAGACCCCTCATCTTGAGGGGGTCTCTTTATAAAAGAGACCCCCCATCTAGAGACCCCCTTAAAGGAGGTCTCTTAGGTTATTTTGGACGGGTCTCTTTGCCCATTTTTATAGTAGTGATCTACATTGTTATCTAGATACATACAACTGAATCTATGAAGTGTTTGCAGACAAGTTCGTACAGCTTAATATTTTAAAAAGTTTTAATACTTGAATTAATTCAGCAAATAGATTGAATTACGTAATCATGCAAACACACAGTAGATTACGAGATGTAATCTTTCAAGTGAAAAATATTCTATTGATGTTGAACAAGGATTACAATGTCTTTGCTATAAAAGATAAGAATAAGAATACAGGAATAGGAATACAGGAGGGAATTTAGCTCATATAGTCTGAATGCCTCCAAGGCCTTTTAGGGTCATTCTTGGTACCCTTCCACCAGTTCTGATGAGCATCCTTATTTCGATTAAAGTATATAGCTTGACCTTCGTAGGACTTATCGAAAGCTAGGATCCAGTCTTCTGGATGGGTAACCAAGTCACCTTGCTTGTGCTTGGACTTCATTTTATGCTGTAGCGGGAGCGTCCCTTCGTCCAACTTCTTCTTATACTCCTCTGCGGCTTTTTGCACCGTCCTGCAATTATTAAATATTCGAGATTCCATGATAAGAACAACAAAGTATCTTAGCAGTTCATTCTTTCTCCAGTTCTTAATCTCTTCTGTAGTTGGTTGTCGGTTAGCCGGGAGGTTTGTAGCTTGCGGCTTTTTAACGAGGTTCTTCTAAGGAAACTTAGGGTCCTGGAATTCTGGGCGATCTCCCTGTATCCTAATGTTGGGAGAAGGAGATGATAGACGAGCAATATCAGCTGTGATGCTGTCTTCAAAAGCAGCTAACGTTTCCTTCTCTTGCTCGAGCCTTGTCCTTCTCGCAACTTCCCTCGCTTCTTCCCCCTTTTGGCGTCATCAAGAGATGAGACCTTCTCATCCAAGCGCTCAAGGATTTGCATAGCAGCATCCTGTTTGATCACAAAACTTGTCATCTTATTCACAGGGGAGGTGAGCACCTGTGACATATCATGAATCTTTTTGTCGTGGCCTCGAAGTTGGGAACCAGATTCAAGGAGAGTGGATGCTGTCTTGGCCTCAGACACACGGAGTTTTGATTGCACTTCCTACAGGATCTGCTCCTGACGCTGTTGTAATTGGCTAAGGGCCTGCTTGAAGACTGAAGGCAAGATTCTAAAGGCTTCTTCTACTCTAGAAACTTCGTGCCTCAGACCCATCATTTCTTCAACGGTTGATTGGTGTAGCCAATCGAGTGCCTTTTCAACAGAGTGCAAGGCGTTCATGGCATCCTGTATGAAGATAGTTTGTAGGCCAAGAGCATGCAGTTGCTCTTTCTTATCGGCGGTTCTTGGAGAGTTTGGCTTGGTGAAATCTTCAACTCCATTCAACTGTCTCAAGTTCACATTGGGACGTGAATTGAGGTGGACATCCTCAGGTATTATACCATCATCGGATTCCAAAACAGTTGAGGGTGCAGGAGCATCAGATGCGGGCTCGGCAACAAGTGTTGCAGTATTCTCTTTTTCTGAAATTGGTTCTGAAGACATAGGTACAGGAGGGACTGATTCCTCCTACTGTCTCTCTGTAATATCCGCAATTTTCGATTTCCGGTAATTTCTTTTTTTCGGCGGAAGTCTGTTTTGACGACTCGCTCATGTCCGTTTCGTCATTCTGAGAATGATTAATTCTACACTTTTTGACATCCGAGTTCGTTTCGGTGTCGTTTCGTTGAGTTCTGTGCTTTTTAGCGACTTTTCCGCACTTGAGTTCGATTCTTGCGAATCTCGTCAAAGCTGTTGTTTGAGTTTCCCGCAAGTCCGTTTAACTTTGTTAGACGTGTTGTGAACTTCGGTTTGGTTATTCGATCACGTATCGTGATTTTAGGCGTTTTGGGCCATTTTGTAATTTCTTGAAAGTTACGGGTATCAGATCTGTAATTGTTGTCTCGACCCGTTTCTTGGTCGCGTATGACTAATTATGGTATTACGCTTTCATTTCGAGTCGTTTATGTTGTCCGCGAACTTTTCGTCGTGTTCGCTCCGTCGTTTTTGGAAATCGGGTCGCCGAGCCCTGGCGGTTGCGGGATCGCCGGACGGTTGCGGGATCGCCGGACGATTGCGGGCACCGCCGGACGGGTGCGGAAGGAACCGGCGTAGCGCACGCCTTCTGGCCGGAAAGGCTGCCGCGCTAACCGGAGTGTAGCGCCACGCCGGGTGGCTAGCGTCGCTTATCGGGCAGCGATGGGGTTTCGAGGTTCTCGGACTCGGTCGGGATCGGCGGGTAGCGCACGCTACGCCGGCGTAGCGCGCTAGTCGGCGGCGTAGCGCCGCTGTCGGCCGGCTAGCGTCGTTACTGGCCGGGCGATTCGATCCGGTGGCTCTTGGGCCAGTCGGCTAGCGCGCAGTATCCGGCCGTAGCGCACGCTAGCGGGAGTTGGGTCGGCAGGTTTGGTCGGCAGGGTTGGTCAGGTGATGCCGGGTCGTGTGGGCCCTGGCCGAGGGTGCTCGGCCGATACCGGCCGATAGCGCACGCTAGTCCGGGAAGGCTAGCGCACGCTAGGCTGGCCCAGTATTAATATGGCTGAGCAGTCACATTTCACTTCGTTTTTCATTTCCTTCCTTCTCCACCCGCGAGTGGCGATTCATGGGCGACGAAGCCATGTTGTTTAACAACAAATCCATGAAGTCCTTGAGTTCATAACATTAGTCGATCGTCCGTTATCAACCTTTGATTCAGCGAATCAAGGTAATCTTCCTTAGAACCCTAATTTCGTGAATTTGGGGATTTTTGCATTTTCGTCCGATTCGTTCCGTGTTGTTGATTAATTCATGATGGGTATGATTAATCTTGATAGTATTCTTGTGTTTAACATCATTTAATCCATTGTTCTTCGTCGAATCGAAGTATATTTCTTGATTTCCTTCGAATTGACTTTTCGGGGGATTTGTCCCCGATCTCGTTTTTCATCCGTTTTCGATGGATCGATTATGGTTAAATGATGTTGTTAAACATATTCTATGGATTGTATATCCATATTTCAACTTGGAATTCCGTTTTCGGGTTTTGACGGAACGAATCGTGTTCTTGGCCGTTTTGGGGGTAATCCGTGAACTTTCGTCATTCGTTCTTTGAATTCAACGGCTTTGAGTCGTGCTATGGAATTCATTTCATTGTTATTATTTGTCCTTCGTAGTTTATGAACGTGAGTTGGCGTTCGGTGGAGTCGGCGGGTTCGTAGTCGGTTCGGGCCAACCTACTTCGGTCGATTCTCCGCATTGTTCTTATTCGAGGCAAGTACCTTGTCCATACATTTCTTGTTTCGCGGATATGATGATTGGTGATCGTCTTGGTTTGTTTGTTTGTTTGGAATGAGTTTTCAAAAGATTTGGTTAGCCTCGTTAAAGGCCCCTTTCAAAACCGTGTGTGTTTTGTGATTGGTGTGGTTCGTGAATAACTATGTGAATTCTATGTATATGCTTGGTGTTCATGTTGCACTTGGTATTGTGTGTGGGCGTATATTATTTCATTTCGGTGCGTTGTGAATTGACGTGGTGTTTTGCTAAGTGTTTGATGCCTCTGGGCGAATTGTTTGAATATCCTTGATGTGATATGTTATTTGTGTGAATGTGTGGATATGGTTGAAGGTCTACGGTGGCACATGGCATGTGATCATGTGGCCAGGATGCAACAAGTGATTGATCCAACCGTGAGAGCCTGAGATAATCTACGGTGGCACATGGCATGTGATCATGTGGCCAGGATGCAACATGCGATTGATCCAACCGTGAGATGTGTGTGATTTGTTTCGCTAGCCAGCTCGGGAGGGTCCTTCGAGGCCTCGAGTGGGATGTCGGTGGTATCGTCCCGGTCCTAGGAGATGCGCGTGCGTGATTATGTTTCGTTGATTTTACGTCCGTTGAGGACACGTGATGTTGGGCTCTGACCCTGTAAATTGTTGGTGATTTCCTATTTGCGAAAACAAAACCTTTGGTGTGACCTATTGATTTTGGAAAGAGAAGGATTTTATAATCCTAAATTGTTTTCTATTAAAACTCTCGATGGCATTTTAAACTGTTTTGTAAATTGTTTCCCTTATTTGCGATCTTTCGGTTTTGGAAATGTTTACCCAAACTCTTGCCTCGGGAAGTACTTTTCTTTACGTTTGGATCTTTGAGAATTCCTGATTATCATTGTTCTTGGAACTTGTATTGTATGGCTCGTATTTTTGCACTTGTACTTGCACTAGCAAAACGGTGGAGTTTGCTAACCCCGAGTATTCGGGGTGGATGTCTATTTTGCATTCGGGTTTTGGAGCATAACACGGGGTCGGCCACGAAGGATGATGAAAGATGAACGATACTAATCACACGAGGATCTGTTGACGTCGTTTTGGTCTAGTTGTATTTTCTTTTCGCTGCAGATCTTTTCCCGTTGTACGGGAGTTTATTGTATTTTGACCCCTGCGTGGGTATGTGTTTGGAATTGAGTTGTATGTATTTGTTGAAAGACCAAATCGGTCTCTTGAGTCATTTTAGCCTTAAAGGCGAGGTTTAGATGTTTGATTTTAGTTATCGGCTGGTAGATCCTCGAGGAGAGGGTCTACGGCGTGTAATATCCTGAGCGGATTTGGGGTGTTACATAAATGGTATCGAGTTTAGGTTGTGGAAACCTGAGTGTCGGGTCGATGGTGTCTATCGAGTTTTTGTCTCGTCGGATTTTATCTGGTGAGTCGTGTCGCGACGCGTCGTCCGAGTTTGTTGGTCGTGATTAGTATCGTGGGGCGATCATCATCTTCGTGCGACTGTGGCTGTAAGTCTCCTTCTTTGTGTTGTGCCTCGTGTGACACGAGCTATTTTTATGATTTATTTGCTAAGTGACGGAATCCTCTTATGGATTTTGATTTCTTGATACGTGACTATTTGACTCTCATATTTCTTTCATGTGAGGAGTAGTTCTTTGGATTGTGCATGTTGGACTCTATTTCTTTTTTCCATTGCGTGAGTTCCTTTGTGATAGCTTTCGGTATCTTACCGACTGAATTTTATTTCGAAAATCGATTCCTTTAACCGAGTTGTTGGCCTTGACCGTTTTGACGGTAGTTGGGTGTTTTCAAATGATTTTGTGAGTTTTGATAAGTACTACCGTGATCGACCTTTTTGGGCATTCTTGTAATTGGTTTTTAGCCTGGTGGGTTCCGGCGCGGGACCCACGGCGCTATATTGTTCCTTGTAATTACCTGAAAATTTTGGGGCATTCTAACCCATTGAATTATTTTTGAAAACCTTGAGTATCTTAGAAAATTAAAATTCGAGACGTACTTTTAAAACGAATTATTTTCTTGCGGTGTTTTCAAGGTGTTTTCTAATGCCGCAAAACATTTCAAAAAATTTTCGGTTGAGGACCAAAAATATTTTTGAGATATTTTCAAATGCAGTTGCTTAGACCCAAGGGTCGAATATTTTTGAAAGTTTTTCACTAAAGGAAAGGTGTCCTCATTTTTGTTCAAACGCAAGATGATTTTCAAAGTCTCGATAATGGTGTTTGCACTACTTTTTGTAAAATGATACTCAAGATCAACTATTGTTTCCAAACTGTTTTCAAAAGGTGGTTCTCGTTTTTAAAAACCTATCATTCCTGTTTGCGGACCGGAAATGCGTGTATGGTTTTCGAACTTTCGTTACGGTGTCAACCCCGAATTGTGGTTGAATTGGTGGCGTGAGTGTCGAGTCGTTCGCCACGCATATGTTTTGTTGGCCCTCTGTGAGAGGTGTGGTAGTGTTCTTGTTTATCGCCTCGTGGCGATTTGCGTATTGTCGCACTAGTGTGGGTTGTTAAAGCACGGATTTTTATGCGTTATACACATGGGTGATTGTTTCATGATGTTTGTGATTGTGTGATGGCCGCGTTCGGGATGTTGTAATCGTCGAATGATGCCGTTGTTGTTGTGATTTTTGTATGCGTTGATATGTTATCTTTGAGTTGGCATCTCCGGTATGTTGTTTTGCGGTGTTTTAATCCATTGTATCGGCGGTTGTATTTTCGGTATGCCGAGCCGAGGTGTTTCAACCGTGGTGTGCCTGGGGCATCCACGTACCTATTTTCTTTCTCGTCTCAGGCTCTAGTTTTGCGAGTTTGGTTCCGAGTCTTTAGGGGAGCGAACTTCAAAGACGTATATCGAATCGGCTTTGAGAGGCCTTTGAAGGATGTTTACGCCGGTTGCTTGTTGTGTCGTCACCTTGATTTTCTTTGTTGTGAGTTGCGGGCGACCTTCTTTTATAAGAGGTCGAATGTAGTACCCGTGTTGTTTTTAGACTTACGTATTTTCTCTTTCTCCGTCTATCGATTCGCTCGTGTTCGTTGATACCGCGAACTTGTTTTGTACTTGGGTTCATCATTCGAGCAGTGTGATCTTGTTTTGGGTCAATCAGTTATCGCTGTCACTTTCCGAATTCGGTTCGATTCTTGTGAACCTTGTTCGGAAGTAACATCTTTGGTTCTACTAGTTCTTTTATTCGAAGTGGACTGGATCTTGAACTTTTACATTTTCGACTCTGTCGACTCGTTTATGTTCGTTGACATTTCGAGCTTGTCCTGCTCCTTGCTTTTGTTGATCGAGCGAGTGTGGTATTATTTCGAATAACTCGTTTGTCGTTGTGACTTTTCTATTGCTATTCCCTTTCATGTGGATCTTATGTGAATGCATACGTTGTTGTTTTCACCGGATCATATATTGTCTCGAGTCGAGATGTGAACCTTGGAGTTGTTGTTTGAACTTTATTGTTCTTTGTGATTCGAACATGATTCTTCGATCTTTGTTGTCTCGATCGTTGTGGTTTGATCGTTTGATTGTTCGGTTTATATTGACCTCGTTCCGTGATTGGCGAACATTCGGGCTCCTTCGTAATTCCCTTCATTCGGGAAATTAGTTTCGTTTCGATCTTCCAGCCCTTAGGCGGTGGGATTTCGTGTTTGTTCAGCGGTTGACTCGCGTTTTGATTGATGTACCGTTGGGTTGGTCAATCATATTGATTTTCGTTCGTTGTGTTTTGTGATTGTCGGATAATTGACTTGGCTATATTATCCGTTTGATGACGTTTGTCACTTGTTGGTTTTTATTATATCCCTAACGGCGACGTTGTGTTGGTCGCCGTGGAGCGTGTTTTCACGCCGTATACTCCTTTGCGTTGTTTGTAACATTTCGCCGTTGGGCGTTAGTTACGCATTCTTGTGTATCTCGTTGAGTTTTCCTGGCGGAATATTTCTTCTCCCTACTTGTTTTAAGTTTCGGGACGAAACTTCTTTTAAGGAGGGTAGAATGTAATATCCGCAATTTTCGATTTCCGGTAATTTCTTTTTTTTTTCGGCGGAAGTCTGTTTTGACGACTCGCTCATGTCCGTTTCGTCATTCTGAGAATGATTAATTCTACACTTTTTGACATCCGAGTTCGTTTCGGTGTCGTTTCGTTGAGTTCTGTGCTTTTTAGCGACTTTTCCGCACTTGAGTTCGATTCTTGCGAATCTCGTCCGAAACTGTTGTTTCGAGTTTCCCGCAAGTCCGTTTAACTTTGTTAGACGTGTTGTGAACTTCGGTTTGGTTATTCGATCACGTATCGTGATTTCCGGGCGTTTTGGGCCATTTTGTAATTTCTTGAAAGTTACGGGTATCCGTATCTGTAATTGTTGTCTCGACCCGTTTCTTGGTCGCGTATGACTAATTATGGTATTACGCTTTCATTTAGAGTCGTTTATGTTGTCCGCGAACTTTTCGTCGTGTTCGTTCCGTCGTTTTCGAAATCGGTCGCCGAGCCACAGCGGTTGCGGGGGCCGGACGGTTGCGGGATCGCCGGACGATTGCGGGCACCGGCCGGACAGGTGCGGCAGACCAGCGTAAGCGCACGCCTTCTGGCCGGAAAGGCTGCCTTAACCGGGCAGTGTAGCGCCTGCCGGGTGGCTAGCGTCTTATCGGGCACAGGCGATGGGGTTTCGAGGTTCTCGACTCGGTCGGGATCGGCGGGTAGCGCCACGCTACGCGGCGTGCGCGCGCTAGTCGGCGTAGCGCCGCCGTCGGCCGGCTAGCGTCGTTACTGGCCGGCGGTTCAGATCCGGTGGCTCTGGGCAGTCGGCTAAGCGCGCGCAGTATCCGGCCGTAGCGCACGCTAGCGGGAGTTGGGTCGGCGAGTTTGGTCGGCGGGGTTGGTCGGTGATGCCGGGTCGTGTGGGCCACTGGCCGAGGGTGCTCGGCCGATCTGCGGCCGATAGCGCACGCTAGTCCGGAAGGCTAGCGCCGCTAGTCGCCCGATATTAATATGGCCGATCACATTTCACTTCGTTTTTCATTTCCTTCCTTCTCCACCCGCGAGTGGCGATTCATGGGCGACAAGCCATGTTGTTTAACAACAAATCCATGAAGTCCTTGAGTTCATAACATTAGTCGATCGTCTGCTATCAACCTTTGATTCAAATAATCAAGGTAATCTTCCTTAGAACCCTAATTTCGTGAATTTGGGGATTTTTGCATTTTCGTCCGATTCGTTCCGTGTTGTTGATTAATTCATGATGGGTATGATTAATCTTGATAGTATTCTTGTGTTTAACATCATTTAATCCATTGTTCTTCGTCGAATCGAAGTATATTTCTTGATTTCCTTCGAATTGACTTTTCGGGGGATTTGTCCCCGATCTCGTTTTTCATCCGTTTTCGATGGATCGATTATGGTTAAATGATGTTGTTAAACATATTCTATGGATTGTATATCCATATTTCAACTTGGAATTCCGTTTTCGGGTTTTGACGGAACGAATCGTGTTCTTGGCCGTTTTGGGGGTAATCCGTGAACTTTCGTCATTCGTTCTTTGAATTCAATGGCTTTGAGTCGTGCTATGGAATTCATTTCATTGTTATTATTTGTCCTTCGTAGTTTATGAACGTGAGTTGGCGTTCGGTGGAGTCGGCGGGTTCGTAGTCGGTTCGGGCCAACCTACTTCGGTCGATTCTCCGCGTTGTTCTTATTCGAGGCAAGTACCTTGTCCATACATTTCTTGTTTCGCGGATATGATGATTGGTGATCGTCTTGGTTTGTTTGTTTGTTTGGAATGAGTTTTCAAAAGATTTGGTTAGCCTCGTTAAAGGCCCCTTTCAAAACCGTGTGTGTTTTGTGATTGGTGTGGTTCGTGAATAACTATGTGAATTCTATGTATATGCTTGGTGTTCATGTTGCACTTGGTATTGTGTGTGGGCGTATATTATTTCATTTCGGTGCGTTGTGAATTGACGTGGTGTTTTGCTAAGTGTTTGATGCCTCTGGCGAATTGTTTGAATATCCTTGATGTGATATGTTATTTGTGTGAATGTGTGGATATGGTTGAAGGTCTACGGTGGCACATGGCATGTGATCATGTGGCGAGGATGCAACAAGTGATTGATCCAACCGTGAGAGCTCGAGATAATCTACGGTGGCACATGGCATGTGATCATGTGGCCAGATGCAACAAGCGATTGATCCAACCGTGAGATGTGTGTGATTTGTTTCGCTAGCCACTCGGGAGGGTCCTTCGAGGCCTCGAGTGGGATGTCGGTGGTATCGTCCCGGTCTAGGCGATGCGCGTGCGTGATTATGTTTCGTTGATTTTACGTCCGTTGAGGACACGTGATGTTGGGCTCGACCGTAAATTGTTGGTGATTTCCTATTTGCGAAAACAAAACCTTTGGTGTGACCCTATTGATTTTTGGAAAGAGAAGGATTTTATAATCCTAAATTGTTTTCTATTAAAACTCTCGATGGCATTTTAAAGCTTTTGTAAATTGTTTCCCTTATTTGCGATATTTCGGTTTTGGAAATGTTTACCCAAACTCTTGCCTCGGGAAGTACTTTTCTTTACGTTTGGATCTTTGAGGATTCCGATTATCATTGTTCTTGGAACTTGTATTGTATGGCTCGTATTTTTGCACTTGTACTTGCACTAGCAAAACGGTGGAGTTTGCTAACCCGAGTATTCGGGGTGGATGTCTATTTTTGCATTCGGGTTTTGGAGCATAACACGGAGTCGGCACGAAGGATGATGAAAGATGAACGATACTAATCACACGAGGATCTGTTGACGTCGTTTTGGTCTAGTTGTATTTTCTTTTCCGCTGCAGTATCTTTTCCCCGTTGTACGGGAGTTTATTGTATTTTGACCCCTGCGTGGGTATGTGTTTGGAATTGAGTTGTATGTATTTGTTGAAAGACCAAATCGGTCTACTGAGTCATTTTAGCCTTAAAGGCGAGGTTTAGATGTTTGATTTTAGTTATCAGCCTGGTAGATCCTCGAGGAGAGGGTCTACGGCGTGTAATATCCCTGAGCGGATTTGGGGGTGTTACACTCTCAGCGTCCGCCTGCTCCGGCAGAGGGACTGATTCCTCGTGCCGGATGGTGCTGGTCTGGTCGTCTATGGCGACAGTGATGTCCCTCTCATCTGTGCTTGCCGCCTCTAATTCCATGTCATCGCATCGTCAACAAGGTCAGCCCGCGCTAGTTTACCGAGTTTTCTTAGGAAAAGAAGGCGCAGATCCCTTTTCCGGGGCTGGTTGTTCCTCCGCGACAAGAGGGACTGAATCCTCACTGTTGGGAACATTATTTTGGCTAGAGGTCCCTTGATCTGGCTGGGTTTCCTCACGATTCATTCTCAGACCTGCCTGGAGGGTGTCGTCGTCGTCGTCTGAGTCATGATCAAATTTGGGACTGTGGGGATCAGAGCCAATGGATTTTGCTTTTCCTTTCTTGCGAGCATCTGCCTTGTCCATCAGGTGGCTAGTGATCAACTCTTTGCAGCACAGGTTGTCCCATTAGATCAGGGCCTCAACATCTTGAGAATCTGTCACTTCCAAGACAAACCATTCTTCTTCGCACCAATTGCTCCAGTTGTACAAAGTGTTGTACGGAGCGAGCCTGTAGGATTTCCACTGGACAAAGCGTTCATATGCTTGCTCTATTTGCACAGAAAGCAAAGTCTTGTTGATTATGGTGTCTGTGGAGGGGTTGCGTACAGCGCTTGGGTCCGCTGTATGCACTGGTTCCTCGACAGACATGGCTTCCTGTGTCGGAGCTGGATCCCGAGCAGGGGTTGGTACCCTGATGGGAGAAGGATCCTGAACGGGTGTGGAATCCCGAATAGGAAAAGTAGCTATTGGCTCCAACGGGGCAGCCGACTCGCCAGAGTCTTGTAAGTTGGCAGATGTTTGAATATCCGTCGTAGCCGCCAAAGGCTCGGGATCTACTATCGCGACAGTAGCAGTCATCTCTTCCATAGGGGTTGTGCCCTGGGGGCTCGATACAGTGGGTTGGGCCGTTGAAGGAGCATCCTTGGAGATTTCTGTAGCTGTAACTTTTGTCAGCCTCCTTAGCTTCCTTTTCGGCTTCTCACCAGCAACGAGAGTTTTGCTGTGATATCTCTTTCTCTTCCCTGAAGTCTCCTTGCTCTGGGACTTTGAAGACACGTCCCTCGGATTGGCAGAAATGGGTAATTTTCAGACGAAAGGTCTGTTCGCAATAAGGGGTCCTTTGTTGAAAATGGAGGGTCTGATGCTTCCCATATATATCCGAGAAGTGATCTTCTTTGCTTCTTGGGCTTGCGGAACACCGCATTTTGTCAGAATGTAATTCAGAAGCAAACCAAAATACTTCTTCTGCGAGGCAGGCTTAGAGACTTCTTCTTGCAACTTTTGAGAATTATTTGACACCAGTTGACCTTTTCACAGGTCATGATTGCAACCATCATTCTGAACCTAAAATTGGTGCACATCTCGAACACACTTGTTCTATTCTCAATTACACGGAAACAAAAATTGTGTAAATAAACAAAAGGTAAACAAAGGAGTTTCTTGTGGCAAGAGGTGTGAACCATTTCAACCGATGCTGAACCGGTGAACAATCCATAGTATTCGGTCAGGAGTTCTTGGGACCCAAAGTGTAATACCCGAGATTTATGTTATGTATTTGAACCTCGTGATACTGTATTTATTTCATTTTGATCCGAGTATTTTCCTCCGTATTTCATAATCCTGTGTTGTTGAGTGTATGATTTCATGCATGTTGTTCATACTTGTATTTTTGTGAACTTGTAGTGCACGCTAACATCTTAGCCTTAGCGCGAGCTAATTGAGTTAGGTAGCGCACGCTGCGTATGAGTTGTAACGCGCGCTACACGTAGTCAACTTGATTAAGACAGGGTGGTAGGTGAGATCAGCCATGGATTTTGGTCGGGACATGTCGGGATGAATCTAGATGGCTTTTGGAAAAGTCGAGTCAACGGTGCTTAGCGCACGCTAATGTTATGAGGCTAGCGCACGCTAAGTCTAATACAGTGAGGTTAGTGAACTTTCATTCAGCCGTTAGCGCATGCTAATAATAGTCGTTAACATACGCTAATTGTTGATTTTAGTGCACGTAAGGCTGTTTAGCGTACGCTATGCCGAGAACCATCAGAGTCAGTAGGTTGCAAGCCCGTTAGCACACGCTAGGGATAGAGCCGTAGCGCGCGCTAATAACCATTTTCTATATATAGGACAGCACCCTTCTTCATTTTTCAGATTTCACCACTTCCCATATTCGATTTCTGAGACTTAGAGAGTCACTCTCTCCATCCTAAACCTCTCATATCATCATCCTAGCTCGAGTTTGAAGATTTTAGACCATTGGAGATTGGTGTTTAAGCTCTCGGTGTTGAATTTCTTTAAGTTCCTCCTTGTTCTTCACTATTTTGAGGTAGGTGACTCTTCACCAACTGGATTAAGTATTCTTAAGGATGTTTTGGACATGTTTTTAAGATTATCTAGTCAGTTAAATTCGTGCGTGGTCGATCATCATGTTGTTAGAAGGATATTTTCGATGTTTCGGTACTTCTTCATCGTATAGAACATTGAACCTTGTAATGTTTGAACTCCTAAGCACAATCATGAAGTTACAAAACTGACTATGGCCAGTTTATGGAAATTATCAAGTTCTTATGTATTACATAATTGACTTATACGTATTGGGACATTTAATGGATTGAACTTAGGATATTTTCTTGAAGATGAAGATGATGTATCAAGAGAACCTAGTAATCGAGTTCTTGCGGTGTTCCACGGAGTAATTTCGATATATTGATTGGTTTGGATAAATGAAGAACATGATTAGAACCATTGTAAGAAGAATTATCCTGTGATGTATTGAAGAATCCGACCGTAGGATACATTTGATCTTAGGTGGGATACTACGTATTTTTGTCGAGTTAGTATCCTAATGTTGATTCAAATCCGAATTGATATAGGGCAGCATAGTAAGCTCATACGTTTGAGTGTATCAAGCTCTTTTTGATGTTCTTGATGATTAAACCGATTATCCGGGACCGTTAGTTATACCGGTGTTATTATTCGTTGAAGGTTCGGGTTTTGGTGGATTGATCGAGTGAGAGTTCTTCGAGCTGGTTGAAGATTCCTTCTTCGTAGTAACAACCCTTATCGCCACTCTAAGGCAAGTATCGTAATTGGTTAATGTTGGTATATTGAGCATGCATGTGGTTTATTCATGTTGTTGAATATGGGATTTATTTCCTTAAATTGTATGATATTCATTATCGATTGTTTATATGTTCATGTTGATGGACATAGTGATTTTGCATATATGTATGCATGAGTTGTATTTGTGTATGTTGTGCGATATATGCTGAGGGCGCTGGATCGGATGTCCACCTCGTATTCGTCCGACGGGATCATCTTGGGATCTATGCTGAGGGCGCTGGATCATTGGACGGGTTTTTCCACCTCGTGTTGGTCCGACGGGATCATCTTGGGATCTATGCTGAGGGCGCTGGATCATTGGAATACCCATATGGTGTTAATGGAATCTTGTGGATTCGCATTGTTGGATTCCGGTAGCGGAAGTCCGTGTTGTGTATTTTGTTATGCATTGTTGTTGCATATTCGATTTGTTTAAATGATACTTGTACTAGCATTGTTTTGCTAACCCCTTCGGGGGTGGACATTTTTTTTGATGTTCAGGTAGCCGAGGAGCGGGAAAACAGCCACAGTACTGACGTGACGACGAAGGGGCTCAGTGATGTTTATTGTTATTGTGACTTGTCCTTTGGATTATTTTCAGTACTCGAGTACGTGTATTTTAATAATATTTCGAGATGGTTGTAATAATGACCTCATTTGATCAGTAGAAACCGGTTTCGTATTTTGAACTTTTATGGTACTGTGGTATTATATTTACATTTGTTCTGATTAGCCTTGTAAATCCTTACTTAAAGGGTTTACGGGGCTGTAATTATTCTGAATATCTCGGGGTGTTATAGAATATGGTATCGGAGCTAAGATTTATGGATATCTTGGCAGTCGGGTTTTTGGGTCTGTTTACATTATTTGATTAATGGGTCGTATGTAACATCACTGTTCAGCCAGCGTCGTCATGTGGACCGTGGTTGTAAGTCTCCTAATCTCTTATACTACTGTTGTACTTAATTTCTGTTTTGTGAATATTGACGGGCTTTATCTTTGAAAATTTTGCCCTGGATATTGAGAAATTGTGTTTACACTATGTTGAGGGGAGGACGGGGACGCGGATGCAGTCGTGGACGCGGACGTGGTAATGTGAGACAGTAGGATTCAGCGACTACCCCAGAATTATCGGCTAGTCGAACCGACTCCCATTCTGGAGGACAACAAGGATCACCGAATGACAACGCAAATCCTAACATGCCGGCAGTGCTTCAACAGGTGGTTGCTCAGATAAACCAGTTCGCTCAGGTAGTTGACCGTATGCAGACGGCAAGGGGACAGCAACATAACGAGGATAATCGGGGAGACATATGGCTTACTGAGGTGATCAAATTGCACCCGCCAAAATTTGACGGTTCTGCTGAGGCGCTTACTTGGGATCATTGGCTGAAGGAGTTAGAGAAGATATTTGCGGGGATTAACTGTCCCGAGGACCAGAAAGTTCCTATTGCCCAGTATTTTCCACTGGGAGGCTTTTGGTAGTGGGAAGCTATTCGACACGAGAATCATAATCTTGATGGATGGAATTCAAACTAATGATGGAAGCACAATATTGTCCTCGTCCAGTTAGAGAGGCTAAAATCCGAGAGTTTTTCTCACCGCAGAGTTCGGAAGCATCTGTGACAGACATAATCAAGACTTTTAATCATCAGCTGATTTGTGTGCGACACTTGGTCAGGACGGAGGCGGAGAAGATTTTTCATTTAGATATGCGGATGAAGCCGGAGATTCAGCACTACAAGTCCGGATTCGAGTGTACTACGTTGAAATAGTATCAAGACAAAGCGCTGGCCTACGACATGAAAGAGATAGTGGTGGAGAAATCGATGGTGGCAAAGAAGCAGAAGGTGTCCGGCAACTTCTCGAAAAACAAGAGTGGTGGGCCCCGCAAGGGCCAGTCTTCATTTTATTCATCTAGGAAACCTCCACATCCTTCTCGAGGTGGAAAGAAGTTCCGGACAACATCAATAGTTTCGGACGCATCAAAGAATTGCTATAATTGTGGTCGAGTAGGGCATATTCGACGTGATTGTCTCATTCCTTCTGTGACTTGTTTTGAATGTGGGCAAGAAGGGCACCATGCGAATTTTTGCAGAAATGTGACTAGATTATTGGGTACTCGCACTCCAGCGCCAGTTCCGAAAGAGATAAGTGTGAACCAGATGCAGCAGAGTGGGTTTCAACAGCAGAATGTTGGGAAGAGAGAGGCATCCAGTGTTGGGTTCGTTCCTCCGCGCCTATACGAGATGAGGAAATCTGACGATCAGAACACTGCTGTTGCATCAGGTACGATTCAGATCCTTTTGCAACCAGTTAGTGTCTTATTCGATTCAGGGGCTACACATTCTTTCATATCATTGAACTATGTTAATCGTTTGAAAATCTCGTGTTTATTTGACTGTGAGCCTTATGTTGTGGGTTTTCTGAGCGGAGAGAGAATTGTGGGAACCCTAGAAACTAGAGATTTTCCAGTATCTATAGGAGGGAAAGATTGGCCATCAAATCTTATTGTAGTCGACATCCATGGTGACGATTTAATTCTCGGAGACGATTGGCTCAACCGTTATGGAGCTATTTTGAATTATCGAAAGAGAGTCATTTCTATCATTGATGATGACGGGTCTGATCATTTATTCAAAGGATGGAGACCGGGATGCTCGAGAAAATTGATCAAAGCTATGAAAGCAGTCAAATTACTGAAGCAGGGATGTCACGGATTTTGGTGCTATGCCATGAAGAAAGAAGGAGTAGAGCTCTCATCTATTCCAGTTGTGAACGAGTTCTCAGATGTATTCCCTGACGAACTACCTGGGTTACCTCCGCGGAGAGAAGTAGAGTTCAGTATTGAATTAGAGCCTGGATCCGCTCCTATTTCCAGAGTACCATACCGTATGGCGCCAACCGAGATGTATGAACTAAATAAGCAACTGGAGGAATTATTGCAGAAGAGTTACATTCAACCTAGCGTTTCTCCTTGGGGAGCGCCCGTTCTCTTTGTTCGGAAGAAAGATGGATCCCTCCGATTATGTATTGATTACAGGGATCTAAACAAGGTGACGATCAAGAACAAGTATCATATACCTCGGATCGACGACTTGTTTGACCAACTGCAGGGGGCCAGACTATTCTCTAAGATCGATCTGCGATCAGGTTACCATCAGTTGAGAATTAAGGAATCGGACATATCGAAATCTGCTTTTAGATCCTGGTACGGACACTATGAATTTGTGGTAATGCCATTCGGACTTACAAATGCTCCTGCGGTATTTATGCAATTGATATATCGGGTATTCTTAGAATACCTAGATAAGTTTGTGGTCATTTTCATTGATGACATCTTGATCTATTCGAAAGACCCCGAGGAGCATGCTGAGCATTTGCGTGTTGTTTTGAGCACCTTGAGGAATGAACAGCTTTATGCGAAACTTTCCAAATGCGAGTTCTGGCTTAGAGAAGTAACCTTCCTTAGGCATGTGATATCAGCTGACGGAGTTCAGGTGGACCCGAAGAAAGTCGAAGCAATATTGGAATGGGAATCTCCTAATAACGTGAAAGAAGTCCGAAGCTTCTTAGGACTTGCTGGATATTATCGCCGTTTTGTAGAGGGATTTTCCAAAATTGCTCATCCGCTCACTCAGCTGTTGCAGAAGACTTAGAGATTCATGTGGAATGAGAAATGCCAGGCTAGTTTTGATGAACTTAAGAGGAGACTGACGACAGCGCCTATACTAGCATTACTAGATGGAACTGATGGATTCATGGTATACAGCGATGCTTCAAATCAGGGTCTGGGATGTGTATTGATGCAAAAGGATAGGGTGATTTCCTATGCCTCTCGACAGCTGAAACCATACGAAGTTAATTATCCGACACATGATCTGGAGTTAGCAGCTATAGTCTTTGCTCTAAAAATTTGGCGACATTATTTATACGGCACTCATTGTCAGATCTTTACAAATCATAAGAGCCTCAAGTATATTTTCAGTCAGAAGGAATTAAATATGAGGCAGAGAAGGTGGTTGGAATTGATCAAGGATTACGATTTGGAAATACTCTATCATCCAGGCAAGGCCAACATGGTAGCTGATGCAGTGAGCCGTAAACCTATTTCTCTTCGAGTGTTGGAAGCACTCACGTCCCAAACTAGCATTCAACGAGAACTGATCCACGAAGGAATCGAGGTGTGGTCGCAGGGAGTCCAAGGGCAACTGTGTGTGATGGAACTAACTTCGTCGTTGGTTGAAGAAATCAAATCTAAGCAGTTAGATGATTCTCTGATTCTTCGGTTATATGAAGAAGTAAAGAAAGGGAAGGCCCCAGGATTCGTGATGCAGGATGATGGAGTTCTGAGATTTCAGAATCGACTTTGCATTCCGGATGATGATGTTTTGAGGCAGGCAATTCTAAAAGAAGCTCACAACGCGCCCTATTCTATTCACCCGGGCAGCAGTAAGATGTATAAGGATCTAAAACAAAACTTATGGTGGGGAAATATGAAGAAGGACGTAGCAGAATACGTTTCGAAGTGTTTGACTTGTCAGCAGGTTAAGATTGAACATCAGCGACCTGCCGGAATGTTAAATCTACTTTCGATCCCTGAGTGGAAGTGGGAGGATATATCGATGGATTTCATCACCAATATGCCTAGGACCAAGATGGGACTGAACATGATTTGGGTTGTAGTTGATCGGCTAACCAAGTCGGCTCATTTCCTAGGAATTAAAGACACTTGGGGACCCGAGAAATTGGCGCGAGTATTTATTTCAGAGATAGCCCGATTGCATGGTACACTGAGGACCATCATTTCGGATCGAGATGGTCTCTTCATATCGCACTTTTGTTGCATATTCGATTTGTTTAAATGATACTTGTACTAGCATCGTTTTGCTAACCCCTTCGGGGGTAGACATTTGTTTTGATGTTCAGGTAGCCGAGGAGCGGGAAAACAGCCACAGTACCGACGTGACGACGAAGGGGCTCAGTGATGTTTATTGTTATTGTGACTTGTCCTTTGGATTATTTTCAGTACTCAGGTACGTGTGTTTTAATAATATTTCGAGATGGTTGTAATAATGAACTCATTTGATCAGTTGAAACCGGTTTCGTATTTTGAACTTTTATGGTACTGTCGTATTATATTTACATTTCTTCTGATTAGCCTTGTAAATCCTTACTTAAAGGGTTTACGGCGCTGTAATTATTCCGAATATCTCGGGGTGTTACACAAAGGTCTCAAGATCTTCCATTGTCAGGCCATCAGCAGGAAGCCTGTAGAGATTCTAAAGTGGCTCTTGGTCAACACGGATCTCGACTCCGCGAATGACAGTGGTGATGTTAGCAACATTTACTCCCTGAGCAAGCGAGAAGAAACCGACAGCAGCATTGAGGTAGAATTCCTCAACCGGGTGAGCATCAAAACGCTCAGCGGTGTGACTTCCCAGGCGATAAAGGCCTTGCTGAGAATCCTCATAATGACGTACTCCATCGATTCGACGTCATCACCTTCGGAACGAACATGTTCAAGCACGAGAGATCTAGAAAAGATCCGTCCTTCGATGATGTTGGAGGTCTTCTTGAGAGAGATATAGGAGGTCTGAGAAGATGCTATTGACGATTCTCGAAGAAAAGTAAAGAAGATTCAAAGAGAAATGCAGTAAAAGCAAAAAGACTTGTAGGCTGTATGCTCAAGGACTCGTTCAATATGCAGAAAGCGTAAAGAGTCTAAAGAGGCATTTACAGTCCTTTTTATAGTGGGCGGCGGCGAAGGGTTTACAGAACGGTCAGATTTAAGGGATGGGAACCGTTGTTTAAAATGGACGACCACGATGGACTGAGTGTAACCGGTACAACTTATCCATCTAATTTTAAAATAAGAGCGGGTCCCACTTCTGACTTAACAGATTACCCTTATTGCCCGAAACGACGGTGTACAATTAATAAAAATTTTGAAACATTGCGGCTTTGGAGATACCAATGTCCAGATGTTGTGTAAAGCATTTAATGCGAAAGACTTTTTAATTACAACAGGGCACGTGGACACAAAAATTGTTTTAAAAGAAATAACATATTAATTGATTTCCCATAGTGTGTGCTGTTTCCGCGAAAATACAGCGTTCCCCCTTAAAAGGTACATACGAGTTTCAATTCCATACAGCAACTTTCGGATTAATACTGTATTCTTGGATCGTACTGTATTCCCCCTTAATTATTGCACACGTCAGATGTAGGATAATCCATGTCTCTTTGTTCCTACAGTGTTGTTCTGATAGACTGAGTGTACAGATAATTATAGGTAGATACTGTATTCTTGGGTCTTACAGCATTGCCCCTCAATTGCTGAGTAAAAACATTAAAAACATAAAGGGAGTCAGGCTGTAGCAATCCCAATTCATGTCAAAGCATGTAGAATCTTGTTGTGTTGAGAGGTTTGGTAAAGATGTCAGCTAACTGGATATCTATATGAACTTTTTCCAGCCGAACATCTTTGTTCTCAACATGATTCCTGATGAAGTGATGCTTCATGTGAATATGCTTGGTGTGCGAGTGCAATACAGGGTTGTGCGTGATAGCGATTGAACTCGTGCTATCACACAGAATCGGCATTTCTTTGGCTTCAATTCCATAGTCTGACAGCTGTTGTTGCATCCAAAGGATCTGCATACAGCAACCACCAGTAGCATAGTACTCTGATTCAGCTGTTGAAAGCGAGTTTGCCAATTGTTTCTTGCTAAACCAAGACACAAGTCTAGGTCCAAGAAAGTGACAAGTTCTACTTGTAATATTTCTATCTAGCTTGCAACCTCTGAGATCCGAGTCACTGTAGACAACTAAATCGAATCCGCCTTCTTTAGGATACCACAGTCCTACATCGACTGTTCCTTTGACATATTTAAGGATTCGTTTAGCTGTTGCGAAGTGTGATTCTTTAGGTGCTGCTTGATATCGAGCACACACTCCTACAACAAACAGGATATCGGGCCTGTTAGCTGTTAGGTACAGATATCCACTAATTTGCACGGAAGTGCTCATGGGGGTTGATGATGATTTGGAAGTATTCATTCCAAACTTGTTGAGAAGCTCCTTGCTGTATTTTTCTTGGTTGATGAAAATCCCTGTAGGCAACTGCTTTACCTGCTATCCTAGAAAATAACT
Organism: Orobanche coerulescens; assembly: GCA_033398695.1. Taxonomy (NCBI): domain Eukaryota; kingdom Viridiplantae; phylum Streptophyta; class Magnoliopsida; order Lamiales; family Orobanchaceae; genus Orobanche; species Orobanche coerulescens. The sequence continues at coordinate 150,620 of JAWKAU010000106.1, read as the reverse complement.
AGGTTCTCCCATCATACTCATTTCAAATTTACTTTGCATGAGATGAGAGAACCTTTGAGACAAAGCAAGGTTAGTTGAACCAAATATTATATCGTCTACATATATTTGAACCATTAGAAGGTCATCACCACCTGTATTTTGAATAAGGTCTTGTCCACAGCATCTTTTTCGAATCCATTATCAGTTAGATACTGAGACAAAGTCTCATACCATGCTCTAAGGGCTTGCTTAAGTCCATAGAGCGCTTTCCTTAGCTTGTATACTAGGTCTTCTCCATCTGGATTGACAAACCCTGGTGGTTGTTCAACATATACTTCTTCGGCAAGGTCTCCATTCAGGAATGCACTTTGATATCCATTTGGTATACAATGAAGCTCTGATGGGCGACAAAGGCTAAAAATATCCTAATGGCTTCTAGTCTGGCTACAGGGGCAAATGTCTCATCATAGTCTATGATTTCTTCCTGTCTGTAGCCTTGGGCGATTAGTCGGGATTTGTTCCTGATATTGAGTTCATTTTTATCCTTCTTGTTTCTAAATACCCATTTGGTTCCAATTACGGATTGATGAGTGGGTCTGGGTACAAGATACCATGCATTGTTTCTTTCGAAACCGTTAAGCTCTTCTTCCATAGAAGTAATCCCATGAGAGTTGTTGAGAGCTACTTTGGTAGAAATAGGTTCTGATTGGTCTAAGAATACAGCAATAGTGCATATATTGAGTCTTCTAAGATCGGATTGAGATTTCCATACAGGAAATGGAGATATCTCAGACTCGGGGTCTTCTTGCGCACATAGTACTTGTGTACTCTGTATCCTCCTACGGGTAGAAACACCAGCATCAATGTTACCTATTATTAACTCCTGTGGGTGATCTCTTAACCATCTTATGTCGGGTTCTAATTCGGGGTCCCGTACTGCATCTTGAGTTGTTATAGTTTCTGCTTTGGCTTGTACAACATCGTCTTCATCTACGTCAGTTCTTACAACTGCGGGGTTGATTTCTAAGTCAACGACAGGGTCTATAGGAGTTGGTGGATCAGTGATGGAAAGTTGTTGTATGTTCTGATAAAGGTCTTCTACTCCTGTAGGATCATGGTGAGGTTCATCGAACATTACATGAACTGATTCTTGAATTGTTAGCTTCCTTTTATTGAAGATCCTGTAAGCTTACTAACAGAGGAATATCCTACAAACATCTCCTCATCTGATTTCTCATCGAAGGTTCTAAGTTGATCCTTACCGTTGTTCAAAACGTAACACCTGCATCCAAATATGTGAAAGTACGAAACTAACGGAGTTTTGTTGTTCCATACCTCGTATGTGTTGGGATTCGGTGCCTAAAACGAAGGCCCAGCGAAAGTGGTAAAATGAAAATTAATTCAATCTGAATCCCTACGAGGATCGATCGAGCTACGTATATACAAATATGTAAACGAAAGGCAAGAGTTGTAAGAAACTAACCCTTGAAGTCCGTTGATTAAATGGTAACCTTCTCTTGAGCTATTCTCCAAGCTTTGCTTGATCTCTACGAATCCAATCCGCTCCAAGCCCTTGAACGATCCAACATCGAAAGCACCGCATTTCTACTTGCCACGCGCCGGAAAAACGACCGGAATGACTGATCGGTCAAAAACTTATCCTAAAAATAGGAGTCTTTGAGTCGCTCGCAAATATATACGAGGTAGAAGTAGTTTGTGGTAAGTTCTACCAAGGTCTTTTCTCTCGAGGATTGTCCAACAGGGCTTCGTATAATATTTTGTATAGATTGCAAGAAATAAATACTAAAATATTCTAAAATATATTTTTTTGGGGTTTGAAATATTAACTAAGTTAAATGCACTATATTTTAAACCAAACTATTTTTAATAAGACTATTTTAATAAGACTATTTTGAATAAGACTATTTTAATAAGACTATTTTTAATAAGACTATTTTTATACTACACTATTTATATTAAGACTATTTATATTAAGACTATTTATACTAGACTATTTATACTATACTATTTTTAACTATTGAAGATGAATAGAATTAAAATGAGTTGGGAATTTATAAAATCTAGAGGAATACGGGTTCATTAAATTAGGTATTTAATTAAGTATCGGAATTGATTTATACGGATATAAAAGAAAAAACGAATGTTTATCGAGTAATCAACTTTTCACCTCTGTACTTTCGTAATCAAAAATGTCTTAATCACTTTTGCTTTTTTAAGATGTTGATAACAAGATTAACACTTGATAGATTGAAAAGATGTATTTCCAATACACTTAACAATCAATCAAGGAGGTTTCACCAGTAGAAATAGGAGATGATCAATCTCTATTTAAACCAATTAGTCCTTTCATTTCTCTAACTTGACTATTTTTAGGATAAACGATCGTTCATCGAGTAATCAACTTTTCACCTCATAACTTTCGTATTCAAAGGTGTCTTAACCACTTTCGCAATCTTAAGATGTTGATAACAAGATTAACATTTGATAGATTGAAAAGATATGTTTCCAATTCACTCAGCAATCAATCAAGAAGGTTTCATTAGTAAAAATAGGATATGATCAATCTCTATTTAAACCAATTAGTCCTAAAAATAGTTTAAATCAATCAAATACTAAATATATAACCTAATAGAAATCCCCCTTCCCCTAGAAAGAAAGATTAGCTACTCATTGGTTTATACAAACTAAAATTATAATAGAAATAATTTATATATATAATATATATAGAAACTTTTAATTACTAGAACTTAATGACAATAGATAAAACTTACTTGAATATGATGAATCAAAGTGCAAGAAACAAACTTCAAACTTGTTTAAAGATTACAAGCTTACATATATTGAAAGTAAAATACTAAGTAAAATACTAAGTGCTTATTGATCAAGCACTTTTTAATTACAAACTAAATGAAAGAAAAACTTCAAACCAAAAATGAAATACGAACTAAAATTGAAAGTTCTAAGGAAAATATATTGCTAAAAGGAAGGAGTATTTCTTAGCAAGAAGTTGATTATGAGAATTGGTAATTTTGCAATGGATGAAGATGTCCTTTTATAGGTGATTTTCAAGAATACAATTGATTATTTAATTCAAAATATCTATTGTAATATCATTTTTTTAATTCTTTGTTCACACTTCACCCATGTCTTTGAATTTTCAGATTTTTGACCAAAAAAATATCTAGTGGTTGAGTTCACAAGTTGGTCAAAAGTGGACTAATTTTGCATGGCATCTGCTGAAAAACGGCGATGAAAAACGGCCCAGTTTGCCCCGTGTTGTGCGCCGTTTTGTGGTGACTCGATCTCTTTCGGAATACGCGCGAGGACACGGCGCTAAATGCCGTCCGTGTGTGAAACGGCCCAAGACACGGCCCTTGTTGCGCCGTATGTGAAACGTCCTACATAACACGGTCCTGTTTGCGCCGTGTTGTAGGTCGTTTTGCCTTGAAAAATCCCCGTCGTTGGATTTGATCTTGTTTTCCGTCCTTTTTGATGCTTCATGTCAGTAATCTGTAAAATAACCATTTTTAGCTCATGTTTGGACATATCTGTAAAAAATATATTTTTAATCACAAATCAGTACAATTATGCCCGAAAAAATGAATATTTTGTATGTGAATTTTAGATCAATTATGCACTAATCAAATACCCCACACTTAAATTCTTGCTAGTCCCGAGCAAGACTCTTTATTAATCACACACAAAATAAAAATTAAAATAAGACATAAAATAAAAAATAAAAAATAATACACACAAATTTAAGAAAAATAATTATATATAAAGATAAAAAGAGATCAAAATGCCATTAATACACAATAACCAACTTTATACAGTAGATAGAAATGAATCAAGATTCAAAATAAACACTACACCATATTTGGCTTTTAACAACATTTTTTTTTGATGTTACAAGCAAAAGTGTAGCCTTAGAAGCCTTAAAATTGGTCAAATTTGATTTAAGGCTACACAATTTTCTAACGTTATTATTGATATAAATTAGTGTTACCATAGACCAAATTGAATATCTACGCTAACACAAAATTTGGTGTAGCCATTGATATTTAAAAAACGTGTAACTGAATACTAAAAAAAATAGACGGGCTTGCTAAAATATTTTAGGCGGTCCAAATAAATTATTTTCAACTATAACGACCCGATTTTTCTAAGGTATTTTATGAATCGTCCTAATCGTGATCTTGATTCTCGTTTTCTACAATCGGAATATAAATATGTGCGTAAATATTTAATTTGATTGGAGAATATAATTTTAGTGAAAGTAAAAATGACGACGACTTGATTTAGTTTAAAGGCTAAACTTAAGGGATCAAATCTGAAAAAAGGGGAAATTTGACTAGGGTGAAACTGAAGGAATGAGAAACTTAGGGACAAAAATTAAAATTTAGGTAAAATAATGGGATAAAATCCCTATCCCGATGAGAAGTCGGTTCCGCATCTCAACTCTCTCAGAATTCGTCGTGACTCTCTCTCCAGGGAATCCCCTTTCCCAAGCGTCGCTCGGATCTCTGATGACATCGGTCTAAATAATGATTCGGCGAACTACCCTATCTTGTCGGAGGTGGCGCTGACCACCAGTACCGAGAGCCACCATCGAGCTCCGTCAGTGCTTTCTCGTTGTGAGTTCGAGGTGGGACGGAATCGAAAAGTCAAGGAAATATCTTCCATTTACCAAATTTACGGTAATGAAGGTCCCCTCCTTGTATCCTCGAGCACACTGAACGCCATACGAGTTGATCCTGATGATGCTTTGTTATGGCATTTCAGGGGTGCAATGGTCGAAATGTTTCGTGCTGATTTTTTTGCGGAATTGGATCTTGTTGAGCAGGTTCTCAGAAAAAATCTTGACAAGTTCCGAATATGGTTTTATAGATGGTGGATTTTTGTGAAGCTTGGAACTCGTGCTCTGAGCCGGGATCTTGAATTCGCTGAGGATATTTTGCCCGCAGATTCACAGAAAGATCTTGCTTGGAGTGGAGCCGCTTCCTAAAATGCTCTCAGTTCAGGTCTCAGTTTTTTATTGCTCAAGAGTTGTATTTGTGTAATTTTACGATTGTTTGATCCCCAGTTGTTTTTATGGAGCCTTCGACTTTTATTGGCTTTATTCATGCGCCCCAACCATATTATAAAAGCTACTTACTCTTAAACTGCTATTTTAGGTGTTGTGGAATCCGTTTGATGACATTGTCCCCAGGGTTATCCCTGCAAAGTCCTTACCATCTTCCAGAAAGCAAGAAACAAAGCAGAAGGTTACCAAGTAGGTTGCTGGTGACAAGTAATGCCCTCAGTCATTACTTTTTGTTTTCTTATAGTAAGAGTCTAAGACTAGTGATATCTTTTGATTTTTGGCATAGAAAGTTGAACTTGCTGTCATTTGGAGAAGAAGCTGAAGAAGAGGAGAAAGAAATTGCAGCTGCCAAGACTAGAATAAAGAGTAGTCATGATGTTTTGAATGATCCCCGCCTCCTTAAGGAAGGCCCTGAAACTGATTTGGTAATGATGTGGAGTTATTGGTAGAATATTGCTACTTTCCACTTCTCCGCTTGGCTTTCTGCTGATGATTAGGGCCTATAGCATTAAAAAAATGAGAATATAGAGGATGAATGTAAACAAAAAAGATTCCCGTACATAAATTGACTGGACTCACTAAAACATTTTTGTAAATAGTGAAGTGTATAAGCATCGTAGTGCAGAAGACTCTTAGATTGCAACCACTTTCTTTCTCTCATTTCTAACCGATATATAGGTTTCTATAACAAAATGTCTGGTAATTTTTCACTGTTTATACATAGATATTCAGACATTAGAATGAGTTTACTTATCACCGTTTATACATCTATCTCCTAGCTACTAGCTCCAAGTGAGTAATTAAATTGTCATTCAACTGTCTATATGTACATATAGCTAATTATTATGTTCTCATTAGAAATATATCATTTCTTTGATTAGGGAGATGGCGGCTCATGATTTCTACACCAGTAAGGAACTAGTTCATGATTGGAAAGCCCAATCCCCAACTACTAAATTGCCTGGCAGGATTGGGAACTTTGATTAGTGATTTTTTATTTGTTCTTTTATCTTCCCATGCGTCCATGAAATTTGCATAATATATTGATTACAATTCTTGTGCAGAGAAAATGATGTGGTTGTCGAGGATCACGAGCTCATGTGCTTTATTGGCAAGTAAATTCATCAAACTATTCACCTCAATATTTATTCCTAATCTGAAAAATGTTCTGTATGATTGTTGTAGAATTCACATGTTATTTCTAGGACTATTCGATATTTATAAGCTTAAATATATCCCAGATCTAATAGGAAGTGATGGGTTATGCTATTTTCAATAATATAAGGTTAAATTATTTCACATCTAATGGAGAAAACTACATCCTTGTTCTTTCAGACTGCAAACGTTCTTGTTACAACCTCGGGGTGTGAAACCAATGCTAAGTTGGAAAAAGGATACAGAGCAAGCAGGGTCATTGAAAGTACAGAAATATGTGGGTACGATTCTGGTTGGAGGTATGATGAGTTGGTGGATCAGTGATGGAAAGTTGTTGGATGTTCTGATAAAGGTCTTCTACTCCTGTAGGATCATGGTGAGGTTCATCGAACATTACATGAACTGATTCTTGAATTGTTAGCTTCCTTTTATTGAAGATCCTGTAAGCTTACTAACAGAGGAATATCCTACAAACATCTCTTCATCTGATTTCTCATCGAAGGTTCTAAGTTGATCCTTACCGTTTTTCAAAACGTAACACCTGCATCCAAATATGTGAAAGTACGAAACTAACGGAGTTTTGTTGTTCCATACCTCGTATGTGTTGGGATTCAGTGCCTAAAACGAAGGCCCAGCGGAAGTGGTAAAATGAAAATTAATTCGATCTGAATCCCTACGAGGATCGATCGAGCTACGTATATACAAATATATAAACGAAAGGCAAGAGTTGTAAGAAACTAACCCTTGAAGTCCGTTGATTAAATGGTAACCTTATCTTGAGCTATTCCCCAAGCTTTGCTTGATCTCTACGACTCCAATCCGCTCCAAGACCTTGAACGATCCAACATCGAAAGCAACGCATTTCTACTTGCCACGCGCCGGAAAAACGACCGGAATGACTGATCGGTCAAAGACTTATCCTAAAAATAGGAGTCTTTGAGTCGCTCGCAAATATATACGAGGTAGAAGTAGTTTGTGGTAAGTTCTACCAAGGTCTTTTCTCTCGAGGATTGTCCAACAGGGCTTCGTATAATATTTTGTATAGATTGCAAGAAATAAATACTAAAATATTCTAAAATATATTTTTTTGGGTTTTTAAATATTAACTAAGTTAAATACACTATATTTTTAAACCAAACTATTTTTAATAAGACTATTTTAATAAGACTATTTTTAATAAGACTATTTTAATAAGACTATTTTTAATAAGACTATTTTTATACTACACTATTTATATTAAGACTATTTATATTAAGACTATTTATACTAGACTATTTATACTATACTATTTTTAACTAGTGAAAATGAATAGAATTAAAATGAGTTGGGAATTTATAAAATCTAGGGGAATACGGGTTCATTAAATTAGGTATTTAATTAAGTATCGGAATTGATTTATACGGATATAAAATAAAAAACGAATGTTTATCGAGTAATCAACTTTTCACCTCTGTACTTTCGTAATCAAAAATGTCTTAATCACTTTTGCTTTTTTAAGATGTTGATAACAAGATTAACACTTGATAGATTGAAAAGATGTGTTTCCAATACACATAACAATCAATCAAGGAGGTTTCACTAGTAGAGATAGGAGATGATCAATCTCTATTTAAACCAATTAGTCCTTTCATTTCTCTAACTTGACTATTTTTAGGATAAACGATCGTTCATCGAGTAATCAACTTTTCACCTCATGACTTTCGTATTCAAAGGTGTCTTAACCACTTTCGCAATCTTAAGATGTTGATAACAAGATTAACATTTGATAGATTGAAAAGATATGTTTCCAATTCACTCAACAATCAATCAAGAAGGTTTCATTAGTAAAAATAGGATATGATCAATCTCTATTTAAACCAATTAGTCCTAAAAATAGTTTAAATCAATCAAATACTAAATATATAACCTAATAGAAATCCCCCTTCCCCTAGGAAGAAAGATTAGCTACTCATTGGTTTATACAAACTAAAATTATAATAGAAATAATGTATATATATAATATATATAGAAACTTTTAATTACTAGAACTTAATGACAATAGATAAAACTTACTTGAATATGATGAATCAAAGTGCAAGAAACAAACTTCAAACTTGTTTAAAGATTACAAGCTTACAAATATTGAAAGTAAAATACTAAGTAAAATACTAAGTGCTTATTGATCAAGCACTTTTTAATTACAAACTAAATGAAAGAAAAACTTCAAACCAAAAATGAAATACGAACTAAAATTGAAAGTTCTAAGGAAAATATATTGCTAAAAGAAAGGAGTATTTCTTAGCAAGAAGTTGATTATGAGAATTGGTAATTTTGCAATGTATGAAGATGTCCTTTTATAGGTGATTTTCAAGAATACAATTGATTATTTAATTCAAAATATCTATTGTAATATCATTTTTTTTAATTCTTTGTTCACACTTCATGTAACACCCCAATTCACAACTGGGACATTACACGACGTAGAACCCTCGTGAGGTCTACCAGGCTAACACATGACATATAAACCACAATGTAGTCCCGAATAATGCACTCAAAAGTAAATAAGGCCGTGGCCTCGACCAAAACATTTTTAACGTAATACATGAACAGAGGTTAAATACCAATTTATTGCCCACGCAGGGGACTTAAACCAAGTTTCAAAATGGACAGTCTAACTTCAATACTCGACAATGCAATGACAAAACATAAAAATGCAGACTCGAGCCACATCATCAAGCCAGCCCATCCTTCGCGTGCGTGTCCCGTGCCTGCTCCTCAGCCCTCTCGGTACCTGAAATGTATAAGACGCATTTCCCCCATTTAAGGGGTTAGCATTCGAATAGCTAGTGCAAGTACACAATTACACAACATTATATACAAAATCGGTTTTACACAATCATCTCAAACACAAGTCATTTGCCACATATATATTCCGGAATACTACATTGGCAATCACATCAATTTTCAATCATTACGATATCACAAAATCACAACTGGTATCCCGTGGCCGTACCCCTTAGTATCGACCCCCCGACATCCCGTCTAACACTCCGGGTGGGAAACCACTTCCGCGGCGGTACCCCTTAGTATCGACCCCCAGACATCCCGTCGGACACTCCGGGTGGAAGTTCAATCACGCACGCACCCAAGTCCACTTCCGCGGCCGTACCCCTTAGTATCGACCCCCAGACATCCCGTCGGACACTCCGGGTGGAAGGAACACAACTCACGCACCCAAAAATCACCATTCATTATTCATTTCGAGAATCACAATATACATAACGAAATGTAATACATGTACTTTCCTTGGATAATACGACGCGAAGGAAACGACGAAGGAACGGTTACGGTCCCAACAATCCTATCAAATCCGACCCTAACACAATAGTAATATAAAACCAATCTCAACACCATGAATACGAAGAAATTCATCCTAGTTCTACCCGTTGGGACAATTCATCGGACACCACGTGTGCATAAGGAAAAGGAATCGGTCAACGGTGGAATAACGGGATTTCATCCCAACCAATAACAAGAAAAACAAGGGTTACGAGTATACTATCAAAATCTAACAACAACATCGGTAAATTCGGATTAAAACACAAGATCACCACCAAACCCTCCCCAAAATCATACTAGGGTTGAAGGAGTTCTTACCTCTTGAAAATTCAAGCCCTATAATCCGAAGAACACGTGCTAAATCTACAATCCGAGCTATACGATCGAAGGAGGATGAAGAAAATAAAACACTCAAATGATTTGCGAACGAAAAACCCTCCCTCAAGCTTTCTCTCTCGGTTGTAGGTGAAGAAAAGGGGAAAAATGAGGTGAAATGCTAAAAAAAACGAATTTATAGGGCTGACAGACTCGACCGTGTCCGCCTGACACGGTCGTGGCGCGCAGTTGGCCGGCAGGGACTCGACCGTGTCCTGCATGACACGGTCGCGGCGCGAAGGGGCCTACCGATAGTGACCTGTCCGCGGCGCTCGGTATTGACTCGACCGTGTCCTGGAACACGGTCGGGCCTCTGGGCAGTCGGTTCCGGCTTATCCGGATGAGTACGGCTCGGCCGTGACAGACGACACGGTCGGGTCCTGAGGCAGAGACTTCTGGCTTATCCGGACGAGTACGGCACGGGCCGTGTCGGACGACACGACCGAGTCCGGTCGGCAGTGATCGGCCAAAAGCTGAAAAAATGAGCGGGTGAACGAAAACGATCATAACTCTCTCGTCCGGACTCCGATTGACTCACCGTTTGAACCATTGGAAATCTAATTCGATGCTCTATAATATTGCAAAGATTTAGAATTTTTGGAGTTACCAAAAATTAATGGTGAACTAACAAAGTCGAACTCATAAGAGGAAAGTTGAAACAATGAACAATAATGATACACAACTCGAAGTTTTTCCGAATGGTGAACACGGTGAATGAACATGATTGATGAATGATTATAATTGAGTGAAAATACACTGAGTGACAATTACAGACTGATAATTACTGAATGAAAATAAATGAATTACAACAGGGTATTACATTATCTCCCCCTAAAAAAATAAGTTTCGTCCCGAAACTTACAACACGAATAACTCGGGGTATCTCGACCTCATACTCTCCTCCGTTTCCCACGTGGCTTCCTCGGATCCATGCCTCGACCACTGCACTTTGACCAAAGGAATGGTTTTGTGCCTGAGTTGCTTCACTCGACGCTCTAAGATCTGAATCGGCCTCTCCTCGAAGGTAATGTCGGGCCCCAACTCGATCTCTCCAAAATCAATAATATGGCTAGGGTCCGATACGTACTTCCTAAGCTAGGAAACATGAAATACGTTATGCACATGGCTCAGGGACGGCGGCAAGCCTAACCGATACGCAAGCTCTCCAACTCTATCTAAAATCTCAAACGGCCCGATATATCTCGGACTAAGTTTACCCTTCCGATCGAAGCGGTAAACTCCCCGTGTCGGCGACACCTTAAGCAAGACGTGATCTCCCACCTCAACCTCCAACGGTCGGCGATGTGTATCGGCATAAGACTTCTGCCGACTCTGGGCCGTCAGCAATCTACCACGAATCAGGGTAACCTTCTCCCTCGTCTCAACTATCATGTCGGGCTCGGTACCGATTAGCTCAGACGTATCATCCCAACACAACGGCGATCTGCACCTCCTCCCATACAACGCTTCGAATGGTGCCATTTTGATCGAGGCATGCCAACTATTGTTGTACGTGAACTCGATCAACGGCAAGTGTGTCTCCCAATCATCCTTCCAATCTAAAGCACAGGCTCGTAACATATCCTCTAGCGTCTGTATCATCCGCTCGGACTGTCCGTCTGTCTGAGGGTGGTAGGATGTACTAAGTCTCAACTCGGTTCCCAAAGCTCTATGAACGGCCTGCCAAAAATGTGATATGAACCGGCCATCACGATCCGAAACAATACTCTTAGGGGTCCCATGCAATCTCACTATTTCCGCAACAAACACTCGTGCAAGCCTCTCCGGCCCCCAAGTGTCCTTAATACTTAGAAAATGAGCTGATTTGGTTAGTCGATCAACAACGACCCAAATCATGTTCATTCCCGTCCGAGTCTTAGGCATACCGGTAATGAAATCCATAGAGATATCCTCCCATTTCCACTCCGGGATAGGAAGTGGTCGTAACAGCCCCGCGGGTCGCTGATGCTCGATCTTAACCTGCCGACAGTCGACACCTCGACACAAACTCGCTAACGTCTGCCTTCAAATTACTCCACCAGTAGTTGCTCCTCACATCCTTGTACATTTTACTCGTACCAGGATGTATGGAGTAAGGTGTAGCATGAGCTTCACTCAAGATTTTCTGTCTCAGCTAAATATCACTCGGTACACAAAGTCTGCCGCGAAACCTCAAAACTCCATCATCGTGAACCACAAATCTAGGGGATTTCCCTTTTCTCACATCCTCCCTCAACTGGACCAAAAACGGATCGTCATACTGCTTCGCCCTGATATCATCAGTCAAGGACGAATTGATCTCTAACGCACATAACTGGCCCTGAACTCTCTGAACCCAAACCTCAATATTCTGACAGATGAAATCTCGCTGGATCCTACTCTGCGGTGTAAGTACCTCTAACATCTGCAAAGCCATCGGTTTTCGGCTCAACGCATCAGCCACTACGTTGGCCTTACCCGGATGGTAAAGTATCTCGAGGTCGTAATCTTTAATTAGCTCTAACCACCTACGCTGCCTCATATTCAACTCTTTCTGGCTGAAGATGTACTTCAGACTCTTGTGATCCGTAAAAATCTTACAAGACGACCCATAAAGATAATGCCTCCAGATCTTTAAGGCGAAAACGACCGCAGCTAACTCCAAATCGTGCGTGGGAAAATTCACCTCGTAAGGTTTCAACTGGCAGGACGCATAAGCAATGACTCTATCTCTCTGCATCAAAACACATCCTAGACCAAGGCCCGAAGCATCACTATACACTACGAAGTCCTCGTTCCCCTGAGGCAATGCTAAAACGGGTACGGTAGTCAGACGTCTCTTTAACTCGTCAAAACTGTCCTGCCTGTCTGCAGTCCACTCGAACTTCTGAGTTTTCAAAAAACTGGAACAACTGAGTGAGTGGTCTAGCGATCTTAGAAAATCCCTCAACGAATCTGCAGTAATAGCCGGCAAGACCCAGAAAACTCCTCACCTCCTTCACATTCTTAGGCGGTTCCCAAGCCATCACCGCCTCTATCTTTTGCGGATCTACCCGAACTCCCTCTGCTGAAATCACATGTCTGAGGAACATCACTTCCTCGAGCCAAAACTCACATTTAGAGAACTTCGCATACAACTGCTCAGCTCTCAAAATGTCTAATACAGTCCGGAGATGTAAGACGTGCTCCTCTCGACTCCGTGAATAGATAAGAATGTCATCGATAAAGACGACTACGAATTTGTCCAGATACTCAATAAAAACTTTGTTCATCAACTGCATGAACACTGCTGGGGCATTGGTTAGCCCGAAAGGCATAACCACAAACTCGTAATGGCCATATCTCGTCCGAAAGGCAGCTTTCGGAATATCGACGTCCCGAATCCTCAACTGGTAGTAGCCCGATCGCAAATCAATCTTCGAAAAGACTGTCGCCCCCTGAAGCTGATCAAACAAATCGTCAATCCTGGGCAAAGGGTATTTATTTTTGATGGTCAACTTGTTTAAATCTCGAAAATCGATTCATAAACGAAGCGACCCATCCTTCTTTTTAACAAAGAGTACAGGCGCACCCCAAGGCGATGCGCTCGGTCGAATATACCCTTTGTGTAACAACTCTCCCAGCTGATTTTTCAACTCTAGCATCTCCGACGGTGCCATACGGTACGGTGCTCGAGAAATAGGGGCTGCATTCGGCTCAAGATCAATAGGAAACTCCACCTCTCGCTGCGGTGGTAACTCCGGCAAGTCGTCTGGGAAAACATCGGGATACTCACCAACAACTAGAATTGACGACATGCCAACTCCACCATCTTCCGCCTTCAGAGCGTAACACCAGTAGCCGACACAACCCTGGTTCAGAAGTTTCATCGCCTTCAAGGCGCTAATCACACACCCCGATCTACCCGGCTTACAGCCGACGAGAGTATGCTCGGTGCCGTCCTCGGCAACTATCGAGATAGTACGAGTACGATAGTTCATGATAGCACCGTGACGCTCTAACCAATCGTCCCCGAGGATTAAATCCTCACCCTTGAGGTCGATAACAATGAGGTTCGAGGGCCAGTCTCGCCTTCCGATCCTCACGGGGCAATCCCTAACTTCCCGGTCCCCAACCATGCGATCCCCGCTAAGCGTACCCACCACAAACGGTTCACAATCAAACAAGCAGTTAAAGCCAATACGATTCACACAATCCGAAGCAATAAAGAAGTGGGTCGCACCCGAATCAAAAAGCACGGAAACTGGATGAGTAAGGATCTGAGTGGTACCTGACGCCACCGGAATGTCTGCCTCCTCTGTGCGCCTCATCTGATACAACCGGGGGTGAATTGAAGCCGAACTCGAGGCTGCACGGCGATCCGGCTGACCCCGACCTCTACCGCGACCCGAACCTTGCGGAACCTGAATATTTGGAGTGTTATGATCCCTCTGATCGGTAGTGGTAGTCGGAACTCTAGCGGCTCTGTGGCTCTCTCACAATGAGTCGCCCGATGTCCGGTCTGCCCGCAAGTGTAGCAAGTAACTGGAGGAAGAGGACAATCCTTCATCAAATGCTCATATTGGTTGCAGTTAAAACAAACCCTGCCACCAGTAGCAACGGTCTGAACTGAACGGTTACCCTGAGATCCACCGGCCTGATGAAACGGCCTCTTCCCTGGTGTAGGAGCAGAACGAGACTTCGAAAACTGACCACCTTTACCGGCCGAGAACCCGCCGGTAGTCTTCTGCTTCTTAGCTTCCGAAACCGACTCTGATTCCGGGACAGCCATCTCGATCGCCAGAGCGCGATCCTGGTATTCCTTCAAAGTGGCACACATGAGCGGTGCCATACTCTGTCTAATATGCGGCTTCATGCGCATATTGAAATAACGGATTTTATCAGCCTCTGTTCTCACTTGATCTCTCACGAAACCCAACTGCTGATTGTAAGAAATCATGGCCTGAAAAATAGGCACATCCTGAGGTGTAGCGGTGAAGAACTCTACAATTCTGCGCTCCTTGACTGGCGGCGGACAATATTCTGCTTCCATAGCAGCCCTGAACTCATCCCAAGTGGCCCGACGGTCTCTGGGCGCAACGGTCTCCCACCATTCCGCAGCTTCCTTATCCAGGAGGTATTGGGCAATATGTACCCTCCTGTCTTCAGGACAAGCTACGGCATCAAAGGTCCTGGACAACTGAAAGAGCCAATTCTCCCAATCGAGGGAGTCAGAAGATCCGGAGAAACGAGGAGGGTGCATCTTAGTCACCGTTTGAAGCCACTTACTAGCCTCCTCTTCCGGTGTCGGGGGCGGATTCTGGCGTCCACCCTGAGCTATCATAGTAAGTTGGGCCACCAACTGCTGAAGTACGACAGTAGCCCCGGCGTCGGCATTATTACCCGACGGCACTGAGTGAGAGGCTGAGTCCGCAGAGGACTGAGAAAGTGAGCCCTCCTCATTATCAGCACCCCGACCACGGCCTCGGCCGCGTCCCCTAGCCGGTCTACCACGACCTCTCAACATACTGTTGTGTCACGATTTATTCATCCCGACAGGCGATCGACTATAAGGCCGAGCGACCAAGTCAACTCCAGTCAAACTATGACTAGCTCGCCAAGTCGAAGATATCAAACCACCGTCAGGTACCTAGCGATCGACTCCCAGGGCGATCGCCCTTTGGCAGCTGGCGATCTGCTCTACTAAACCGGCTAAGGGCAATCGACCTGCGCCCCGAGCAGAGACGATCGCCCGTCAAAACCATCAAGGACTGGATCTCAGGAAAGCACCCACGTGCAGATCCACCAAAGCGGCAGAGATCTTCGCGGCAGATAAGATCTTTGCCGAGACAAGACATTTGACCACACTGTCACCTACCTCACCTACCCGAGCGCGCGAAAGTTGTCGGTGGGACCACCGCGGCGGCAACTCGAGGCAGCGTGTAAGCTCCCCATTGGACCGCCTGATTGGCGCCCGGCAACTCCTGCGAGGCTTTGAGGGCGAGGCCCATGTGCTAAAGACGATCGCCCGATTATTATATTGCAGTAAAGCGATCGCCGTGGATCCAAGCCCTATAAATAGAGAACCTCCTCCCTACCGGAAAAAGGTTCTCGGTTCTCGATTCTCAATTCTCGGTTCTCGGTTCTCGGTTCTCGATTCTCGGTTCTCGATTCTCGGTTCTCGATTACGAATTCATTTGAACCAACGGCTCGGAATTCACTCGGCAGTTCCCGATTCAATATACGATTCAATTCATTCGACCTACGCTCGAGTCCATTCTCTCACATTCGATACATCCACGGAAATCTTGAAGAACACACACATATCATCAAGCTCCGGCTATCTCACCTAATCCATCTCAGACTTCTCTCTCCAAATCTCTCGTCCGAGACGATCGGCGAAGCAAGTCTCCACTAGGCAGATTCCTAGGGATTCACAAGCCCGAAGCCCAAACATCCGGCTATATACTCGCCGTGAGAGGCGGTCGATCTCTCACCGCGCGATTTCATCACCTTTGTTACAAGAACTCACAGCATCAAATGGTTCTTAGGCAATCTACACGCTCACTAGCTAAGATAACAAGAAACTTTACACTCATTGTAATTGTATTCTTACATTAGTACTTGTATCCCGAATATCGGTATTAATAATATCTCGCGAGAGCATTCAAGCCCGGGACTAACAACCCGCAAATCTTGTGTTATTTATCTTTCTCTCGGAAGTGCTCTTGCATTTGTTTGCTATCCCATCCATTCGGCAATATCTATCTCCGGATAATATTTTGGGTAGCAACAATTAGCGCTAGAAGGAGGGGGATCTAACCCTCATATTTTTATTTCTACTGCATCAAGAACACTCACTGTTCTCGGCATATACTTGAAGTGACACTCACCGCACTTCAAAGAAAACCTCCGAGAATCATGACATCCGCCGGTCCATCGAAGAAAGCTACTCTCGAACCGCCGGACACCATTTCCGGCTCGGTCAACCCCGGCCCGACGACAGGGGAAGCCGCGGCAACGCGAGACTCTCGATCCGCATCGAGAGATGGCCCCAACCTCTCACTCGATCGGTTCAAACCGAGGAACAGATCGAGGAGGCTATGGCCATCTGGAGGAGCGACGAGAGCATGCGCGCGCCCGCGATAACTCCCTCGATCATCCGTCGCATGGGAAAACGGAAATTCAAGGGGCTACCGAACGAGCGATCGTCAAAAGCCCCGATTCGCGAGGAAAGGTTCTCGCACGACCGGGACGGATCCATATTCGATCGCTTGGGGACGCGACCCATCCCGGCGGCCAGGGCACTCGTTTCCAACCTTGAGAAGACGGAATCCGAATCCGTCACGGGAGTTCGGCTACTCACTTCACGGCCGAACGCATGTCGGCCATCGACTCCGCCCGATCGCGGGGACTCGGTACTCAACCGCCTCGGCTCCGCTCCGATCGCGAGCCGCTAACGATCGGGCCACGGCGATGGCCGCCATGCAACGTCGGCTCGATGAGATGAGAGCACTCTTGGGCCAGGGTAAGCACCGGCAAGAAGATCGCGGCCGACCGAGCCACTCGCGGTCCACATCGAGCTTGCCCCATACAACCAACGATCGCTCCTCCTAAAACACCTCTGTATAAGGGGAGATCGGACCCAGAAACCCACCTGAGTAAATTCCGAATTTACATGACTGGGTGTGGGGCATCCGATGCAACCAAGTGCCGGATCTTCCCACTGACATTGGGCGAGCTGGCCCATAAGTGGTACGTCTCACTACCACCACGATCGGTCACCTCTTTTAAGAAACTGGCGGATGACTTCACGTCATACTTCGCCAGCAAGGTCGCCAGACCAGAAGGCCCCCAGCGCATGATAAAAATCAAGCAGGGGAAGGACGAAACTGACGCAGATTACATCGACCGGGTAGACGAAATCATCCTCACCGGCGAACCCGTCAGTGATGAGCTCGCTCTCTACTCGGTCATGGGGGGATTCCACGGTCA
Source organism: Orobanche coerulescens (assembly GCA_033398695.1). Taxonomy (NCBI): domain Eukaryota; kingdom Viridiplantae; phylum Streptophyta; class Magnoliopsida; order Lamiales; family Orobanchaceae; genus Orobanche; species Orobanche coerulescens. Next base: position 132,736 of record JAWKAU010000106.1, on the reverse strand, counting down.
CTCTCCCATGTTCAGACATCTCTCCAAGGATATTCCCCCAACTTACACGATCTTCCGCGCTAAAGCTGCCAACTTCCTGGCCAGGCAAAGGCTACTCACCCTCCGCTTAGACGAGGAAACGCCACCTCTTGCCCAGAAGATAGCGATCGCCAAAGCAAAGAAGGCGATCGCCAAGACACCCGGAGATCTCCAGGCCTTCGAGGACATGGAAGCCCATCTCCTCCATACGTTCAATGTAACTCGGCACATATTTTCTATGCCATCGGGGCACGAAGAGCTAAAAAGCCTAAGGCGATAAGGGACCACGGTCACTGGACAACAATCAATATTGCGCCTACCACAAGAGTCCGGCCACAAGCACCAACAATTGCCGCGACCTCCTCAAGCGACTCCGAGACTGCTCGAGGAGGGCAAGTTGGGATGACTTATTGGTTTAGCGAAGCCCCGCCTATCTCTATAGACGATCGTCCGAGTCGAACGCAAAAAGCAGTGGGAAGCTCAAAGCGAGCCGACCTGGATCAACCTCGGCCGTCTCTATATTCTTCGATCAAGAGAAGGAGACCACGGAAGTCACCCCGATCTCCTCCCTATTTATGAAACCGGAGGACTCGACCGCCATCTGCGGTTCACCGTCTAAACACGATGGACTAAGGCACGAGATCGCCTCCCCGCTGCGTGTACACCGTCGAAGGTCGGCATCTACATTACGATCTAAGGTGGAAGAGTGCGGCCATGGTCTGGCGGTCGATGGAACCATTGCTTAGGCCATGCAAGGTCCCTTTAGGCCAAGATCGCCCGCCCTTCGTTTAAATACGAGGCCGGCGTAGTCGAGGCCCTCCAAAATAAATCGGTGGACACGATCGCTCGCCCTCAAAGGTTCATCATCTAACATGGTGAACCCGGACAATGCGACGTGCCACAACCCCGTCTCAACGTACACCGTCGAGGTCGGCCATCTCCATGGCTGGCCGAGGTGGAAGCAGAGCTAACAAGCCGCGGGCGCGGAGTTGATTCATCCAACGCTGCCCCGCGCAAGGACTCCTCTAGACCGAGACCGCACGCCCTTCGTTTAAATACGAGGCGAGGCGCAGCCTAACAGAGGACCCTCATAATAAAGTGAGTCACGAGACACTCAATGTCTTCGCGCATCAAGACACGATCAAGGAGTCGGTCCATTGAACTCCGCGATCGTGCACGGTTCCTCAAGACGGACGACCGTCCCCGAGGATTCGACAAACTTGAAGACCGCTCACCCAAGGAATTATTTTCATCCCCTTACTTCCACTAAGTGAATAAAAAGGGGCAAGAAGAGTGCGGACTACCTACACGACGATCGTCGCTATTCAACCACATACGGAGATCGTCATTTTTTCAGATGTAGTGCAGCGATCAAACTTGTTGTAAAAAGTTGTCTTATGAGTTTATCAATTCATTTGGGACTACCCTCGCAACGATCTCTCCTCAACACATTTGTACAAAGTCAAACAAAGACTTAAAAATAACCATTCATTCAAGTGATAAGTCAGAAAGACAAATGCTCATTTCATTACTTGAAAAAATAGAGTACATGATCGCCCGAAGGCCTAAGTGCTACAAAAAGAAAGCTACAAACTACAAAGAAAGTAAGCTAAAAACATCAAAAAGGAAGCGCCTCAGGCCCCTGCCGGGCCTTCGCCATCAGCATTCGGCGCGGTTCCCTCATCCTCCGGAGCATCGGGATGAGCAAGGCTCTGAGACGGAAACCGGCTCAAATCCACGCCGATGTCCGCGAGTCCAAGATCGGCAAGGAGAAAGCCGGGTGAGAGGATGCTCCAATGCATATGACTTGAACTTCTCAGCAAGAGGACCGACCTCCAAGCCTCCCTTCTTAGCCGCTCGGATGGAGTCGGCGAACGCCAAGTAATAGGCGAACTCGCTGACATACTCCAAGTTTTGGAAGGGATCGGCCTTGGTCGCCTCAACCTCTCCTCTCGGCTCGGCCATCGCCATTGCGATCCACGGAGCTCGGCCTCCCTCGCAGCAACCTTCTCTTTCGCCTCCGCGGCTCGCTCATCAGTAGCGATCGTCACTGCTCGCGATCGGCCTCCTCCTCGGCAACATTCCTCGCACAGACGGCACTCTGCATCTGGTCCCGAAACCGGTCGACCGCCATTCGGAATTTCTCAGTCTCCTTCTTCTCCAGCTCAAGCTCATGGCTCGCCCGCTTGGCCGCCTCCAAGGAGTCCCTCTCCATCGCTGCAATCTTGTCAGCAAACTCGGCGTTCTCTTTGCGAGCCGCCTCAAGATCCTCCTGAAGGCGAATAGTGGAGGGCCGCCCCTCAAACTCCTGAGCGGCACAGGCGGCCATGGTCGCCGTCAAGAGAAAGGGCGACAACAGCATCCATCGAACTCGACGATCGCAGCCGGGCGATCGCATCCAAATCAGTTGTCCACGCCTTCGGCAAGGCAGAAGCAGCCTTGCTCACATAGGGAGGACTGTCGCAGGAATGGCGAGGAGATCGACTCGCCAGAAAATCCACGACCATCGGTGGGCAAGACGGGTCTTTGCGACGGATCCTGCACCAAAACACCAAGGTTAATACAACTCCTACGCAGATGTAATTGTCAAACACGTAAATGCTATCTACCTCTCGGCCTTCTCGGGATCCCGACCGAAAACGGTTTCCCTCGAGGAGTTTCCGCATCCGCGATCGCCGTCTCCCGCAGAAAAGCCGCAGAGGGCGGCTCGCGCTCCGGAGCAACGATGGTGATCGGAGGCGCGCGATCGGCACTTCATCGCCGGGCGAAACGAGTTTCTTGCGGCCTCGGTCTCTTGCGATTCGCCGAAGCCCCTCCTCCGAAGTTCCTCCTCAACCTCGACTCCGCTCTACGCGAGGCTCCGGCTCCGCACGAGGCACCGCCTCTGGAACTATAGGCAATGCGACGGTGGAACCCGAGTCGACCTCTTCGACTTGAGACGGCCTAGGACTCCGGGTTCGACATAGCGATCTCCTCGGAGGCTCCAAAAGCGAGGGAAACGAACCTCTGCGATTAAAGACGATCGACTAACGGTCAGACACTATCTTCAAATAAGGCGATCGCCTAGAAATTGAAGGTCGCATAAAATCAATACCTGGCACCGCGAGATGTCTCGGGAAGCGGAATAGTCGAGCCGACAACCAGCGACTCTCCTTGTTGATCCGAGTGGCGTCTAGGTCGTCGTCCGACAAGCTCCTAATTCGCTCCCAAACAACGAGGAAGTCGAAAGGGTGCTCCTCGATCACGGGATATGAAAGCTTTGCAAAGCAATCAAATTAGATCAGTCCAACACGCATCCAAGCGAAGGGAGAGTCTAAACCCTTACCGGGATTCCTCTCCCGAAATTCAGTGGGGATCTCCAGTTCGCCTGTGGGATTGTCGCTCGCCGAAGCTCTCCACTTGCCAGCGACCCAGAACCACTTCGTCTGATCGCCCCGTATCTTATTCGGAACTCCATGAATCACCCGGCCAGATCGGCCTTGAATGTGGTAACCGCCGACCAACCCTCTATGTGCCGTCAGTTTAAACAAATAGTTCATCTCCAACGGCGACGGGAGACGGTACAGGCGGTGACCGCCGAAAAGGGTGAGAGTGCATATGATTTGGAGCCAGTGTTCGGCGTCACTGGAGTGGCGCCACATTCCAAGCGGCCAACGGATGGGAGACCGCAAAGGACGAGAGGAAGCGCGGCCGGCCTCCATAACGGCCTCACTCACTGCGACCATACCCATCGGAGGCTGGTCGGCTCGTTCATTCTCCGCGGGCGCGAACATGTCCACATCTCAAGGTACATGGAATCTTGTCCTCCAGGACGGCGGATCTCTCTGGACGTCGAGCTCGTATTTGGCGAGCGACCACAACGATCGGCTGCGCGGCACGATCTGCGACCGCTTGGGGAGCACATAGGGATAAGCGACCGAATATCCCCTCAAATCGAATCGCGGAGTAGGACTGCCAATCTATCCATTATTTCAGCAAAGGCCCTATAGGCCCGTCCGAAATCACTATGTTGCTCCCAGTAAGCCCCGATCGCCGGATCTCTCTCGATCTGCGATCGTCTCTCCTCGCCAGCCGACTCCCTAGCAACATCGGCCTCATTGAACAAAGCCTCAACTTCACCGGTCGATTCCGGCTCGAATGGCTTCAAGCCGTCTCAGTGGAAGACGGAAGAAGTTTCTCCCAGGCGTGATGTCCGTGGCGTAGCAGTTCCGCTCCAAACGACGATGAGGTTCGGCCATTTTGAGTTAGAAAAGAAGAAAAGGTTTTCTTACCCTAAAGTGAAATCGATCGACGATCGGCGCTAGATCTTCAAAAAATTCGGCGGCGGGACCTTCTTTCTCCAAATGCGTACGCGTGAGTGAGGCTGCAGCCCGCGCCCCCTTTTATAGGAGAAAGCGGGGACCCGATTGCAATAAGGGAAAACCTCGGGAGTCGGATCTCAAACGGCGCACCGGTTGACCCCTCGAGACCCGCGTACGCGTCTTTTCGAGGACGCGTCGAGGAGTCATTAATGACCGTTGGCGTCCTCAATAGAAGCCCGACACGTGCACGGAGACTTTTCAACGCCCGTTGATTTTTCCCCTTGATTCGGCCAACAGTCGTCCGAATCGAGCATATCGGCTCAAAGACGATCGCCGATTGATAAAACACTCGATCGCTCGTCAAAAATTCGGCGATCGCTAAGAAAGCCACCTCACCCCACGTTTCCAACGTATGAGCGGTGAGGGCAATTGTTGTGTCACGATTTATTCATCGACAGGCGATCGACTATAAGGCCGAGCGACCAAGTCAACTCCAGTCAAACTATGACTAGCTCGCCAAGTCGAAGATATCAAACCACCATCAGGTACCTAGCGATCGACTCCCAGGGCGATCGCCCTTTGGCAGCTGGCGATCTGCTCTACTAAACCGGCTAAGGGCAATCGACCTGCGCCCCGAGCAGAGACGATCGCCCGTCAAAACCATCAAGGACTGGATCTCAGGAAAGCACCCACGTGCAGATCCACCAAAGGCGCTGACGAGATCTTCGCCAGCAGATAAGATCTTTTGCTGACAGACAAGACATTTGACCACAGCCTGTCACCTACCTCACCTACCAGCAGGCGCGCCGAAAGTTGTCAGTGGGACCACCCGCGACAGCAACTCAGGACGCGTGTAAGCTCCCCATTGGACCGCACAGTTGACTGCCAGCAACTCCTGCAGGCTTTGAGGGGACAGGCCCATGTGCTAAAAGACGATCGCCCGATTATTATATTGCAGTAAAGGCGATCGCCCGGCGGATCCAAGCCCTATAAATAGAGAACCTCCTCCTACTGGAAAAAGGTTCTCAGTTCTCGGTTCTCAGTTCTCGGTTCTCAGTTCTCGGTTCTCAGTTCTCGGTTCTCAGTTCTCGGTTCTCAGTTCTGAATTCATTTGAACCAACAGCTCGGAATTCACTCGACAGTTCCCAGTTCACTGAATATACAGTTCCGAATTCATTCTGACCTACGCTCAGAGTCCATTCTCTCACATTCCGATACATCCACGGAAATACTGAAGAACACACACATATCATCAAGCTCCCGGCTATCTCACCGGAATCCATCTCAGGACTTCTCTCTCCAAATCTCTCGTCCAGAAGACGATCGGCAGAAGCAGCAAGTCTCCACTAGACAGATTCCTAGGGATTCACAAGCCCAGAAGCCCAAACATCCAGCTATATACTCGCCGTGAGAGGCGGTCGATCTCTCACCGCCGCGACTGTTCATCACCTTTGTTACAAGAACTCACAGAGCATCAAATCTGGTTCTTCCGGCAATCTACACGCTCACTAGCTAAGATAACAAGAAACTTTACACTCATTGTAATTGTATTCTTACATTAGTACTTGTATCCCAGAATATCGGTATTAATAATATCTCGCGAGAGCATTCAAGCCCGGGACTAACAACCCCGGCAAATCTTGTGTTATTTATCTTTCTCTCGGAAGTGCTCTTGCATTTGTTTGCTATCCCATCCATTCCAGCAATATCTATCTCCGGATAATATTTTGGGTAGCAACACATACTGAAGGAAAATAAGAAAAGGACAAGATCAGAAAGATTCACAATTCACAAAGTTGGTAACACAAGTCACGATTCCGAACAGCGCAAGAAAACGAATTACAGAGATATAAGAGTTCGAGGAGACTTACAGCCACGGGTCGCACGAAAAGACGGTAGCATGATGATATTAGGCTCAACGACTGACTCTAATGACGCAACTAACAGACCCAAAATTCACCATCAGCCTAGGTATTCAAAACCTAATCTCCGATACCATAAATGTAACACCCCAATTCACAACTGGGACATTACACGCCGTAGAACCCTCGTGAGGTCTACCAGGCTAACACATGACATATAAACCACAATGTAGTCCCGAATAATGCACTCAAAAGTAAATAAGGTCGTGGCCTCGGCCAAAACATTTTTAACGTAATACATGAACAGAGGTTAAATACCAATTTATTGCCCACGCAGGGGACTTAAACCAAGTTTCAAAATGGACAGTCTAATTTCAATACTCGACAATGCAATGACAAAACATAAAAATGCAGACTCGAGCCACATCATCAAGCCAGCCCATCCTTCGCGTGCGTGTCCCGTGCCTGCTCCTCAGCCCTCCCGGTACCTGAAATGCATAAGACGCATTTCCCCCATTTAAGGGGTTAGCATTCGAATAGCTAGTGCAAGTACACAATTACACAACATTATATACAAAATCGGTTTTACACAATCATCTCAAACATAAGTCATTTGCCACATATATATTCCGGAATACTACATTGGCAATCACATCAATTTTCAATCATTACGATATCACAAAATCACAACTGGTATCCCGTGGCCGTACCCCTTAGTATCGACCCCCAGACATCCCGTCGAACACTCCGGGTGGGAAACCACTTCCGCGGTCGTACCCCTTAGTATCGACCCCCAGACATCCCGTCGGACACTCCGGGTGGAAGTTCAATCACGCACGCACCCAAGTCCACTTCCGCGGCCGTACCCCTTAGTATCGACCCCCAGACATCCCGTCGGACACTCCGGGTGGAAGGAACACAACTCACGCACCCAAAAATCACCATTCATCATTCATTTCGAGAATCACAATATACATAACGAAATGTAATACATGTACTTGCCTTGGATAATACGACGCGAAGGAAACGACGAAGGAACGGTTACGGTCCGAACAATCCTCTCAAATCCGACCCTAACACAATAGTAATATAAAACCAATCTCAACACCATGAATACGAAGAAATTCATCCTAGTTCTACCCGTTGGGACAATTCATCGGACACCACGTGTGCATAAGGAAAAGAAATCGGTCAACGGTGGAATAACAGGATTTCATCCCAACCAATAACAAGAAAAACAAGGGTTACGAGTATACTATCAAAATCTAACAACAACATCGGTAAATTCGGATTAAAACACAAGATCACCACCAAACCCTCCCCAAAATCATACTAGGGTTGAAGGAGTTCTTACCTCTTGAAGATTCAAGCCCTATAATCCGAAGAACACGTGCTAAATCCACAATCCGAGCTATACGATCGAAGGAGGATGAAGAAAATAAAACACTCAAATGATTTGTGAAGGAAAAACCCTCCCTCAAGCTTTCTCTCTCGGTTGTAGGTGAAGAAAAGGGGAAAAATGAGCTGAAATGCTAAAAAAAAACGAATTTATAGGGCTGACAGACTCGACCGTGTCCGCCTGACACGGTCGTGGTGCGCAGTTGGCCGGCAGGGACTCGACCGTGTCCTGCATGACACGGTCGCGGCGCGAAGGGGCCTACCGATAGTGACCTGTCCACGGCGCTCGGTATTGACTCGACCGTGTCCTGGAACACGGTCGGGCCTCTGGGCAGTCGATTCCGGCTTATCCGGACGAGTACGGCTCGGCCGTGCCAGACTGTAATATCCGCAATTTCGGATTTCCGGTAATTTTATTTTTTCGGCGGAAGTCCGTTTCGACGACTCGATTGGGACCGTCTCATCATTCTGAGAATGATTAATTCTGCACTTTTTGTGATCCGAGTTCGTTTCGGTGTCGTTTGGTTGAGTTCCGTGCTTTTTAGCGACTTTTCCGCACTTGAGTTCGATCTTGCGAATCTCGTCCGAAACTGTTGTTTCGAGTTTCTCGTAAGTTCATTTAATGTTATTATTCATGTTGCGAGCTTTGGTTTGGTGTTTCGATCGCGTATCGTGATTTTCGGACGTTTTGGGCCATTTTCGTAATTTCCCAAAGTTTTGGGTAATTACTTTCCGTTGTCGAATTTCGAGCCTTCGGGTGGTCGGAATCAGGTGTTCTCTCAGTGTTCGGATTCGTATTTACGAGTACTTCGTAACCGTGCTTTCGGTTTACGTTCAAGTCGAGTTTCGGGATTTTCGGACCGTCGGATCGACCAGTCATGGTGGCGGACACATGCGAAACGGCCACAGAAGCAGCGATGCCAGGGCCGTGTCTTGCGCCGGGTCGGCGGGACCAGCAACTGCCGAGACACGGCGAGACACCCGGCGCCGGCAGGCGTTTCTTTGCGCCGTGTCCGGCAGGGGTATAAATATGGCAGAGCAGTCGGGTTTTTCTTCATTTTTCTCACTCGTTTCTTCCTCTTCCGCGGCTGAAGACTTGATGATCATGGAGGGATGTTGTTAGGGGTTAAATCCATGAAGTTTTGAAGTTCATAACTGTTGTGTCAAGATTTAACACCTTCCGACCGGCGATCGCCTCCGAGGCCGAGCGACCGACTTACCGTCGAGGAGGCAAGGCAGATCTGCCGACCAGCGACCAGGCGACCTAGCCTTAGCCCGAAAGACAAGCATGAATCGCCCAGCCGAAGGTCCCAGGACAAGTCCCGGTGTCGAGCGATCGGCATCCAATACGATCATCGCTCGGCGCCTGGCGGCCGACTTCTGGCGACCGACTTATGGACGATCATCTCTCAGCGCTTTGCCGACCGACCCTTGGCGACCGACCAATGCCTACCTTCATTGACTGGCCGAGAACGATCCTCGGTGTCCAGCTAGAGGCGACCGCATCATGACGATCTGGGCCGATGGCCACCCAGTCGGCCAAGGCCAAGTCTCAAAACTGACCCCACGTGCAGATCCACAAAAGGCGCTGACAAACCTGTCACCTACCTCACCTACCAACAGGGCCCAGACCTGCGAAAGGAGCTGACGGACAAGACATGTGACTACAGCCTGTCACCTACCCTGACAAAGTCCGCCGAAAGTGACAAAGTGGGACCTCCTGTGACAGTACTTCCGGACGCGTGCCGGCTCCTCATTGGGCCACTCAGCTAGCTGCCGGCTGGATCTATGGACTTTTGGCAGGCAGCCCATGTGCCCTTTAGGACGATCGCCCCATTGCATTAAATGCCGAAAGGCGATCGCCCACTAGGAGACAGGGCACCTCAACCCCTTATATAAAGAGGACAGCCTGCACCTGGACACTGCTGGAACTCCCTTCGGATTTCACACTATACAGAAGCAAACATCAAGCACTTGGCTAACATCCAACTCTTGGCAACAGCTTTCTTTCGGTCTTACTTCTTCCGGCCTTTTCTCCTCGAGCAGATTACCGGCGGGACGAAGAACACAAAGCTTCGCTCAAGAGCCGGATCAACAGAGTCTTTTTACACTCATTGTATTTAGATTTCTCTCATTAATACTTGTATCCACGAATATTCGTATTAATAACATCTCGCGAGAGCATTCAAGCCCGGGCCTAACAAACCCGGCAAATCTTGTATTATTTATCTTCTCTCGGAAGTGCTTTCGCAATTGTTGTTTGTTGTCCGTCTTCCAGCAGTATTAATCTTCGGATAAATATTTTGGGCAACAACAATTGGCGCTAGAGGAAGGGGATCCAACCCTCGAATTTTTATACCTACCGTCCCGAAGAACACTCACTGTTCTCAGGCGGATACTGAAGTGACACTTACCGCACTTCAAAGAAATCCTTCGTAAATCATGTCTTAGCCTCCGCGTCGAAGAAAGCCGGCCGACCGGCCCAAACCCCTGTTCCGTCCCGATCCGAGCCACGGCCCGATGGTGGAAGGTAGCCGCCGCGGTCAGAGACGCTCGATCCCGTCCCTGGACGGCGGCCCAAGCCTCTCGCTCGATCGGTTCCAAACCAAGGAACAGATCGAAGGGGCCCTGGCCGTCCTACAGGAGCGACGGAGTGCTCTCAACGCGCCTCCTGCTATCGCCCCCTCGGCCGTCCGCCGGAAGTCCAAGCAAGCTCAAGGCGTCATCTGCCGAGCGATCGCTGTGAGGCTCCGTCCGCGAGAAGAGGCGCTCGCCGGGGGCACCTCTGTCTTCGATCGCACAGGCGGTGACCCGACACAGCTCACGGGCGGTCCGGCCCCATCTACGAGACGACGGAGTTTGAGTCCGTCACCAGGAGCTCGGCCTACCCGAATCCCAGAAGGCAGCCTAGCCGTCTGGCTCCCCCTCGCCCAATTGCCGAGGCCGTCGGCAGCGGAGCCCGGAGATCGGTACACGATCGCCTCGGCTCCTGCTCCCAAAGCCGATCTGCAAGCGACCAAGCCACGGCGATGGCTGCGATGCAACGTCAACTCGACGACATGAAGGCGCTCCTGGAATCCAGGGCAGGCGCCAAGAAGACGATCGTCGGGCCAAGCGAGCCGCTCACGATCGACATCAAGCTCGCCCCCGTGCAGCATAAGATCGCTCCCCCGCAAACGCCCATGTACGAGGGGCGATCGGACCCCCAAGTGCACCTGAGGAAGTTCAACATCTACATGACCGGGTGTGGGGCATCTGACGCGACCAGATGCCGAATGTTCCCTCTAACGCTGGACGACCTCGCCCACCGGTGGTACACTTCATTGCCACCTCGGTCCATTGGCTCCTTTAACGAGCTGGCGCACGGCTTCACCGAGTACTTCGCCACCAGGGTCGTCCGGCCCGAAGGTCCCCTTCGCATGATGCAAATCAAGCAGGGAGAAGAAGAGTCCGACTCGGACTACATCGACCGGGTAGACGTAATCATCCTCAATGGCGAGCCCATAAGCGATGAGACCGCCCTCTACACGGTCCTAGGAGGTTTTCAGGGTTTTTCGCCTATGTTCAGGCATCTCACGAAGACCCAACCTACGACCTACGCAGCCTTCCGGGAAAGAGCCGCAGATTTTCTGGCCAGGCAAAGGTTTCTTCTTAGCCTGTGAGCAGCGCGATTGGCACCCGGACGACGATCTCCCGCCCGATCGCGAGTATCGACCTACGAATAAGCAATCGGCAGCCGAGCGACGATCGCCAGTCTTCTAGCCCGATCGCCGATCATCACGATACATCATCCGCAGTCCGGAGGACACGATCGCCATCTACAGTCCAGCATATAACATGACGGACTAAGGCATAAGATCGCCTCCACCGCACATCATAAAGCCATGGTCACAGCGATCGATGGAACTGGCCGCCCGGCCATGCAAGGTCCCTTTCGGCCAAGATCGCCCGCCCTTCGTTTAAATACGAGGCCGGCGTAGTCGGAGGGCTCTCCAACATTAATCAGTGGACACATACCACAATCCCCATCTCAACGTACACCGTCAAGGTCGGCCATCTCCATGGCTGGCCGAGGTGGAAGCAGAGCTAAACAAGCCGCGGGCGTGGAGTTGATTCATCCGACGCTGCCCCGCGCAAGGACTCCTCTAGACCGAGACCGCACGCCCTTCGTTTAAATACGAGGCGAGGCGCAGCCTAACGGAGGACCCTCATAATAAAGTGAGTCACGAGACACTCATTGTCTTCGCGCACCAAGACACGGTCATGGAGTCGGTCCATCGATCTCCGCGACTGTGCACGATTCCTCAAACAAAACGAAACCACCAAGTTTCCATGGGGGATCGGCCAATGTTGTTTTTGCAGGTACAAGACCGAAAGATAGCTAAGCCAATCGACCGCGATAGCCCAAGTCCGAAATCGTAAGTCAGCTCAGCAAGATCGCCCGTCCTCATCCTTACACGATCACCAGCAAGAACCACCTCGCCCCATGTCTTCAACATAGGAGCAAGCTGGGGGGCAATTGTTGTGTCAAGATTTAACACCTTCCGACCGGCGATCGCCTCCGAGGCCGAGCGACCGACTTACCGTCGAGGAGGCAAGGCATATTTGCCGACCAGCGACCAGGCGACCTAGCCTTAGCCCGAAAGACAAGCATGAATCGCCCAGCCGAAGGTCCCAGGACAAGTCCCGGTGTCGAGCGATCGGCATCCAATACGATCATCGCTCGGCGCCTGGCGGCCGACTTCTGGCGACCGACTTATGGACGATCATCTCTCAGCGCTTTGCCGACCGACCCTTGGCGACCGACCAATGCCTACCTTCATTGACTGGCCGATAACGATCCTCGGTGTCCAGCTAGAGGCGACCGCATCATGACGATCTGGGCCGATGGCCACCGAGTCGGCCAAGGCCAAGTCTCAAAACTGACCCCACGTGCAGATCCACAAAAGGCGCTGACAAACCTGTCACCTACCTCACCTACCAACAGGGCCCAGACCTGCGAAAGGAGCTGACGGACAAGACATGTGACTACAGCCTGTCACCTACCCTGACAAAGTCCGCCGAAAGTGACAAAGTGGGACCTCCTGTGACAGTACTTCCGGACGCGTGCCGGCTCCTCATTGGGCCACTCAGCTAGCTGCCGGCTGGATCTATGGACTTTTGGCAGGCAGGCCATGTGCCCTTTAGGACGATCGCCCCATTGCATTAAATGCCGAAAGGCGATCGCCCACTAGGAGACAGGGCACCTCAACCCCTTATATAAAGAGGACAGCCTACACCTGGACACTGCTGGAACTCCCTTCGGATTTCACACTATACAGAAGCAAACATCAAGCACTTGGCTAACATCCAACTCTTGGCAACAGCTTTCTTTCGGTCTTACTTCTCCCGGCCTTTTCTCCTCGAGCAGATTACCGGCGGGACGAAGAACACCAAGCTTCGCTCAAGAGCCGGATCAACAGAGTCTTTTTACACTCATTGTATTTAGATTTCTCTCATTAATACTTGTATCCACGAATATTCGTATTAATAACATCTCGCGAGAGCATTCAAGCCCGGGCCTAACAAACCCGGCAAATCTTGTATTATTTATCTTCTCTCGGAAGTGCTTTCGCAATTGTTGTTTGTTGTCCGTCTTCCAGCAGTATTAATCTTCGGATAAATATTTTGGGCAACAACAATAACATCGATTAATCCTTCCATAACTTGCTCCGATCGACCGAATCAAGGCAAGTTTTCTTAAAATATAGTTTTGGGGATTTTGTTCGATTTGTCCGTTTAATCCGTTTTAACTCAGAATATTGATGGATTGATGATTGTTAAGCTATATTATATCTAATTCCTTGTTATTCCACGGTTGGATTGCCACGGATTTGTCGTTTTATTGAGTATTTTATCGACGCCTTGAAGGTGTTCGATAAAATGTCACAAAGAGAATTCGAGCGTTCTACGATTATTCTTCCTCGTATGATCGATGATTTATTGATTATATGTTGTTAGGGTCGAATTCTTGTGAAGAACTCGAGTCGGAACCCTTCCGTTCGTTGTCTCCTTCGGGGTCCGAGCTTCCCGATCGAACCGTGTTCATCGGAGCGTTTGGTAGCGGTTATTAAGGCAAGTATCTTATTATACGACTTGTATCTTGCGACTAGTAATTACGTATGCTATGTATGACGATTTTGCTTGCCTCCGTAAATGTGTTCCGTTTGAGTTGGTTGTGTTTTCCAAATTTGAAGGCTTTGTGATAATAGTGATATATTGGTATACGTGTTAGGCGTTGTGCCATTTGTGCAGGATTGCGATGTACATATGAGATGGTTGTACACGTGGTTGTTCAATGTATTGTGTACCGAATGTGTGTTATGTTGGTTAAGAGTCGTTGTGATGATCATGATATTTGTGTTGTTTTGGTTTACATACTTGATTGTACATTTCGGTGTAATGTGGAATGGCTTGACATTTAATGATTATGAATTGTGTCGTGTCGATGTGTGTGTGTTACAGGTAGGGTCTGACGAGGCCTCTGGAGTTCGGTACATGATGTGTACGAACAAAGTGTGTGATCCAGGTAGGGTCTGACGAGGCCTCTGGAGTCCGGTACATGACGTGTACGGACAAGGTGTGTGATCCAGGTAGGGTCTGACGAGGCCTCTGGAGTTCGGTACATGATGTGTACGAACGATGATGTGGCCGGGTAGGGTCCGTTGAGGCCTCCGGAGTTCGGTACATGATGTGTACGAACATTGTGTGTGGTCGGGTAGGGTCCGCTGAGGCCTCCGGAGTTCGGTACATGATGTGTACGAACAGTGTGTGTGGTCGGGTAGGGTCCGCTGAGGCCTCCGGAGTTCGGTACATGATGTGTACGAACAGTGTGTGTGGTCCGGGTAAGGTCCGTCGAGGCCTCCGGAGTTTGGTACATGATGTGTACGAACAATGATCGTGTAGCAGTGATTGTTCGGGTAACATTTTAAATATGGATCTTGGGCTCATAATGATATATTATTTAGTATGCTTTGAAACGAGAATCGGTGTAAGGCCCTAATGTTTACGAAAAGGTTTTGTAAATTGGGACTCGAGGTCCAAATGAATTTCTGCTTTAAAAATCCCCGAGATGATGTGTTCCTTTTCAAATATCTCTTATTTGAGTTCGAAATTCTAAAACTTCTCGGGAACATTTTGATAATTGATTTCCGTATTAAACTCGTAGTTGCTATTTGCTTGTTACATTTCGTATGGTTTGATACTTGCACTAGTAAAACAGTGGAGTTTTACTAACCACCGAGTATTCGGGGGGTGGATGTCTGTTTTGCGTCCAGGTACATGCAGATTCGGAGGCGATCACGGGATTGGCACAAGAGGATGACGAGTGCGATACTAATCAAGAGTCGAGAGTTGGTAGAGTTTGGTTGTATTGTTAGAGTTCATTCGGTCTTCATTTGTATTGTGTTTCGACCCCTGTGTGGGTAATGTTGTTAGTCGATTACATTGATAGAGTTGTGTGACCTCATCGGTCTGTGTGTTTATGTGTAAGTGACCTTAACGGTCTGTATTATTATATTGTTTGACCCTGGCCGGGCAATCATTTAGTCGTTTATGGATGTTTAGCCTGGTAGATCCTTGTGGAAGGGGTCTACGGCGTGTAATATTCCCATACGGTTTTGGGGGTGTTACACAGACGACACGGTCGGGTCCTGCGGCAGAGACTTCTGGATTATCCGGACGAGTATGGCACGGGCCGTGTCGGACGACACGACCGAGTCCGGTCGGCAGTGATCGGCCAAAAGCTGAAAATTCATACGGTTTTGGGGGTGTTACATTTATGGTATCGGAGCTTAGGTTGCGGAAACCTAGGCTGTCGGGTCGAGTCGAGTCGTGGTTTGTCGAGTAATGTGTGGTCTTGTCGTTCGAGTCGTCAGGTGACAAGTTGAGTTGTGCGTAGTCACAACGTGTCGGTTATGTTGTCGGACGAGATTAGTATTGTGGGCGACCGTCACCTCCGTGCGACCTGTGGATGTAAGTCTCCTCCTTTATGCGTAATACCTGTGTATCTCGATTTTATCTTAGTGAGTTAATTGCGGTGCATAATTTTATTTACACAGTATTGTGTAATATAGTTGTGTTTAATACTTGTGACACATAGTATGTGTATAGAACTGGGCACGTTATTGTTTTATCTTTGAACCACCGGGTGGGGTGGTAGGTTGTGAAAGTTTTAAACCTTGATGGGTTTCGAATAGGTACCAACGGTAGAGTTTGTGAGAAACTCCGATGAATGATTTTGCTGTGTGTTTAAAATTGATACCACGAGATGCATTTGATTGAATTGGCGACCCTGGTTTCCATTTGAGTATATGGTTTTAAATTATCGTTTTGGAATGTTGTAATTTTTGTCCGCTATGGGTAAGTTTGAGAATGTTTCTGAAGGACTTTACTTTGAGAATTTTGTAGAAATCGATTTTTGGAAAATATTTTGGTGGTGCGGTCAAACCATGGTTTATATGGATTTTTAAAATTTGTTAAATTTTGACAAATGGGCCGTGTATTTTCAAATGACACAATCAGACGGTATTTGAAAAATGTGTTTTGAAATACTTCGGACATTGTAAAATATTACCGTCATCGACCTTTTTGGCGTTTTGTAAATGGTTTTTAGTCCGTGGGTTCGGCGCGGGACCCACAGGCCTATAATGTTACGTGTAATTATACGAAATTTTTGGGCATTCTAGCCCATTAAATTATCTTTGAAAACTTTGAGTAACTTAGAAAATAAATTTGAGACGTCCTTTTAAAATGAATTATTTTCTTGTGGTACATCCAAGGTGCCACAATATGTTTCAAGATTCTTCTACCTCGAGGACCAAAATGTTTTAAGATATTTTCCAATGTTTTAGAAACACTTTTACTTAGACCAGGTCGAATACTTCCAAAAGTTTTTCACGAAAAGAAATTGTCCTCATTTTTATCGAATGCGAAATAGTTTCCAAAGTCTCGATAATGATGTTTCACGATTGTATTTTTATTGAAGGGTGATACTCAAGATCAATCGGTGTTTCCAAAATTATTTTCAAAAGGAGGTTTTCGTTTTCAAAACCTATCCATTCCCGTTTGAGGGCTGGGTATGTATGTATGATGTTCGCGTTGTCGTTATGATGTTTTCTCCCGAGTATGATCGAATTGGTGGCATGAATGTCGAGGTGTTGCCACGCATTTATTGCACTAGCCCTCTGTGAGAGGTGTGAACTGGTGTTTACTGTTTATCGCCTCGTGGTGATTTGCGTGTTGTCGCACGAGTGTGAGCTGTTGAAGCTTGGGTTTGTATGTTTCTGTACATGTGTGATTGTTTCATAATGTTTGTAATTATAGGTGCTGGTTATCGTTCGGGCCGTTGAGGTCGCCGAACGATACCGTCTTGATTCTTTGTTATGCTGAGTTGGCATCTCCGCTATATTGTTTTGCGACTTTATGCCCCATTGTATCTAGCATTTGTATTTTCGGTATGCCGAGCCGAGGTATTTCAACCGTGATGTGCCGGGGCATGCACGTGTAAATTGTCCTTCTCGTCAGTAACGCGTTTCGGGGGACACCGAATTCAGTTTTGCAAATTGGCTACTGAGACTTTCGGAGTTCGCGCTTCAGCACAGATATCAGGATCGGTTTTGAGAGATCCATGGGAGATTTTCCTGTCGGATGCTTTTTGTGTTGTTAGCTTGTTTCCGTTGTTGTGAGTTGCGGGGACGACATTTCTTTTATAAGAGGTCGGATGTAATACCCGTACTATATTTGACTTCTGCAGTTTCTCCTTCTAAATTCTATCGACTTGCACGTGTTCGTCGATACGTTTTGAACTTGTTTGATGTCTCAGTTGTCATCGTTCGAACTGGTTATGACCTTGTTTCAGATCGACCTGCCTATCATCGTGACCTTTCCGAGTTCGGTTCGATTCTTGTGAACCTTGTTTGGAAGTAACATCTTTCACTTTCTACCAGTTCTTTTAATGTCTGGAGTTGAAGTGGGGACTTCGGAGTCATTGTTCGACTGTTGTCATTCGATCATTGTTATTTGATCATTGTTGTTCGATCATTGTTATTTGATCGTTGTTGTTCGATCGTTGTTGTTCGAACGGGGTTGTATGACTGTTGTTGCCTGATCTCGTACTGCGAAGAATTGTCGTTCACCGTTAGTCAACTGTTTCGAGTGTGGCCAAGTGGGTCACCGAGCGGTGCATTGTGAGACTGTTGCCACGATGTTCGGGAATTGGGTTTTCGTTCCTACTCGGGGAGTGCCTGGTGGTGTCCCGTGATGTAGTTGTGTATCGTACTTCGTGCTGTAATTCGTGTAGAAATTGATATTTGTTGCGTGGACTTTTTGGTTTTGTTTGTATTCTACCATGATGTTTTATTTTAAGTTTCGGGACGAAACTTATTTTTAAAAAAGGATAGAATGTAATGTCCGGTATTCTCGTTTTCCGTTATCTTGAATTGTTTGTGTTTTGACGTCGGACATTTTCTTATTGATGAGAATCGGAATGATTTCTATCGTGATACTCTATTTGTTTCTATCGCATAGCCATTTTAGTCGGGTGCAACTTGTTGTAGCGTATGTTTCTTCTATTAAATGTGTGCATGTGATGTGGTATGTGATGCGTCGTTAATTGCTCGTTGTTGTTTGAAACATAGTCGGTGGCGTTGCGTTAGTCGTCGTGGGGCGTGTTTTTACGCCGTATATTCCCTTGCGTTACTTGTAACGTTTCGCCGTTGGACACGGATTTTTTTCGGTTCTTGTGTATCTCGTTGAGTTTTCCTGGCGAGATATTGCTTCTCCCTACTTGATTTAAGTTTCGGGACGAAACTTCTTTTAAGGAGGGTAGAATGTAATATCCGCAATTTTGGATTTCCGGTAATTTTATTTTTTCGGTGGAAGTCCGTTTCGACGACTCGCTTGGGACCGTCTCATCATTCTGAGAATGATTAATTCTGCACTTTTTGTGATCCGAGTTCGTTTCGGTATCGTTTTGTTGAGTTCCGTGCTTTTTAGCGACTTTTCCGCACTTGAGTTCGATCTTGCGAATCTCGTCCGAAACTGTTGTTTCGAGTTTCTCGTAAGTTCATTTAATGTTGTTATTCATGTTGCGAGCTTTGGTTTGGTGTTTCGATCGCGTATCGTGATTTTCGGACGTTTTGGGCCATTTTCGTAATTTCCCAAAGTTTTGGGTAATTACTTTCCGTTGTCGAATTTCGAGCCTTCGGGTGGTCGGAATCAGGTGTTCTCTCAGTTTTCGGATTCGTATTTACGAGTACTTCGTAACCGTGCTTTCGGTTTACGTTCAAGTCTGAGTTTCGGGATTTTTCGGACCGTCGGATCGACCGAGTCATGGCTGGCCGGACCTGTGCGAAACGGCCCGAAACGCGCTGCCAGCGCCGTGTCTTGCGCCTGGTCGGCCAGGACCAGCAGCCTGCCGAGACACAGCCGAGACACCGGCGCTGGTCTGGCCGTTTCTTTGCGCCGTGTCCGTGAGGGTATAAATATGGCAGAGCAGTCGGGTTTTTCTTCATTTTTCTCACTCGTTTCTTCCTCTTCCGCGGCTGAAGACTTGATGATCATGGAGGGATGTTGTTAGGGGTTAAATCCATGAAGATTTGAAGTTCATAACATCGATTAATCCTTCCATAACTTGCTCCGATCGACCGAATCAAGGCAAGTTTTCTTAAAATATAGTTTTGGGGATTTTGTTCGATTTGTCCGTTTAATCCGTTTTAACTCAGAATATTGATGGATTGATGATTGTTAAGCTATATTATATCTAATTCCTTGTTATTCCACGGTTGGATTGCCACGGATTTGTCGTTTTATTGAGTATTTTATCGACGCCTTGAAGGTGTTCGATAAAATGTCACAAAGAGAATTCGAGCGTTCTACGATTATTCTTCCTCGTATGATCGATGATTTATTGATTATATGTTGTTAGGGTCTAATTCTTGTGAAGAACTCGAGTCGGAACCCTTCCGTTCGTTGTCTCCTTCGGGGTCCGAGCTTCCCGATCGAACCGTGTTCATCGGAGCGTTTGGTAGCGGCTATTAAGGCAAGTATCTTATTATACGACTTGTATCTTGCGACTAGTAATTACGTATGCTATGTATGACGATTTTGCTTGCCTCC
This sequence comes from Orobanche coerulescens, assembly GCA_033398695.1. NCBI lineage: Eukaryota > Viridiplantae > Streptophyta > Magnoliopsida > Lamiales > Orobanchaceae > Orobanche > Orobanche coerulescens. Next base: position 113,001 of record JAWKAU010000106.1, on the reverse strand, counting down.
GTAAATGTGTTCCGTTTGAGTTGGTTGTGTTTTCCGAAATTTGAAGGCTTTGTGATAATAGTGATATATTGGTATACGTGTTAGGCGTTGTGCCATTTGTGCAGGATTGCGATGTACATATGAGATGGTTGTACACGTGGTTGTTCAATGTATTGTGTACCGAATGTGTGTTATGTTGGTTAAGAGTCGTTGTGATGATCATGATATTTGTGTTGTTTTGGTTTACATACTTGATTGTACATTTCGGTGTAATGTGGAATGGCTTGACATTTAATGATTATGAATTGTGTCGTGTCGATGTGTGTGTGTTCCAGGTAGGGTCTGACGAGGCCTCTGGAGTTCGGTACATGATGTGTACGAACAAAGTGTGTGATCCGTAGTGGTCCGACGAGGCCTCTGGAGTCCGGTACATGACGTGTACGGACAAGGTGTGTGATCCAGGTAGGGTCTGACGAGGCCTCTGGAGTTCGGTACATGATGTGTACGAACGATGTTGTGGCCGGGTAGGGTCCGTTGAGGCCTCCGGAGTTCGGTACATGATGTGTACGAACAGTGTGTGTGGTCGGGTAGGGTCCGCTGAGGCCTCCGGAGTTCGGTACATGATGTGTACGAACAGTGTGTGTGGTCGGGTAGGGTCCGCTGAGGCCTCCGGAGTTCGGTACATGATGTGTACGAACAGTGTGTGTGGTCCGGGTAAGGTCCGTCGAGGCCTCCGGAGTTCGGTACATGATGTGTACGAACAATGATCGTGTAGCAGTGATTGTTCGGGTAACATTTTAAATATGGATCTCGGGCTCATAATGATATATTATTTAGTATGCTTTGAAACGAGAATCGGTCTAAGGCCCTAATGTTTACGAAAAGGTTTTGTAAATTGGGACTCGAGGTCCAAAAGAATTTCTGCTTTAAAAATCCCCGAGATGATGTGTTCCTTTTCAAATATCTCTTATTTGAGTTCGAAATTCTAAAACTTCTCGGGAACATTTTGATAATTGATTTCCGTATTAAACTCGTAGTTGCTATTTGCTTGTTACATTTCGTATGGTTTGATACTTGCACTAGTAAAACAGTGGAGTTTTACTAACCCCCGAGTATTCGGGGGGTGGATGTCTGTTTTGCGTCCAGGTACATGCAGATTCAGGGGAGCAGTCACGGGATTGGCACAAGAGGATGACGAGTGCGATACTAATCAAGAGTCGAGAGTTGGTAGAGTTTGGTTGTATTGTTAGAGTTCATTCAGTCTTCCGCCGTATTGTGTTTCGACCCTGTGTGGGTAATGTTGTTAGTCGATTACATTGATAGAGTTGTGTGACCTCATCGGTCTGTGTGTTTATGTGTAAGTGACCTTAACGGTCTGTATTATTATATTGTTTGACCCTGGCCGGGCAAGCATTTAGTCGTTTATGGATGTTTAGCTTGGTAGATCCTTGTGGAAGGGGTCTACGGCGTGTAATATTCCCATACGGTTTTGGGGGTGTTACACAGACGACACGGTCGGGTCCTGCGACAGAGACTTCTGGATTATCCGGACGAGTACGGCACGGGCCGTGTCGGACGACACGACCGAGTCCGGTCGGCAGTGATCGGCCAAAAGCTGAAAAAATGAGCGGGTGAACGAAAACGATCATAACTCTCTCGTCCGGACTCCGATTGACTCACTGTTTGAACCATTGGAAAGCTAATTCGATGCTCTATAATATTGCAAAGATTTAGAATTTTTGGAGTTACCAAAAATTAATGGTGATCTAACAAAGTCGAACTCATAAGAGGAAAGTTGAAACAATGAACAATAATGATACACAACTCGAAGTTTTTCCGAACGGTGAACACGGTGAATGAACATGATTGATGAATGATTATAATTGAGTGAAAATACACTGAGTGACAATTACAGACTGATAATTACTGAATGAAAATAAATGAATTACAACCGGGTATTACACTTCACCCATGTCTTTGAATTTTCAGATTTTTGACCAAAAAAATATCTTGTGGTTGAGTTCACAAGTTGGTCAAAAGTGGACTAATTTTGCATGGCATCTGCTGAAAAACGGCGATGAAAAACGGCCCAGTTTGCCCCGTGTTGTGCGCCATTTTGTGGTGACTCGATCTCTTTCGGAATACGCGCGAGGACACGGCGCTAAATGTCGTCCGTGTGTGAAACGGCCCAAGACACGGCCCTTGTTGCGCCGTATGTGAAACGGCCTACATAACATGGTCCTGTTTGCGCCGTGTTGTAGGTCGTTTTGCCTTGAAAAATCCCCGTCGTTGGATTTGATCTTGTTTTCCGTCCTTTTTGATGCTTCATGTCAGTAATCTGTAAAATAACCATTTTTAGCTCATGTTTGGACATATCTGTAAAAAATATATTTTTAATCACAAATCAGTACAATTATGCCCGAAAAAATGAATATTTTGTATGTGAATTTTAGATCAATTATGCACTAATCAAATACCCCACACTTAAATTCTTGCTAGTCCCGAGCAAGACTCTTTATTAATCACACACAAAATAAAAATTAAAATAAGACATAAAATAAAAAATAAAAAATAATACACACAAATTTAAGAAAAATAATTATATATAAAGATAAAAAGAGATCAAAATGCCATTAATACACAATAACCAACTTTATACAGTAGATAGAAATGAATCAAGATTCAAAATAAACACTACACCATATTTGGCTTTTAACAACATTTTTTTTGATGTTACAAGCAAAAGTGTAGCCTTAGATGCCTTAAAATTGGTCAAATTTGATTTAAGGCTACACAATTTTCTAACGTTATTATTGATATAAATTAGTGTTACCATAGACCAAATTGAATATCTACGCTAACACAAAATTTGGTGTAGCCATTGATATTTAAAAAAAGTGTAACTGGATACTAAAAAAAATAGACGGGCTTGCTAAAATATTTTAGGCGGTCCAAATAAATTATTTTCAACTATAACGACCCGATTTTTCTAAGGTATTTTATGAATCGTCCTAATCGTGACCTTGATTCTCGTATTCTACAATCGGAATATAAATATGTGCGTAAATATTTAATTTGATTGGAGAATATAATTTTAGTGAAAGTAAAAATGACGACGACTTGATTTAGTTTAAAGGCTAAACTTAAGGGATCAAATCTGAGAAAAGGGGAAATTTGACTAGGGTGAAACTGAAGGAATTAGAAACTTAGGGACTAAAATTAAAATTTAGGTAAAATAATGGGATAAAATCCCTATCCCGATGAGAAGTCGGTTCCGCATCTCAACTCTCTCAGAAGTCGTCGTGACTCTCTCTCCAGGGAATCCCCTTTCCCAAGCGCCGCTCGGATCTCTGATGACATCGGTCTAAATAATGATTCGGCGAACTACCCTATCTTGTCGGAGGTGGCGCTGACCACCAGTACCGAGAGCCACCATCAGAGCTCCCGTCAGGTGCATTCTCGTTGTGAGTTCGAGGTGGACGGAATCGAAAAAGTCAAGGAAATATCTTCCATTTACCAGCCTACGGTAATGAAGGTCCCCTCCCCTTGTATCCTCGAGCACAGCTGGAACGCCATACGAGTTGATCCTGATGATGCTTTGTTATGGCATTTCAGGGGTGCAATGGTCGAAATGTTTCGTGCTGATTTTTTTGCGGAATTGGATCTTGTTGAGCAGGTGCTCAGAAAAAATCTTGACAAGTTCCGAATATGGTTTTATAGATGGTGGATTTTTGTGAAGCTTGGAACTCGTGCTCTGAGCCGGGATCTTGAATTCGCTGAGGATATTTTGCCCGCAGATTCACAGAAAGATCTTGCTTGGAGTGGAGCCGCTTCCTAAAATGCTCTCAGTTCAGGTCTCAGTTTTTTATTGCTCAAGAGTTGTATTTGTGTAATTTTACGATTGTTTGATCCCCAGTTGTTTTTATGGAGCCTTCGACTTTTATTGGCTTTATTCATGCGCCCAACCATATTATAAAAGCTACTTACTCTTAAACTGCTATTTTAGGTGTTGTGGAATCCGTTTGATGACATTGTCCCGTGGTTATCCCCGCAAAGTCCTTACCATCTTCCGTAAAGCAAGAAACAAAGCAGAAGGTTACCAAGTAGGTTGCTGGTGACAAGTAATGCCCTCAGTCATTACTTTTTGTTTTCTTATAGTAAGAGTCTAAGACTAGTGATATCTTTTGATTTTTGGCATAGAAAGTTGAACTTGCTGTCATTTGGAGAAGAAGCTGAAGAAGAGGAGAAAGAAATTGCAGCTGCCAAGACTAGAATAAAGAGTAGTCATGATGTTTTGAATGATCCCCGCCTCCTTAAGGAAGGCCCTGAAACTGATTTGGTAATGATGTGGAGTTATTGGTAGAATATTGCTACTTTCCACTTCTCCGCTTGGCTTTCTGCTGATGATTAGGGCCTATAGCATTAAAAAAATGAGAATATAGAGGATGAATGTAAACAAAAAAGATTCCCGTACATAAATTGACTGGACTCACTAAAACATTTTTGTAAATAGTGAAGTGTATAACTGTAGTGCAGCAGTACTCTTAGATTGCAGCCACTTTCTTTCTCTCATTTCTAACTGATATATAGGTTTCTATAACAAAATGTCTGGTAATTTTTCACTATTTATACATAGATATTCAGACATTAGAATGAGTTTACTTATCACCGTTTATACATCTATCTCCTAGCTACTAGCTCCAAGTGAGTAATTAAATTGTCATTCAACTGTCTATATGTACATATAGCTAATTATTATGTTCTCATTAGAAATATATCATTTCTTTGATTAGGGAGATGGCGGCTCATGATTTCTACACCAGTAAGGAACTAGTTCATGATTGGAAAGCCCAATCCCCAACTACTAAATTGCCTGGCAGGATTGGGAACTTTGATTAGTGATTTTTTATTTGTTCTTTTATCTTCCCATGCGTCCATGAAATTTGCATAATATATTGATTACAATTCTTTTGCAGAGAAAATGATGTGGTTGTCGAGGATCACGAGCTCATGTGCTTTATTGGCAAGTAAATTCATCAAACTATTCACCTCAATATTTATTCCTAATCTGAAAAATGTTCTGTATGATTGTTGTAGAATTCACATGTTATTTCTAGGACTATTCGATATTTATAAGCTTAAATATATCCCAGATCTAATAGGAAGTGATGGGTTATGCTATTTTCAATAATATAAGGTTAAATTATTTCACATCTAATGGAGAAAACTACATCCTTGTTCTTTCAGACTGCAAACGTTCTTGTTACAACCTCGGGGTGTGAAACCAATGCTAAGTTGGAAAAAGGATACAGAGCAAGCAGGGTCATTGAAAGTACAGAAAGATGTGGGTACGATTCTGGTTGGAGGTATGATGTTATATTATTTCTGATGTCGTTTTTTGTTTTCTTTTAATTTATTTTAATGGGGTGGATGTAGTAGAACTGTTCAACATAGTTAAGCTGTGTATGCAACTGAGATAATATTATGCACTTGATTTTGGCAGTGAAAAATATAAGAATAATACCAAGGCGAAAACTCAAGAGTATATATTCACAACGAAGTGCCATCTATTTACAAGCAGGAGCAGAGTATGTGAAACAAGTTTCTTCAGCAGTGAAAAATGGAATCAACTCCCTCAGACTTGTGTCAGTTGCATTAACATCTGAAGGTTTGTGCTTGGTAGATGCTGCATTCCCCCTTCTTAAAGGTCAATACATCTATACACCTGAACAGATGCAGCCATGATGGCAAAACTGTCTGAGTTTGTGTGCTCAACTAGTTTGTTTCGACATAAATGTATGCATGGTATTTTTCTGTCTTGAAAAGAATGTTTTACTACTTTTATTGTTTTTTGTTTAAAAATCAGTGTTGTGTTTTTGCATTCAAATCTTGATTGCTTATAATGATAGTTTTTCACGCTTTAGTTCTAGTTTATCATGATCATGGTATGTCGTGTGTTTTGTATCAGAATTTAACTGATGTGCTCTGTAGTTTTTTTCTAATTATTGTACGTTGTAGTTAACTATTGATTCGTTTGGTGATTGGTAATAATGGGCCACAACTGGCCAGCATAGCAGTGGAGGCTGGGAACTTCGAGATAATGCGGGCTCTTCTCAAATACAACAACATACTCTACAACTGAGAGTGCAAGGAAAGAAGTCGGAGACGCAAAACGTTCGCCGGCGTAGACCATGAGACAACTAGAGTCGTTTGGGGGACTGAGATGATGAAATTTTGCCAAGTGACTCAAGTAGTTTTGTTATATTTATCGATTGCGATGGAAACTTGTTCTTAGCTATTAAATAGTACTTAAGCAAATTGTTAAATGGCATTTTAAGTTAGATTTTGGATGTTGGGTTATGTAAGTGAATTTGGTACATTTGATTATGGATTGAATATTTGGCTCATGTATTTTGGATGTTTTATGGTTGTGTTGTTTTAATGGTATTGAATGTTTTATGGTAATATCTATTTCCCAATATAACATGTTGCTTTTTACCATGAAAAAATATTGGTAAAAACATGTAAATATGCAGCCATAGACTCTAATTGATAATTCTTCCTGTTGGAAAAATATAAAAATTGTGTTGGCAAAGATTAAAAGTGTTGCCAAAAGTTAGAACTTTTCATATATATAAGTGTAGCCACAGTGTTAAAGTTGTTGGTAAAGATGTCAAAGTGTTTCAAAATTTAATGTTACACTAGACCTCATGAGTGTTAGCATAGGTCTACAGCTACACAAACATTTGTGTCACTAAATATATAAAAGTGTGGCTTTAAGTCTACAACAACACAAAATCTAGTGTAGGCACAGACAAGAAAAGTGTTGGCATAGGGGTCTATTGTTACACTTTTTCACATGTTGCCAAAAAAAAGAAAAGTGTTACCTTAGACCCCTATGGTTGCGGCCGTTTTTGTAACACCTTCAAATTTGGTCAAAGTGTAGCCGTAGCCTGTTTTTTTGCCTTCAGCAACATTTTATGGACTTTTGAACACAGTTTTTCAGGTGTTGCTGAAACCCATATATGGTGTAGTGTATAGTTGTAGCTTATATTGCTTTTGATTGCCTGTAAGTGTAAATTGCATCGTACTTCTACTTAAGGGTTCTTCAGATATTTATAGTACTTTCTTTGAGCCCTTCATATACGTCGGATCATTTTGACAAATTAGTCCGTTGGAGAGAGACTTCTTTGTTTAACATTTTGTCTCTTTGCACGTCTTGTCGTTTTCTTCAAATCTGCCCTTTTAAAGATATAATGTTGTCTGCGCTGTGTTCTTTGATTTCTATAATAGGAAGTCTTCAGGACGCGAATCTCGAGGAATATTTTATTCCTCAACTTGCGGGAATCATTCTGATGGTCTCATTGGCTTTATTGATTTTCCGTCTTTGTTGACTTTTCAACGTTTGCTAACGTGGACATATCAGATTAATACTTGTTGAAATTTGTTGAAGTATTTTGATGTCCATACTTAGTTGATATCCTATTTTGGCTAAACTTAGCTGATATTCCGACTTGACGACATTCAACTAATATGTGATACGCAGCTGATATACGATACTCAGTTGATATGCGATACTCAGCTGATATGTGGTAGTTAGCTGATATGCGACACTCAATTGATATTCTGGCTTGACGACACTCAGCTAATATTCTAACTTGCGATACTCAGCTGATATCCAGACTTAGCGATACAAAGCTGATTTTCTTACTTAAGGATACTCAACTGAATGGACTTAGCCTATTCGATCAATCCTTGGTTTAACTTATTAAAGGCCTAGAGAAGATACTCATTTTGTTCTTTTTTACAATTTTAAATACTTAGAACATTACATTTGAATTAAACTTAGAATACAGGGATGGTATCATCAAAATCTTATATATATTCCTAACAAATTCCCCCAATTATGATGATGGCAAAACTTAATGCTTGTTCAAATGTAAATAAGTTACCACACACAAAAAGTAAAGTTCAGTCTAATTGTCATTCAGGTTTATTGTATATACTTTTCACTTCCGTTTATTACATTACAGTCCTTGAATGAATTTAAACATAAAAATTGATAATAAGTAAATGACAAAACAACAAAAAAATTAAACAATCAGCTCCTTCTTCCTCTTCCTCTGGACTTAGCTGGAGGCAGTGATTTTAAGGGTTTTGCTCCAGTGGGTTTTTCCACGACTGGAATCAGCCCATATTTCTTCTTTATCAATGGTAAGTATATTTGTTTTTGATGCATACTTCTCTTATTTCCTCCTGAAGAGCATTATTATCCAGCTTTCCATTTACATAAATGGGAGCTTCGTGTTGTTTGAAAGAGGGGATCATTAGATATGCATCAAATTCCTCTTCAGCATACTTCTTCAGGATTCCCCACAAGTTTGGCCAGTTAAGCTCCATATAGTCAATGAAAATTTGTTGCAGGGGACAGTCAAGGTCTTGAAGTACTTCCCAAATGTAATACTTTTGAATAAACTATTTCTTGGTTGTCCCCCACATTGGTAGAACTTCCTCAGGCATAAAGTCCTCCACATAGTACAACTCCTTTTCCTCCCAACTCAATGGTTGGATAGTGTCTTTCCTAGTTCTCCTCTTCTTTGTAGGAGGGTCAGTTCCTCAGCTGGTTTTTAGTTTTTTGGAGCTTGTTCTTGCTTCTGGATAGTGAATGACTGGAGGAGGGGCACTTGTAGAACAACAGCTAGGGATTCCTTCCATTTGCTCCTCATCTCTTCCCCCTTTTTGCCAGCATCAATGAGTTGTGCTATCTATTTTCCACCTTGGTCATAAAATCTTGCATGCCAAGGGGTAGTCTGACAGAGGTAGGAGCTGGGGAATATTCTTTCTTATTGAGTAAGGAATCTATTTTGCTGTTTAATTCCAGCAGATGTCGTTCACATCTTGTGGCCAGAAGTCTTTCAACTGTTTCTTCAACCATCTTTCTGAGCAGTTCAGCTAGGTTCTGAGGTAGCTGATCAGTATGTGGTTGTATTGGCTGTTCAGCTTGGTTATTTTTAAAGGTGGCTGCTTTTTTCAACAGGGGGAGACTTAGCTGAGTAATGTTCCCCCTGTTTGTCTGACTCCTTGGCCGCACTTGTTTCAGCAGCTGCCCTCCATTCATCTTGATCAGGTCCAACCCGATCCTCATCATGATCAAAGTCATCCTGATCATATTTCTTTTCTTCCTCTTCCTTTTCTTCTTCTTCTTCTTCTTCTTCTTCTTCTTCTTTTTCTACTTCTTCAACTTTTTCAATGTTTTCTTTTTCAACTCCAACAATCTTTTCTTTTTCAACTCCATCTCTCTCATCCTTCTCATCCAAATCAAAGTTTTTGCATTGTGCTACCCCTTTCAGAATAGAGGGAAATAAATTGGTCCATATTTGTTTCGAAATTATCTATGAATCAATTTTCATCTAATAATGGACTCATCTTAGTTTTATTATAGAAAACTTGAATGAGCTGCTCAGTGGTTAGGGGGTACTCCCATCCATTCCTATCAACTAACTCTTTTAGAGCATTGAAACTTAGGGACTTCAACCTGTTCAGTCTTTATAAGCAGGAACAATGGAAAGTTTGCTGATGTGCTTCTTTACCATTTTGAGTTGATCTTTGCGAAGATGGAATGGGTTGTTGTCCTTGCGATTGAATCTATAATGTATGTTAGATTCCTCAAGAACATGTTCTTCTGCATCTTCAACCTCTTCAGGAATGTTGTGGAGCTCAGGGTGTGGTGCTGCAGGCATGAAATTTTCTTCTTCCTGATCTTCTACCAAGGCCAGATAGGTTGACTGATCTGCTGGTACTTCAATGGGGGTTTCAGCTGGGTTAGAGATCACAATAGGTATCTCAACTGTGGGAATCTCAGCTCAATTGCGTCTTCATCTGAGGACTCAGTTGAGTAATCAACCAGTCCTTTGAATCTTTTGGCTGGAGATTCAGGTAATGTCATGATGGGATCCTTTTCAGGAGACTTTTTGTTCGTGAAAAACGCCGATAGTGGAAGATTATCACTGTCTTCATCTTATTCATGTTGAATTAGTGCAGATGGTTGTTCCTCAGGTGCTGCTAAATTTATAGCTAAGATGTTGGTTGCTGTAGTTCCAGTTGGGGTCAGTTCAATTGGTAAAATCTCAGATGCAGATATGGTGGCTGCAAGTGATTCCACTTCTGTTTCATCCTCAGATTCAGACGCTATCTTGTATGATAATGTGTATGACTTCAGTTTTGCTAGCTGAGTTGAGAAATCCAAGGTTTGTCTCTTAAGCTCAAGGCTGCTGACTTGAGAAATCTACAAATGCAGATAGTAAAATTAAAGACGTTAAAATCTACTTGAAAATGTATGTGTAAACGTCCACACTATCGTGGCTTGCATGTACGGTTTTCCAAGCTGTTGTTTGATTGCATATATATCGTGTTTTAAGGTTTTTCAATATATTATGCATCGAATTATGTGAAGAATAATATTTTTTAATTTTATTCTCAGATGTCTTTCAATCCACTAGCTGTTATTCTCAAAGAAAACAAAGTTGATGGCACTAACTTTGCCGACTGGAAAAGAAATCTTGATATTGTCTTGACTGCCGAGGGGCATAAATTTGTTTTCACTGAGGAGAGCTCTTTGGAACCAGAAACGGATGCCACTCCTGAAGAGTTGGCTGAATTCCAGAAATGGAAAAAGTCTGATGAGATGGCTTGCGGTTACATTTTGGCTTTACTGACAAATGTATTGCAACATCAGCATCAGACGATGGGCTCGGCCGCGGAAATGATGAAAAATCTCACTGAGATGTTTGGTCATCAGAACCGGGCGGCTAGGCAAAATACAATGAGGGTTTTGATGACAACCCAAATGTCTGAAGGGACCCGAGTAAGGGATCACGTTCTTAAAATGATGTCTCATTTGAACGAACTGAGCATACTGGGGGCCACTATCGATGCAGAGTCGCAGATCGATATTTTCTTGGGCAGCTTACCAAGAAGCTTTAAGCAGTTCCACCTCAACTACAATATGAATAGTAGGACTTACACATTGGCGGAACTTATGACAGAGCTTCAGTCTGCCGAAGGTCTCTTCAAACAAGGTTATCATCAAATTCTTGCGGCAACCGGTGCTACTTCTTCAAAAACCAAATGGGGAAAAAAAGCAGGTTGGCCAGAAGCAAGTGGAAACCTTCAAAGCTAAGGGCAAGGCTCCTCAGTCAAAGGCTCCTCAGCCCGAGGCAAACAAAAAGCCGAAGGGCAAGTGCTTCAATTGCGGTCTGAAAGGGCATTTCAAGAGCGACTGCCCTAAGAAAGGTTGTCTCATGCACTAGTAGTCAAAACATGTTTGGAGGATGCTTGAGGTAACTCATGAAGGTATATCTCAAGTCAAGGAGACAAAAATAAATATGCTCCTCTATGAATACGAGCTATTTATGATGAAAGGTAACGAGTCCACCACGAACATGCTCAACCGATTTTTGTATGGGATGGTTCTTTAACCATTTAGGAGTTCATCCTCAAGTTCTGCATTTGGTTGAGGGTCATCTTTGTTTATTCACCCGCAGGAAATGCTCTGAAAGTTTGATATGTCCATCTGTACTTCAGCAAGTTTTTATTGAACTTCAGTTGAGTCTGGTTCATCTAGGTTTGAGTCAGCTGAGATTAGTTCACCTAAGTTTGAGTAAGCTGGGATTTTTTCAGCTAGGTTTGAGTCATCTAAGACTGGTTCAGTTAAGTCTAGTGAACCTAGCTGATCTCCAGTAAGATCTTCATCAGCTGAGTCAATCAATCTTGTGTCTTTGACAATGATTTCTTCTAAAGTGGTTTCTTTGAGCCTTTTCTCAATTTAATCCACCCGTTTCCTGTACTCAGTAGTAGATTCATCAAAGACAACATGAGGTGTTTCTTCCACAACTAATGTTCTTTTGTTATAAACTTCGTATGCCTTGCTTATTTAAGAGTATCCCATAAAGAGACCATCACCAGTTTTTTAGCATCAAAAGCATTCAGTTGTGTTTTTCCATTGTCGTGGATGAAACACTACAACCAAAAATATGAAAATATGCAACAGTTGGTAATCTGCCATTCCAGACCTCATAGGGAGTTTTACATTGTCTCCTTATGATCACGCTTCTGTTCTGTGTATGACAGGCTATGTTAACCGCTTCATCCCAGAATCTTTTAGGGAGATCAGCTTCTGCATCATTATCCTGGCTGATTCGTTGAGAGTTCTGTTTCTTGTTAAGTTATACCATTTTGTTGTAGTTTTCTTGTGGTTGAGACTTCATGTTAGATCCCGTTTTGATCACTGTATTCAGTTATGGCTTTGTTGAGAAATTCTTCTCCTTTGTCTGATCTGATCTTGATGCTAGATAGGGATTTCTCATTTTGAATTCTCCTCATAAGCTCAGGCAGCTTGGTTAGTGTCTCACTCTTCTTGTAAAGGAAAACTATCCAAGTGTATCTTGAGTAGTCATCTATGACTACTGAAGCATGTTTTCATCCCCTCAAGGTTCTTGGCTTAATGGTTACAAAATGATCCATGTGAAGTAGTCCAGCACTATGTTGGTTTAAGTGGTAGGTTGAATTGATTAGAATGAAGCTATGGTCTGCCTTCCTTTCTGGCATGCATCACACAGTCTCCTTCTTGAATATTCCTTCTTCGAGACCTCTTACCAATATTTGTGAGCTTATCTTGTTTTGATCTTTGAAAATCAGATGACTTAGTCTTTTGTGCCAGAGCCATCCATTTTCAGCTACCGTCGTTGATATGAAACAAGTATTTGGTGTGCCTGTTTTCCAATCTTTCATATAGACATCCCTTCTTCTGTATCCTTTTATTTTCACTTCTTCAAATAAGAGATCAATCACCATACATTTCCATTTAGTGAAGACTACTAGGTTGTTCTCATCATAAAACTGGCTTATGCTCAAGAGATTATACTTGAGTCCTTTGACATACTGCACTATTATTATGACAATATTTCCTCTATGCGGCTTCCCATGACCTTTGGCTTGCCCACATGAGCTATATCCAAAGGTTACATCTGGTCCTGTTTCTTTAGTGTCGTCTGACATAATTTTCTTATTTCTTGTCATATACCTTGAGGACCCAGAGTCTACAAACCATTCTTCACCTCCTACTGGTGATTCTGAGGCAGCTTGATAGTAATCCTCCAATTTTTTCTGTAATTATCAAGAAAGGATTTAGGTACCCAGATTGGGTCCTCTAGGGTTAGTGGTTTTCTTGGAGGAATTATTTCTCCTGTGATTGTAAAAATCCTTTTACTAAGCAATTTTTTGTTTTATATATCCTTTGTTTGGATTGTGCATATAGTAGGGTTGATAACTTGTTTGTTGTGGTCTATTATTGTATCTAGAATGACAATTAAGTTGTTTCCACACATTTCAAAAATTCGGATTCCTTTGTGGTTCCCATCTACCTCTCCCAGTTTGGAAATTGTTTTGTGGGTAATTTTGATAGTAAAACTTTGACGATGCCTCAGCTGCTGATTCTGATTTGTCCATTGCCTAGTCCTTTGGCTCAACTAAGTCCTAAACTATCTTGGCTGACCCCTAGATTGTATTGGATGATGCCTAAACTGTCTTGGTTGCCGCCTAGATTGTCTGGACTATTATTGAGCCTTAAGACTTGACTGCTGCCCTTTTTGACTACTCATTCCAACTGGCTGTACACTTGCTTATCCTTTTACAAATGTAGTTTTAAGAGTAGGAGCAACATTTGGATCATATCCAAGACCTGATATTGAATATTATGGTGTTTGGTTAGTGCATATTTCTTCTAATGCTATTGATGCTTTAAGTGATGTTATTTCCATAGCTTGAGCATCATTTATTTGTTAGAGGTTTGAGATCTCAGTCTCAAGATAAGTGAGTGAACCTAATCTTTCATTGTTTAAAACTGTTCATCTATGTATTTAGCTATGGCCATATTACTTTCAGCTTCAGCCTGAGCCTTTTTAAATTAACTGTATCCTAGCTGAGTTTATCAAAATCATTTTTCAACTGGCTTTTCTCATTTTTCAGCTGGGTATACTGGTTGTTACAGCCAGGTGTGATGGTTTAAGAATTTTAAAATATTTTAACAGCTGGTTTAGGGACCTATGTAAATCAAGTTCTTCAGACATGTCTGAGCTAAAATATTCTGAAGTTTGGGGTTTAGATGTTACCTCTTCATCAGCAATACTGGCCATTAAGTAGTTGTAATCATCATCATCATCAGATAGGAATCCACTGCTTGATTCCACATTCTATAACATCTGATCCTCTCCAATCAGAGCTTTCCTCTTGTCTTCTCTTTTGCGCATGTCCTTATTTTCCTCATCTTTCTTGAGGTCAGGACAGTCATATTGGATATGCCCTGTCTTATGACAGTTATAGCATTCTACTTTCTAGTTCCCGACTTTTTGGTTCCTCCTGGGATTCTATTTGTAGTTCCTCTCGTATTCGAGTAATTCTTTTTTATTACTGAATCTTTACATTATGAATGCCATTTCTTCCTCAAAATTCATAGGACTTGGAGGAGTGACTTCATCTAGGTTCTTTGCAGGGGACTCAGCTGCAAATGCAATTTCTTTTTCAGCTGGCTCACTATATGATGAGCAGGATAGTTCGAAATCAAATGCCTTGAGGTCCAAGAATAGTTCTTGGATCTTTATTTTATTAAGATCTTTTGATTCCCTCATGGCTACGGCCTTGCTCCAATCTTGGGTAAGAGACCTTAGACCTTTTAGGGTCATCTCTTTGTTGCCATATGTTTTTTAAAGAGAGTTGATTTCATTGATGCTTTTTGTGAACCTGGTATCCACTTGATTAATTTATTCTCCATTTATCATTTTGAAATTGTCAAACTTTATAGTATAAATTGACAATTTGTTTTCTTTGATCAGCTCAGTTCCCTCACACATTACTGCTTATGTGTCCTATATTTCTTTGGCGTTTTTGCAGTTCTTGATTTACCATGGTGGCTTTATCAAGAGTTTGATATATGATATCTCTGGCCTGGTTGACAAGATTATCCAGCTTCCTTTCATCAATGGTCAACTATGATATGGTCTTAGGAATCTGCTTCGGTTTCCCAACTGCGATTTCCTCATCAAAGTTATCCTTCAGGTATATGAAAGGACCTTCTTCTATAATGCTCCACGTGTCATCATGGATGGAGGATAAATGTGCTTGTATTCTTATCTTCCATAGATCATAATCATCAACAAAGAAAATAGGAAGTCTAGAGCGCATGTATACCATCTTAATATTTTAGTTCATACATGAGTATGGATCTAATTCTGTGACTACCAAGTATGAGGTCTATGAACCAACACCTTTGATACCACTAAGAGGTCACAAGTACGTATGGTAAAAGTCTATAGGGGGTGAATAGGCTTTTAAAATCACTTTGCTGAATTAGATGGTTTAAGAAACTCAGCTGATATATATATATATATATATATATATATATATATATATATATATATATATATGCAGCTAGGTGATCTTAGCTGATCTTGCTGAAATCTCATTGAGGTACAACTCAGAATTCAGTTGAAAAAGGTTAAGCGGAAGGCTTAGCTGACTTTTAATGCAACAGTTAAGATGGATGCACAAGTTAAGTATGAAGCTTAATACAGTAAACAATAAAGCACTTATAGTGGTTTCAGAGGTGGGGTAATACTCTAATAGTCCAATTTTCACCAGTCCACTTGGAGATAAATTCACTATAACGTTTGATGGTTACAATGGATTTAGTTACAACAGCTTTCAACCCGTGAAAACTCGTGGCCATTGTAACTCCTTCCCTTTGGTTGCCTGTCACCTCTTGACCGAAAACCTGTGGATGCCTCAACAACTCCCAAGTTATCTATCACCTTCCAATAAAGAACTCATGGATGCCTTACAACATTTTACTTTCAAGAACCTCGTCCAAGAAAGTACCCCTTACTCAAAACTTCAATATAAGAGTGTTTGTATACTCCAACTTCTAAGAGCTTCTCAGTGTTTGATTCATATGATCTTTGCTCTTCATGCTGTTATAGTTGTAGCTTATATTGCTTTTGATTACTTGTATGTGTAAGTCGCATCATACTTATGCTCAAGGGTTCTTCAGATACATATAGTACCTTTGTTTGAACTCTTCATAGCCGTTGCATCCTTTTAACAAATTAGTCCGTTGGGGAGAGATTTCTTTGTTTAATATTTTATCTCTTTACACGGCCTGTCGCTTTCTTCAAATTTGCTAATTTGAAGATATAAAGTTGTCTGCCCTGTTTTCTTTTATTCCAATAATAGGAAGTCTTTAGGGCACAAATCTCGATGAATATTTTATTTCTCAGCTTGCAGGAATCATTAAGATTGTCTTCTTGGCTTTATTTACATTTGCATGTGATTTTCCATATTTGTTGACTTTTTAACGTTTACTGACATGGACATAGCTGATTAATACCTACTGAATTTTGTCTAAGTATTTTGACACCCATACTTAGCTAATATCCTGTCTTGGCTAAACTCAGCTAACAGTGGGCATGCAACAGAAGTTGCCACTTGGTCGGAACTGATATGCTGGAGTAGTGGATGTTGTCAGGTGCTGGAGGGTTGTGTGATCAAATCTAGTTTGCTCGAACTGAGATACTGGCGCAATGGAAGCAAACGGAACTAGAATATATATTGATGTCAAGGATGGAGGAATGTGTGAATGAATTCAGCCGCTAGAGGACTGTGTCATCAAATCTAGTTCGCGGAGGTTTCCAGATTCTGGGGCTGAGATGCCGGGTAGGTATTGGGAGGTGATTATTGGGCTTCGCTATAGCATCCTGTCTGCATGGGCTTAAAATGCGCGAGACGCGGCTTGCGATTCGACCCGTGAGATCTGTACTAGGTAGTGGTTAAATAAATTGATTTGGACTACTCATACCAACAAGATACATCTTCTTTTCTGCATTTTCTGTTAGCCATCTCATAGAAACTCCAAAGTTAAACGTGTTTGACCTAGGGTAGTTATGGGATGGATAACCCTCTGAGAAGTTTCGTATGGTGCACATGAGTGAGGATAAAGCACGTTAGAAAAGACTGTGTTGATATAGTAAGGATAGTCTTCATCATTCTTAGGATCAACAATTGGTATCGAAGCAGGTCACAGGTGCAGATTCCCTCGGAGTATCCTACAGTGGAGGCTGCCAGAGCGTTGGAACTGAGAGGCGGGCATGAAACATAAAGCTGCCACTTGGCCGAAACTGATAAGCTGGTGCAGTGGAGGTTGTCAGGTGCTAGAGGGTTGTGAGATCAAATCTAGTATGCTGAAAATGAAATACTGGCATAGAAGAAGTAAACGGAGGTGGAACATATGCTGATGTCAACGGTTATAGGACTACGTGAATGAATTCAGCCGCTAGAGGGCTGCGTGATCAAATCTAGTTCGCAGAGGTTTTCAGACTCTAGGGCTGAGATGTTGGCAGGTACTGGGAGGGTTTTGTTGGGATTCAGTCAATCATCCTGTCTGCATGGGCTTAAAAATATGCGAGGCGCGGCTTGCGATTCGACCCGTGAGATATGTACTAGGATGGTTTAATGAATTGATTTGGACTACTCATACCAACAATATGCATCTTCTTTTCTGGTAGCCATCTCATAGAATCTCCAAAGTTAAGCGTGCTTGGCCTGGAGTAGTTAGGGGATGGGTGACCCCTGGGGAGTTTCTCAGGGTGCACGTGAGTGTGGACAAAGTGCGCTAGAAAAGACTCGTGTTGGTACACTGAGGATAGTCTTCATCATTATGGGGACCAACAACAAGTATTAATCTGCTATGTCCACGTCAGCAAATGTTGAAAAATCAACAAAGACGAAAAATTGCATGCATATGTAAATAAAGCGATGGAGACAAAACTGAATGATTCCCGCAAGTTGAGAAATAAAATATTTTTATAGATTCGTGCGCTGAACACTTCTTATTATAAAAATCAAAGAAAGCGGCGCGGACAACTGTATACCTCCAAACAGTTTGATTTGAAGAAAGAAACAAGCCGTGCAAAAGAGGTAAAAAGAAAAACAAAGAAGTCCACTCTGTAATGGACCAATTTGTTTCAAAGGATGCAACGGTTATGAAGAGCTCAAGAAAAGTACTATAAATATCTGAAGAACTCTTGAGAAGAAGTACGATGCCATTAACACTTACAAGCGATTAAAGAAAAGCAATATACTCTACAAGCATCTTGAAAAGACAAACTGAATGATTCCCCAAAGTTGAGGAATAAAATAATCCTAGAGATTCGCGGCGTGAAGACTTCATAAAAATGAAAGAAAGTGGCACGGACAACCTTTTCAACATGGAAATCACTTGAAATCTGGAAAGCGAAGATTGACCGACAAGTGCATGCTATGAAGTATGAATAACACATGCTAAGTTCAAATTATATCCATTGGACAAATACGTTAAGTAACAAGACCGTTCCTTTTCAAAGTCAAAAGTAAAGGTGTTTGACTGATCCGATAACGCACGCTAATGCCATACATTAGCGCACTTTAATAATGTCAGATGACAAGGGCTCAAGTTTTGCTCAATGCTATAAATACCCACAACTTTGGGTACTTCAAGGCACACAACTACAATACAAATATAGACATTTTGAGCTCTAGTTATTTATATAAGCTATCTGTTCATTTTCTAGTTGTGACGAGAAAGATACGAGTGTTGTACTTATAGTGTATTATCACTTATACTTCGTGTTTTCTTTGATTAAGTGTATTCGAGTGTTGTGTCACTTCGGCACGAATTTTAGAGAAACGAATCAAGAACTTCAATCCGGTGTTCAGACTTATACATATGATACTGCTCCACCATTTCTTCTCTCTCTTATACGGATGGATCAGTTTGGTTATCCCTGTTTTAGATTTAGGTAGTATTTTTTGATTATTAGTAGTAGTTGACTTCTTGTCTACTGGTCCGCACTTTAGTGTTGCACTTGGTATCGCTTTAGCGGGCCGTAGGCATTTAATTTTTAGGATCCGGATTATGGCCCATTTTTGGTCATAATTCGGAGCGGATATTTTTGTATTCCTCGATTTCTTCTATATCTCACAGGTTGGTGGGTCCCGTCTCAACCTCCCGTCCACAACGGGTGTTTTTTCTGAAAAAAATAACTTCAATCCGGTGTTATTAGGATCATTGATCCGCCATTATTATGATTGAATTCTAAGATCGTAAGGGAGTTTTGTCTAGTTCCGATAGAATACAAGAGAGAAAAATATTTATTAATTGTTTAGTTGTGCTTGGACTAATCGAAGACAAGATATGTAACGGTTGTGCTCGAACCTATAGAAGACGGGGCAAAGTTGAGTGTGTTTTTTCTTGATCCAATAGAAAAAGTAATTAAGAGAAGATATAAGCAAATTGCTGAACCTCTATAATATCTGTCTTTTACTTTTCGTATTTTTGTTTAACTATAAGCAAGAAAAATCAAGATTTTATTATCTCCACTATTCAACCCCCTTTCTAGTGGAATTATTCACTCTTTAGAACGGAGGGCATGGATATGGACTCCAGTCTGTGTATGCTGCAAGGAGCAGCTCATGTAGTTGGTGCACGACAGTGTTGCCTAATGCGTGTTGCAAGGGGCGGCTCTTGTGCAAGTGACGCCCGCGCGGCGGCATGTACAAGGGAGCGGCCACCACAGTATAGTGAACGCTGGTGCGCATATGTTTCAATGGAGGCTCCTGGCAGTCTTCAAAGAGGAGGATACTTGTGTGATAGCTAAGATCCTGATATCGTATGAATGCGTGCCTTTCCAATCCTTTTCAGACTTTTATTTAAAAATATTGGTACGTTTAAGAAAATCAAGGATGAAATGACCCGGGATTCTGACGAAATCTCCGAGGGTTAGTTAGTCATTGGTGGTCTTGAGCACGAATTCTTTGACAATGCATGTTTTGGGTTAAGGACCCCTAGAGATTTTGATAGATTTTTCAAGAGTTTTCGTTAACCTAGCCCGAGTCAATAAATAGCATTTTCAAACTATTTTACTATAGTGTTTTTCAAAAAGTATTTCCAAAGGTTTCGAATCGATTCTTTGACTCGATGGGGTGTGCCTAGAATTTCTTCATTGTTCTTTTTCCTTGGGGGAATGATTGAATTTATGAATGCTATGTATCCTTGCGTATGCAAACGTTATTTGGTGATGATTATGTGATTACGTGATTTCAATCGAATTTGCCACTACTTTGATTTTGTGTGGATATTATTTGTATAACTTGTACGTTCCGCACTTGTACTAGCAAAATTCAAGTTTGCTAACTCCTGATTTTTCGGGGGGTGGGTGCCTGTTATGCATTCAAGTTCTTGTTGCTCGGGGGCGGTAACTGGATGGGCTTGACAGATGGTGAAGGGCAACGATGCTAATCATACAGGAGTCAGAGTCTTTTCTTTTGTCTCTGTTGTAATCAATGGCTATTCTTTCGATTAATCACCCTTGCATAGGTGTAGGTTGTTGTGGAATTGAACAATTGTTTTTCTTACGCATTAAAAACTTAACCTTGATATGGAGTTATTGACCATGATAACCTTTTGGGTTGTTGAGTTGACCTACTCACTCCGTTGTCCTATATTTGACCTTGGCGGTCATTTGTGTCGTTGAAATATAATATGTCGACCTTGTAGATCCTTATAAGAAGGCTCTACGGCGCAGTGGCATTTTCGACCAAGTCAGGGGTGCTATATAATGTTTATAATAACAATAAAATTCTCTCACTCTCCCATCATCTGAGTGGCACTCGAGGTCATATTCATAACAACTCGGTTGTGTCAGACGACACGGTCCATACTACCCAACCCGCCTCGTGTCGGTTCGATCCATCGAAGCCAAGTATGGACCTCAAACCTCTTCCGAAACACCTGAAGTATGCATTAGGCTGTAATAGTACCAATCGAGTAATTGTATCTTGTTCTCTTACCTCTATGACCGCGCTTTCAAGATACGTCAAAATTAAATATTTATAAAAAAAATCTTGATCCACTTATACTAAATAGTAATATTGGTAAGTACGGGTTAAACCCACAGAGAACGGCAGAACTAATTGTAGTTACTGAGTTGACTATTTTTGGCGAGCAAACATAGTATGATAATAATAGTATTAAAATAATAATACTAGATATACTAAAAAAGGGGTTTGGTTGATTTAAAGTAAACAAGATAAAATAGAATAATAAGTAGGCCAATAGAAAGCGGAAGTAAAAATATAATAAGAAAAAATGATTTTGATTTGTTGTTACCCAAAATATTATCCGGAGATAGTATTGCTGGAATGATCGAGTAACAAACAAATGCGAGAACACTTCCGTGAGAAAATAGATAACACAAGATTTGTCGGGGTTGTTAATCCCGGGCTTGAATGCTCTCGCGAGATGTTATTAATAAATATACTGTCGAGTACAAATATTAATGTTAGAATCTAATACAAGGAGTGTAAAGGCTTCTAGTTATCTAGGCTTTAGAGCGCGTAGATTGCCGGAAGAACCAGATAGAGGAATCTGTGAGTTCTTGCTTGGGATATATGATGAATGTGTATGAATATCACTATGAATGTGTTAGTGGTTGCCAAAAGAGCCTTTTATTCTCTCTTTGGTGTGTATTTTGCACTTAATTCGTAGTAGAATTCGTTTTTTTCTGGCCGCAGCAGTGAGTCCTCTAATTATAGGGGACAAGGTAGTTGGGATCCCTCAGGCGATCGCGGGCGATCGCCGTTTTCTATATTAAAATAAAACGGCCGATCATCCCGTCACGTGGGCCTGTTCCCTTGAGGTCCGAGGTTGCAGTTGGAGGCCAGCTGGGTGAACCAATGGGAAGCCAGCACGCGTTGCGAGTCGCTGTCCGAGGAGGGCCCACTTCGTACCTTTCGGCGGCCTTGTCGTTAGGTGTGGTAGGTGACAGGCTAGGGTCAATGATCCTATCTGTCGGTATCCTTTGAAGATCCGCGGGTGGTCCATCGTCCAAGATTCGGTCTTCGACGACTTTGACGGATGCTGGATCCCCACGTGGCATGAGATGATCGCCTCTGGTCCGATTTTTAAAGACGATCGCCAGATATCAAAAGACGATCGCTGGTTACCAAAAGACGATCGCCGCATTATGACGAACTCTAGGCGTTTGTCCGGAGTATGTCTTTCATGGTTGGCTTTTCTGATCGTGATGCCGATCGCCTATCGAGGCGTATTAACCGCCGCACAACAATTGCCCCCCAGCTCGCCTCGATGTTGAAAACATGGGGTGAGGTGGCACTATTGGCGATCGCCAATGTTTAAACGATCAGCCGATCTGACTTCAAATATGGACGACCTTCTTTCGCGTCGGGAGCATCGGGAAAAGAAGGCGGGCTTTCTAACGTGGCAGGGACATGCGTCGCGCCGCTGTTGGGGGAGTCCGACGGTTTTGTCGGTCTTGTCGGTTGGCATGCCCTCGAAAAGACGCGTCTGCGGGATTCGAGGGCGGCATTTAATGCGTCCCCACCTGCCGGTTGCGATCCAGCCCTCGAGGTTTCTCCTATTTGCATTTAGACCCTCGTCTCCATCTATAAAAGGGCCTGTGCTTCTTCTCCTTCACTTTTTTACGCGTCCTTTGTATCCATTGCTGAAATTCTGCAGAAATTTCTGGAGCTTGTTGTGCCGACCGTCTTCCTTTCTTTAGGTAAGAAACCCAATTTTTCTTTCTCCCTTAATTTTTGAGAATATGTCGGGAGGATCTAAGGTCTTCGAGGCCGGAAGCACTTCTGCCGCCGCGGCTTCGCCGGACCGGGAGGGAATTCCTGTGGGAATCCCCGTGGAAACGGCCGTAGAGGCTATTCGTGCGGGGATTGCACCTGCAGAGCTTGAGGAGCTTTTCAACGAGGTCGTAGTGGCGGGATCTGCGGCGGCGGAGGAGCGAGATGCTTCACCGGTGGAGGAAGACGAACTGATGCGTTTGTCTTGGGAAAAAGATAGCGTCTCCGGCCCCGTCTATACGGCTTTTGCTAAACTTATGGAGGGGATTGCCGGGCCCTGTCCGGAGTTTGATTTCGAGGCTTACTCCGCCGCTCATCCCTACGTACATGTGAAGCGGACGGAGTTTCGGGATGCTGACCCGTCTCAATGGACTCTTGGTCAGATTCGGAGTTCGGCGACCTGGAAGGACATGACCCGCTGGAGGGTCAAATATCATATCCCCTCTGATGTGTCATTGCACGTGCCCTCCGAGAACGAACGTCTTGACCCGGCCTCCCGAGGGTATGGTCGCCATCAACGAAATGACCACTGGCCGCCGATCGCGGTTTCCCTTGCCGTTAAATCGTTTCGTATCTGTGATCGCACGGAATTTGGCGCCTCTTAAGTTGACGCCGAACGCTGCAGTTATCGGCACATTGACATTGTTTGGCGGTCACGGGTTGTTTCGCTTGCCTTGCCTTTGGAGATGAATTATCTTTTTAAGATGACTGTGCAGAAGGGATCGATCGGAGGTTACCATATCCAAGGTCGCCAGGGTAGGGTGGTCATTGGGGTGCCGAGCAAGGCTCGGGGCGACCTGACAAAGTGGTGCTGGGTTGGTGGTGCATGGAGGTCGGCATCGAGCGAATCGCCGGAGGAGGAGTTGGATATCCCCACCAATTTTCGGGAGAGGAATCCAAGTAAGGGTTTCCATTCTCCCTTTATTTGGATACTCCTTGGACTGATCTAATTTATTTCCCTTTTTGCAGGATCCCTTGTTCCATCGATCGACGATCTCCCCTTTGATTTCTCGATCGTCTGGGAGCGGATTCGCGCATTGACGGATTCCTATAAAGACGTTCAATCAGTCAGCCACGAATCTCATCGGTTGGGAGCTCGACTGTTTCGATTCCCTCTCCACCTGAAGGCCCCTGGTATGACTTTTCATCTACTCTCTTCTGCGTGGCGATCGTCTCCAAGAGGTCGCCATGTCTAAGCAAGTGTCTAACTTGTTTGAGTTTCTTCTTTGGCAGAGATTTATTTTCCCCGTATCGCCGAGCTACCGCAGGAGATTGCCATGTCTAATCCCGGTTTTATCGGTCGCCTTCATCTGGGAAAGAAAACGGGTCGCGTTGCTGCGACGTCGTCTCGCCCTGCCCCTGTGGTGAGGCCCGCTGCAGTGCCGGTCACCGAACTGGAATCTCAAGGTGAGGAACAACTTTAGCGCAACCGCAAGAGGCGGAGGCCGGAGGGGTCCCTTCCGTCGGCTGAGGCGGATTTAGCTATTTTGGAGCCGCCGATCGCCGCTCCCCCTGTTTCTTCCGTTCCGATGGCGGAGGGGTCTGGTCCCAGACCATCGGCATCCAGCTCCAGGACACCTGTCGGCTTCTTGCAAAGGACGGCGGTCGCTGAAGCCGAGACTTCTCGGGGAAAACCCTATTTCGGCCGTGATCCAGAGCTGGTCAACAGGTGAGAATGGTTTGAACTTTCCGAGCTAGGCGTTCTGAGTAAGGTTTAGGCTAACTCCTTGGTTTCCTTGGTTTGCGCTGCAGGGTTCGTCTTGCCGATCCGGACGTTGCTCCCATGGTGCTGTACTTTCTGTCGATCAAGGCTCCGCAACAGTCTCTCGAAGTCCCTGCTTACGTTCGCCAGGCTATCACCTCTCTGCCCAAGGCTTGGACGACCGATCTTGATGCGATCGCTCATCGGCGATCTGGAGACGCCATGCAGGCGACCTTTGCCCTGGCTCTTCAGACGACGACGATGGCCGTCCAAGCTGCTAGGGATTTTGAGGGGCGACCCTCCACTGCTCATCTCCATCGCGACCTCGAGGCCGCCCGGAATAAAAATATCGAGGATGCCAATCGGATCCGGTTTATGGAGAATGAGTATGAGGAGACGGCCAAAAGGGCTAAGCAGGACGTGGATCGATTGAAGCAGGAGCTGAGCCGCTCTAAAGAGGCTGCCGATCGGTCCCGTGATGAGGAGAAAGAAACCCGCCAGAAGCTCGCGGCGTCGCAGGAGGAGGCGGCCGGACTGAAGGCGATGGTGGATCGGCTCAGCGGTGAGCTGGACGTGGCGAAGAAGGAGCTGGAGAAGGCCCAGGGTGAGAATGCCGTCAAGGTTGTCGAGCTGGCGGAGGCTGAGAAGACGGCCGTGGAGTTGAAAGGCCAACTGAAGGCGATCGAGACCGATCCCTACCAAAGTGTGGCGCTCGCCGGCGAGTTCGCTTATTACTTGGCCTATGCTGATGCTGTTCGAGCCGCAAAAAGGCAGGGATCGAGATCGGTCCCTTGGTGGAGAGCTTCAAATCCTACGCCCTTGCGAATCCTCTGCACCCGGAGTTCTCCTTGCCGATCCTTGACTTAGCCGACTCCGGGATCGACTTGAGTTGGTATACGGGTAAACTCATTCATCCCGAGGCCGAAGCCGATCCGCAACCTGAGGGCGATGGTCAGCCGGCGGGGCCTTGAGAGACATTTTGTTTTCCTCTGTTACTTTGTACTTTTTGTTTTCCTTTTGTAATGCCTTCGGGCCCCGTAATGTATGAAATTCGTGTTATGAATAAAATGTTCCTCTTTTCATACTGTCTCTTTATATACGATCGCCCTTTGAATGTTTTTGCGTGCAATTTTTATGAGTACGTGTATGATTGCTCTCGTCGTTTTGCTCATCCGACCGATCGTCTGAGTGTTGAAAGCGTTGACATGTTTTGAATCGGAATTCTTACTTGTAATTTTTGTCGGACGACCCCGATCGCCCTGCATGTTTTTGAGCGAAGCCGATCGAGTGTGGTTCCTCTTTGTTCGATCGTATTTGAGATTAGCTCGACCTATCCCTGCCCCCTTGTTTTTGTTCACTTATTGTAAGTAAGGAAACAAAGATTAGTCTGTCTCGCGAGCTATCTTCATTTTGCCGATTCTGAAGAGTCATGTGTGGTTGGGGTGTTCGATGGACCGATCTCCCCAATCGTGTCTTCGTGTGCGAGGGATATTGTGTATCCCGCGACTCACTTTTTGTGAGGGTCCTCCGTTAGGCTACGCCTGCCTTGTGTTTAAACGAAAGGCGGGCGATCTCGGTATGGAGGAGTCCTTGCACGGAGTGTTGTCGGCTTATTCGACACCACGTCCGCGGCTTGTCATCTCTGCTTCCACCTCGGCCCGCCATGAAGATGGCGATCCTCGACGGTGTACGTTGAGACGGGGGTAACGGCACGTCGCATTGTTCGGGTTCACCATGTTAGAGGATGTACCTTGAGGACGTGCGATCGTACCTACTGATTATTTTGGAGGGTCCTTCGGCTACGCCGGCCTCGTATTTAAACGAAGGGCGGGCGATCTCAGCCCAAAGGAACCTTACATGGGCGAAGCTGTCGGTTCCATCGACCTCCAGGACCATGGCTGCATTAATTTTACCTAGGATTGTCGTGATCAGCGATCGTCGGCGGTATGCGATATGCCTGGTGGGGCGATCGCCATAATAGATGGGATAGGAAAAAATCTCATTATATTCCTTGTACATCATTGAAATTAAATACAAATTTATCACTGATAGTATTTTTCCAGATGCACGGCGTTCCAGGGGTATTGGTCCGGAGTACCGTCAGGATGTTCCAGTTCGTAGGCTACTTTAGTTAGCCATCTGGATACTCTGAAAGGTCCCTCCCAGTTCGGACCAAAAACGCCTGTGTGGGTTTGGATCTTCTTAAGGACGAGATCGCCCACTTGAAATCTTCTTTCTCTGACCTTTGAATTGAAGAACTTCTCGGCTCTCCTTTTGTGGATTGTGTTCTTCATTTCTGAGGTCAGCCGTCTTTCTTCGAGCATGTCTAGGTCGATTCGTCGGGCTACATCGTTGTCGGTCATCATCTCCTGTTCGGTTCGATGGCTGAGGACGGCGATCTCTGAAGGAATCACCGCTCCTGTTCCGAAGGTAAGGGCGAACGGGGTTTCGCCGGTTGAATTGCGGGTCGTTGTCCGGTAGTACCACAAAACGTCTGGGAGCTCGCTCGCCCATCGTCCTTGCCTGGATTCGAGTCGTGCTTTGATCGTGTGTTTGAGGATCTTATTCACTGCCTCTACCTGCCCGTTCGTCTGAGGGTGATAGGGCGCTGAGAATAACCTTTTGATTCCCCACTTTTCACAGAATTGCATGACTTCTAAGCCGTCGAACTGTTTCCCGTTGTCGGAGATGATGGCCTGGGGCAGACCGAATCGGCATACGACGTTTTTCCATATAAACTTGATCACTTGCTCTTGGCCGATCTTGTTGAGCGGTTCGGCCTCAGCCCATTTGGTGAAATAATCGACCCCTACGATGGCGAACTTACAGCCCCCTGGAGCCGTCGGCAAGGGACCTATAAGGTCGATGCCCCATTGCGCAAATGGCCAAGGGCTATACATGGAGGTGAGCTGTTCGGGTGATAGTTTAATGTTGGGGCCCATTATCTGACATCTATGACACGATCTGGCATAAGCGATCGCATCTTTCCGAAGTGATGGCCAGAAAAATCCTTGTCTGGTTGTCTTATGGATGAGGGCTCGCCCGCCCTCGTGGTTTCCACAAATCCCGTCATGGATCTCAGCTAAAATGAGCCGACCTTCCTCCGGTGTAATACACTTGAGGAGGGGAAGGCTGAAGGCTCGCTTGTAAAGCCGATCGTCCAATAGGGTATACCTGGTCGCACGAAGCTGGAGTTGACGAGCTTTAACACGGTCGTCAGGGACCGTTCTGTCCTTTAAGTATTTGATGAACGGAGTCATACAATTCTCTTCGGCGATGGCGACCGTGGTAACCAAATTCCTGTCGATCGCTGGCCTTGCTGACTTTGTGATTTGGATATTGGAGAAGTTGGTTGCCCAATCCGATGATGCTAGCTTGGAAAGAGCATCGGCCTGGGAGTTGTGCTCTCTCGGGACTTGTTCGATTAGTACTTCTTCAAATTTTGTGCACATTTCGGTGACCAGCTCTTGGTATTTGACCATCTGTTCGCCGCGTGCCTCATATTCTCCCTTGACTTGGTTTACGACCAAAAGGGAGTCCATGAAGATATGGAGGCGACGAACATCCAGGGCGAGGGCTAGATCAAGCCCGCCTACCAAAGCTTCGTATTCAGCTTCATTGTTGGTCGCACGAAAACCAAAACGCACAGCATTTGTGAAACTCTGACCGTCGGGGCTAATGAGGACAATCCGCCTCGCTCTCGCATTGGTCGCCGAGCCATCCACGTATAATTTCCGGGCGGAGTCGGCCTGGACTGTGAGGGAACGTTAATTCCACCACGAAGTCCGCCAGAGCTTGGTCTTTGATCGCCGTGCGAGGAGCGTAAGTGATACCGTATTGGGCGATCTCCAGCGACCACTTGAGGAGTCGCCCGTTGGTGTCCGGTCGGTGCAGGACTTGTCTTAGAGGTAGAGTTGTTAGGACTTCCACTTGGTGATCGAAGAAGTAAGCCCTCAGCTTACGTACACTCATGACAAGGGCATAGGCGATCTTCTCCAATGGTGTATAACGTGTCTCAGCGTCGTGGAGCGCCTGGCTAACATAGTAGATCGGCAAGTGGGCTTGCCCCTCTGCTCGCACCAGAACGGCACTCAGCGCGACCTCCGAGGCCGCCAAGTAAAGAAATAATTTTTCACCGGGGATCGGCTTTGCCAGGATCTGGGGCTTAGATAGATATTCCTTTATTTTGGCGAATGATGTCTGCATTTCTTTCGTCCACGCGAACTTCTTGTTCTTGATGGTCGCGAAGAAAGGCTTGCTTTTATCGCCGAGCCGTGATATGAAACGGTTGAGGGCGGCTAGACAACCTGTGAGGCGTTGCACCTACTTGATGTTTCGCGGTTCCTGCATGTCAAGGATCGCCTGTATCTTGGTGGGGTTTGCCTCGATCCCCCTTTGGCTCACTATGTGCCCCAGGAACTTCCCGGAGCCCACCCCGAAGTTGCATTTCTTGGGGTTCAGCTTCATGTTAAACTTCTCAAGGATGGCGAACGTCTCGGCGAGATCGTTGAGGTGATCTTCCTTCTTGAGGCTTTTGACTACGATATCGTCAATGTAGACCTCCATGGTCTTGCCGATCTGATCGGCGAACATTCTGTTGACTAATTGCTAGTAGGTCGCCCCCGCATTTTTCAAGCCGAACGGCATTCTGACCCAAAAGTATATGTCTTTTTCTGTGTGGAATGATGTGTGTTTTATGTATTCCTCCGCCATTGGGATTTGATGATATCCGGCGAAGGCATCCATAAACGACATCATTTCGCAACCTGCCGTGCTATCGACCAGGTGATCAATATGAGGCATCGGGAAGTGATCTTTTGGACATGCCGCGTTGAGGTCGGTGAAGTCAATGCATAATCTCCAGGAGCCAGTTGGCTTTTTGACGAGCACCGCGTTGGCGACCCACTGTGGTTCGTCTGTGGCTACTCCGATCAATTTGTTGTTGAGTAACTTCTGGACTTCTATGTCGAGCGCCGCGTATTTCTCGGGACCGAACTTCCTACGCTTCTGGTGAACAGGCTTCATCGCCCGGTCGATCTTCAGATAATGGCAAGCGTGTTCGGGACTTATGCCAACCATATCTTGATGCGACCAGGCAAAGACTCCGATGTTCCTACGTAGCAAGTTGATCAGATCCCCCTTTAATTCGTGGTCGATGCTTGCGCCGACCTGTACTTCCCGTTCTGGATGATCCGGATCCATCGTAATACTTTCCAACTCTTCGACGGGGACGGTCGCCTCTCGTTTGGTGCGATCTCTGGACTCGGTCCTTGGATTGATGTCGAGACCTGGCTCGAAACCGATCCTTGGCTCGATGTCGTCCGTCAATTGATGAGAGATGGCGTCCCCTGAGTCGGGTTGGTACGATGTGTTTGGCTCGTCGATCTCCATGGGTTGATCGTCGATCGATTCAATGTTACATATAGTATGGGAAGTATTGAAAGAAGTAACAACATAGGAGTAATTCAAACATCTCTTTGCCATTAGCTGATCTCCTTTTACAGTACCGACCGTCCCATCGGCAGTGGGGAATTTGATACAGTAAAAGAAAGATGAGGTGACCGCCTCAAAGGTTTCCAAAAAGGGGCGACCTAGGAACCCATTATAGATGCTGGGCCTATCTATGATTACAAAGCTTAGGTTCCTAGTAATCCTAACCTTGGTATCATAAAAGCATACTAGCTCAACGGAGAGCTTGATCCTCCCGTAGGCTTGGACTATGTTGTCGCCGAACCCTTGGAGCACGGTGTGGAAAGGCTTGATGAATTTGATTAAGTTGCCGAGTTGGTCTAGGGCGGATTTGAATATGATGTTGCAGAAACTCCCATTGTCGACCAACACGCGATCGACCGTCTTCCCAACGATGCAAGCGGAGATCACTAGTGCATCCTCTTTGGGACATTGCACTCCTTCCCTGTCCTTGTTGGAAAAGGTGATGAGCGCGTCTCTAGAGATGGTCGGCTCCGGAGGTACTACAACATGGACTTCGGCGAAAGCCCTCAGCTCGGCTTTTCGCTTTCTGTTTGACAGGGTGGAAACCGGGGAAAGGCCCCCGAGGCTCCCACCTCCTGCTTGAAGCATGTTGATCCGACCGCCCGGGTTGATCGGAGGGATCGACTCATCAGAGTACTCCGGCTCATGCTCGATTCTGGCGATCGGATTGGGAGGAATTCTTTCGCTTGGTCGTCGCTCGCGCCCTCCGGCTCTTTCCGTCCTGGGTTCTGGCTTGGTGATCAAATTGTCCAGTTTGCCTTCCTCAAACAGTCGCCAGAGCTGTCTGAGGAGGTCGCGGCATTGGCTAGTGTTGTGGCCGGGACTCTTATGATAGGCACAGAATTTGCTACGGTCTAGGTGATCGTGGTCCCTTATTGGCTTTAGCTTGGAAAGCCACTCGCGACCCTTGATCGCGTTGAAGATGTGGGCCGGAGATAAGTTGAGGTTGTGGAGAAGGTGGACCTCCACATCCTCGAAGGCTTTGAACTCGCCAGGTGGCTTGGCGATCGCCTTTCTGGGCTTGGCGACCGCCTTCTTCTAGACATGGGAAGGTGTTTTTCCTTCTTCGGATGGTCCCTCTTCTATGCGGTGTTATTAGGATCATTGATCCGCCATTATTAGGATTGAATTCTAAGATCGTAAGGGAGTTTTGTCTAGTTCCGATAGAATACAATAGAGAAAAATATTTATTAATTATTTAGTTGTGCTTGGACTAATCGAAGACAAGATATGTAACGGTTGTGCTCAAACCTATAGAAGACGGGGCAAAGTTGAGTGTGTTTTTTCTTGATCCAATAGAAAAAGTAATTAAGAGAAGATGTAAGCAAATTGCTGAACCTCTATAATATCTATCTTTTACTTTTCGTATTGTTGTTTAACTATAAGCAAGAAAAATCAAGATTTTATTATCTCCACTATTCAACCCCCTTTCTAGTGGAATTATTCACTCTTCAGAACGGAGGGCATGGATATCGACTCCAGTCTGTGTATGCTGCAAGGAGCAGCTCATGTAGTTGGTGCACGACAGTGTTGCCTAATGCGTGTTGCAAGGGGCGGCTCTTGTGCAAGTGATGCCCGCGCGGCGGCATGTACAAGGGAGCGGCCACCACAGTATAGTGAACGCTGGTGCGCATATGTTTCAATGGAGGCTCCTGGCAGTCTTCAAAGCGGAGGATACTTGTGTGATAGCTAAGATCCTGATATCGTATGAATGCGTGCCTTTCCAATCCTTTTCAGACTTTTATTTAAAAATATTGGTACCTTTAAGAAAATCAAGGATTAAATGACCCGGGATTCTGATGAAATCTCCGAGGGTTAGTTAGTCATTGGTGGTCTTGAGCACGAATTCTTTGACAATGCATATTTTGGGTTAAGGACCCCTAGAGATTTTGATAGATTTTTCAAGTGTTTTCGTTAACCTAGCCCGAGTCAATAAATAGCATTTTCAAACTATTTTACTATAGTGTTTTTCAAAAAGTATTTCCAAAGGTTTCGAATCGATTCTTTGACTCGATGGGGTGTGCCTAGAATTTCTTCATTGTTCTTTTTCCTTGGGGGAATGATTGACTTTATGAATGCTATGTATCCTTGCGTATGCAAACGTTATTTGGTGATGATTATGTGATTACGTGATTTCAATCGAATTTGCCACTACTTTGATTTTGTGTGGATATTATTTGTATAACTTGTACGTTCCGCACTTGTACTAGCAAAATTCAAGTTTGCTAACTCCTGATTTTTCGGGGGGTGGGTGCCTGTTATGCATTCAAGTTCTTGTTGCTCGGGGGCGGTAATTGGATCGGCTTGACAGATGGTGAAGGGCAACGATGCTAATCATACAGGAGTCAGAGTCTTTTCTTTTGTCTCTGTTGTAATCAATGGCTATTCTTTCGATTAATCACCCTTGCATAGGTGTAGGTTGTTGTGGAATTGAACAATTGTTTTTCTTACGCATTAAAAACTTAACCTTGATATGGAGTTATTGACCATGATAACCTTTTGGGTTGTTGAGTTGACCTACTCAGTCCGTTGTCCTATATTTGACCTTGGTGGTCATTTGTGTCGTTGAAATATAATATGTCGACCTTGTAGATCCTTATAAGAAGGCTCTACGGCGCAGTGGGATTTTCGACCAAGTCAGGGGTGCTATATAATGTTTATAATAACAATAAAATTCTCTCACTCTCCCATCATCTGAGTGGCACTCGAGGGCATATTCATAACAACTCGGTTGTGTCAGACGACACGGTCCATACTACCCAACCCGCCTCGTGTCGGTTCGATCCATCGAAGCCAAGTCTGGACCTCAAACCTCTTCCGAAACACCTGAAGTATGCATTAGGCTGTAATAGTACCAATCGAGTAATTATATCTTGTTCTCTTACCTCTATGACCGCGCTTTCAAGATACGTCAAAATTAAATATTTATAAAAAAATCTTGATCCACTTATACTAAATAGTAATATTGGTAAGTACGGGTTAAACCCACAGAGAACGGCAGAACTAATTTTAGTTACTGAGTTGACTATTTTTGGCGAGCAAAAATAGTATGATAATAATAGTATTAAAATAATAATACTAGATATACTAAAAAAGGGGTTTGGTTGATTTAAAGTAAACAAGATAAAATAGAATAATAAGTAGGCCAATAGAAAGCGGAAGTAAAAATATAATAAGAAAAAATGATTGTGATTTGTTGTTACCCAAAATATTATCCGGAGATAGTATTGCTGGAATGATCGAGTAACAAACAAATGCGAGAACACTTCCGTGAGAAAATAGATAACACAAGATTTGCCGGGGTTGTTAATCCCGGGCTTGAATGCTCTCGCGAGATGTTATTAATAAATATACTGTCGAGTACAAATATTAATGTTAGAATCTAATACATGGAGTGTAAAGACTTCTAGTTATCTAGGCTTTAGAGCGCGTAGATTGCCGGAAGAACCAGATAGATGAATCTGTGAGTTCTTGCTCGGGATATATGATGAATGTGTATGAATATCGCTATGAATGTGTTTGTGGTTTCCAAAAGAGCCTTTGATTCTCTCTTTGGTGTGTATTTTGCACTTAATTCGTAGTAGAATTCGTTTTTTTTCTGGCCGCAGCAGTGAGTCCTCTATTTGTAGGGGACAAGGTAGTTGGGATCCCTCAGGCGATCGCGGGCGATCGCCGTTTTCTATATTAAAATAAAATGGCCGATCGTCCCGTCACGTGGGCCTGTTCCCTTGAGGTCCGAGGTTGAAGATGGAGGCAAGCAGGTGAACCAATGGGAAGCCAGCACGCGTTGCGAGTCGCTGTCCGAGGAGGGCCCACTTCGTACCTTTCGGCGGCCTTGTCGGTAGGTGTGGTAGGTGACAGGCTGGGGTCAATGATCCTATCTGTCGGTATCCTTTGAAGATCCGCGGGTGGGCCATCGTCCAAGATTCGGTCTTCGACGACTTTGACGGATGATGGATCCCCACGTGGCATGAGATGATCGCCTCTGGTCCGCTATTTAAAGACGATCGCCAGATATCAAAAGACGATCGCTGGTTACCAAATGACGATCGCCGCATTATGCCGAACTCTAGGCGTTTGTCCGGAGTATGTCTTTCATGGTTGGCTTTTCTGATCGTGATGCCGATCGCCTATCGAGGCGTATTAACCGCCGCACAACATGATTAATATCCAGTTCTTAGTTCTGTTATCACACGTTCGAATTTAATTTTTGGATTAATGCAACACTTTATCTTTTCTTAATTCCTAATGAACTCCTACCGAAGTCAACAACAAGCTCGATTAACTCCAATTGTTTCTTAAGTTTATACATCAAAACAAACTCTTCAATTAAATCTATCTAGACGAATGATTCAAAACAAGCTCTTCAAATATTGTTCGTTAGAACCATTCAGAATCAAAATGATGGAAATAGACAGGGTATTGAGTTCACAAGCTCGACCCAAGGGATCCTGATTTTGTGTTACCCAACTGAATAAAATCAATTGTTGCTACTTGTGATTTAGAATTATAACGATTACGTATTATAACCCTAGATCTAGGAATATATATAAAAACCTCAATTAAGTTGGCCAAACTAATCAAAGTGAATTATAACATAAATAATTTTGCTCAATAACACAAATATAATTAAAAGAAAATAAGTCAAGAATATGCTACGAGATCAAAACATAATTAATATAGATGCGGGTTCAAATTTCTGTAAGAACTTGAATAAAAAATTAACCGGACATGGTGGCTAAATAAAAAGTGAAATAATAATTAAGCATATGAATAAAACCAGAAAATTAATCCTCTTTTCTTCTTCAGTGTTCCTCGGTCGAAATCAACGACCCTTCAGTGCAGTATGTAACACCCCCAGATTTAACCGAAAATATTACAGTGCCGTGGGCCCGAGATGGAACCCACAAGGCTAAAAGAAATTTTCGCAAACATTTACAAATGCCCAAGAGACCAACGACGGTACTATATTTCAAACATTTGAAGGCTATATAAAATCTGTTTATCAAAACCGTCGTAAAATCTTATTTGAAACCACAAGGCCAAACAGCCGAAACTCAATAGTTTAGAAAACGATTTGCCAAAATAAACTGAGTTACTAGATATCAAAAAGTCATTTAAAATACTCACGCAATGGAAAGGACAACCAAAGCAGCGGAATACAATAACTGATCAGGAACTCAGCTCACAAAAACATGCCCTAGCCAGTATCCTCCGGGAAGGTCATCTCTCCACGACCGCTACAAGCTCGATATTTCAAGAACCTAAAAAGAAAGCCCACGACGGGGTCAGCCATAATATCCAACAATGATAACCGTCACATCACATTAATAATTACATACCAATGAGAATACAACATAAGAATACGACCAATGTAATCTTATCATCATAACTTTATCAAAGTTCACATCTCGTATCCTCAACAACATGATAAGCCCATAACTAATCATCTATACTGTATCTCAAACGGAACCCCAAGGTTCTCAAAGCATCATCATAAATCACTGTTACGAAATCTACTAACTTAGTCCAATCCCAATCCATCGGGTGACATCATCACATCTCGACACAATAATCGATTGTCCACTAAAGACAATTCCATATGAATACAGAACATACCTCAAGATGCACAATCCCACGACAATCATGTCAGTCTAATTCGAGATCCGATCAAATCAACATACGAACACGGTCCTAACACAAGACCTACAAATGCATACTCATGTGACAACATCAATATGCTCAAAAAGAATAACAATGTATACTCAATGGCAATCCCATGCTCTAGCGCCCTCAGCATAGATCCCAAGATGATCCTACAAGATCAACACGAGGTGGATAACCAATAATATGCATACAAAAACATATATAAAACCAACGATGCGAATCCACATGATTCCATCAACACGACACTGGGTAATCCAATGATCCAGCGCCCTCAGCATAGATCCCAAGATGATCCCATCGGACCAACACGAGGTGGAAAAACCCGTCCAATGATCCAACGCCCTCAGCATAGATACCAAGATGATCCCGTCGGACCAATACGAGGTCGACATCTGATCCAGCGCCCTCAGCATAGATCACACGATCCCATCGGATCAACACAACACAAACAACACAATTATGCATACACATATGCAAATCAAAATGTTCATCAACATGAACAACATATGAATCAAAACATGAACGACACTATGATGAAACAACTAGGACGACTTCATGCTCAGCAACATGAATGACAACCTGCATGATCAACATCATTAACACTAAACCGAATCAAACTAAGATACTTGTCTAGAGTCCTTCAGGAACAATCTCGATGTCAAATCATCACCGGAAATTATCCTCAATGATCGGCGATCCAAACGTACAATGAACTATAGATACTCATATTCTCGTCTTTATCGCAACATAACCTCGATACCCCAACATACCAATAACCGAGATAAAGCATATACATTATGATTTACCTCCCAGAATCGGAAGAACGATATACGATTCAAATATCCAGATGCATTATAAACGAAATGAAACCTAAACCATTCTTAAATATTATAACTGAGCAAGTAATAACTTGCCTCGATACCAATACCACGAAGCTACTACCGAACACATTACCTTTGTCTACGAGCTCCTCAGCCCCGATCAAAAGCAACACAACGGTCGTAATCCACGATCAATTATCGCAACCTAATGCAATAATCAAATGACAACACATCCGATAATAATCAACAACCGACAAAAGCAACCAATCGAACTCAACGGTTCAACAAAACCTCGAATAAACACAGTCAGAACAAACCAAATCAAACCATCATGAATTCATAATCACAACACAAAAATACTGCATTGTTTGCCTACTTAGCGCACGTTAAACGCATAAAGTAGCATGCGCTATGTTGCTCCCGTTAGCGTGCGCTAGCCAGTAAGCTTAGCGTGCGTTAATGCTGTACAGTGGCATGCATTCCAAGAATCGACTAACATCTTGTGACTACGAATCTGAATGAAGGGAGAGATAAATCTCCATATCTCTTGAAGATAAACGACACCATAACTATCACAAGGATCATATCAATGTCAATATATCAATAACAACATCAACAATCAAACCAACTCGATAACAAGGATCATATCATACTCAATCTGGAATTCAACCTAGTATCATGATTCATCTCACCTAAATCGACCAATATAATTACCAAGATTCAGAAATCCATCTTAGATCGGGTTAAACGAATCAACATCCTTTTAATATGAAGAATCTAAACTAACATCAAAAACTCTTATCAAAATTCCATTGAATCTCATATAACATCATCATCTTTATTATACAACATGCTCCTCACATGTAATCATCATAAAAAACGAACAACTAACAAGGGATACGAATATTACCTGGATTAGATGAACTAAGAAGAAGAACACTTGAACTCCATTCCAAGAATCATGAGTAACTTGAAGAACAAGGCTTGAATCCATGCTCTCTATCTTAATCTTGTTAAAAATCACCACATCACCTTGTTTGGGAACCTCAAGAACCTCCCAAAGCTCTCTCTATCGACTGAAGGAGAAAGAATGGACTAAATGCATCTCAAAACCCGTCTGTCCCCTTATATTGAATACATTACTAGCGTGCGCTAACATCTCATGTTTAGCGTGCGCTACCGCCTTAGCGTACGCTAACTGACTTTGTTAGCGTGCACTATCACAACCCAGAAGCTACTGCCTCGCTTCGTAAACTAGCTTACGTACGTAATCCCCATGCATTAACGTACGTAAAAAATCATGTCTAGCATACGCAAGTCCTTGCCCTTAGCATGCGCTATCCAAAGTTGACTTACTACAGTATTCACCTATCACTCGTGCCCCCACATGCCGAAAGCATCCGCGATTTTCGGGATTCCTCTGACCGATCTGGAATTAGCGTGTGCTAAGCATACGGTTTAGCGTGCGCTAGCCCTACATGACAAACACCCACTGACCTTATCTGGACACGCATCACAAGTGGCCGGGTCCACTCGCCGAAAGCAAAGATTCCCTGTCGGACGATATGATATTAGCGTATGCTAACCATCCTTGGTAGCGTGCGCTAAATGCCGATAAACATCAACCCGAGCCTACCTGTCGGCCGTCTTCCGAACCTCTCCCAGAATGCTTTACGTACGTTAAGGATCCTCCTTAGCATACGTAATGCGAACCTATTAGCGTACGCTAACTGCACCACGTAGCGTGCGCTACTCATACCTCGTAGCGTGCGCTAAGCATATTTCATAGCGTGCGCTAACGTGACTGTACTTAGCCAATTCCAACTCTTCTCGTTCGTCTCGACATACTGGATACGTACGCTCACATACTGAATACATATACTCAATCCAATAATATTCTCATATGATAGACCCAATGTCAAAATTGAAATGACCGGATACACGATATCCTCAATTGTAATTGTCTCCCAAATACGTCAATTGTACCAATACTGACATCTAAGTCCCTTATTTATTTTATCCATATTGTACAGATTCCACGCTGTACAATATAACTCGAATAAAATAATCTCAAACAACAGTAGTAGAAATTCCGGATATTACATTCTGCACCACTTAAAATAAGTTTCGACCTCGAAACTTGCAATCCGTCATAAAAACGAACAAACATACCGTTCAACCAAAATATTTCGAAACTATTACAACATGATCAATCATCTTCATTACTGAATAATCAAAAGAGCACACTTACAAATACACAGGTCGACGATCTCCTGAGATACTAGCAAGCGATCTCACGGTACAGTCTCAATATGCTTACAATCACAATTCCTTGAGTCTCAACAAAATATATCATCTTCGGATGAAACAATCTGCCCGAATCAAATCATGTCTGCCTGATTACATAATCAAGTCCCAATTACGATAAAACGAATAATACACAATATATCTGTGAAACAACTGCCTAAAACAACGACACGAATCCCGAAACACCGACATAAAATCCGAACGTTCAGATGATCACCAACAATGATCGACCAGTAAGTCAACCGAATTTATCATTGACATGATAAATTCCAATATGACCAAACAGAGGTCAAAACACAATTGAGAATATCATCAACATGATAAACTCCAATATGACCAACCAGAGGTCAAAACACAGTCGAGAATATCATCAACATGATAAACTCCAATACGACCAATGAACGGTCAACGATAATCGAGAATACCTTCAAATGGTAAGCTTCAACACGAATAACACAGAACCACAGAACTCGATATACAAACGAAAAAATTTCTCAAAACGACATGCCAATCACATACCGTGGATCTCAATAAACACAACTGACTGATGAACGAACCTCTCAGGTGTACAAACAACTAGTCGCAGTTCGGCGAACATCCCAAATCATATATGGAGTGAGAATGACTAATTAGTACTGCTCAAAATTCAAAAGGTGCTATCATCACATAAGTAGAACCACCTATCACATATGCTCCAGTTTCACAAAATCCAAAGTTTCAAGATTACATTCTGTGCATGGATCTACAACACGCAGCATATTCCTCTTATCCGATAGATCAACCGATCATTCCTGGGTAACTAAATTGCCATACTAAAGTTTGAATCTCTATTCATCGTTCCATGCTGATGTATTATCCAGTTCGTGAGTCACGTTCATAACTCCACAATGTTATGCACTATGCACTAAATGCGTTTGTATATCAACCGCATTTTCAAAACCAGTTTGAAATCATATAGTCTTGTCAAAAGACAAAATTTCGAAAGTTCTTTAAAAAATTTCAAAACTCAAAACATAAATTTTCATAAGACCACGAAATCAATTTTAAAAATTAAATCGGCTCGCTGGTGCCAAGTATTCGATAACAGTTTCCTTCGAATCCACACGATTTCAAAGTTTTAAAATGAAAACTATGCAAATGCTAGACTACGTCCATACTCCTTTATACCAGTTCGGTTTGTCACCAATATCCACTGATATTCCAGCGGAAAAACACACGATAGAGTTCCAAAATCTCAATATATAAATTCCAACCAAAAACTTCTTTTCCACATATGACTCACAACGTCAATCATTAACCCATCCTGGATTACTTCAAATATGTTATGGAATAATCAACAAATCAAACACAGCGAAAGACTTCCCGAGAGGTTTCATTTGAATATGTAAACCAAAACCCTGAAAGGCAGTAATAAAATGCATAAGCGATTAGTAAGGTATTTTACAAATCTCGGGAGTTTTAAGAAAATAGAAAAAAAAAGTCTTTTGAAACCTTAGGGTCTCAACCCATATCTCGTTCCGCATTACAAGAAGTTTAAAAAATAGAAAAACCCTTTTGGACCCCAAGTCCTGAGTTACAAAACTATTTCAAAATCGATTGGGTCTCGGCCCAAAAATTATTTTCGGTAAAACATTCGTGAAACGTTCATTTTGAAAAGTATATTTTCAAATGCTCAAAAGCAGTTCATATATCAAAATGAATTAGCATGACTACATGTTCTTCTCAACCATGCACAACATTTCTCCCAAATGCACAATTTCGTTCCGAAATCTAACCGATATATTGATTTCCAAAATCATAGTTTCTCAAATCATCAATCTGTCCCAAATCTGTCACCTCATACTATAACGTATAATATCCTGCTGAATCTCAATGCATGTCAACTTAGAATGACAATAAATCCTAATGCAATTCAAGAATCCAAATACTTACAGATCGTGAAGCCGACGATTCTCCGTGATACTGGCACATGTCTCGACTCGAGAAAATACTCGACACAAATCTTTTCCAAACATACGTTTTGCAAACTAAGTTCAACTTGAGAACACAACACATCTCTTTCAAGAGAATCACGTTAGCACCATTTGGAAAAGTTTACAACAATCCCAGTACCACACTG
The DNA here is from genome assembly GCA_033398695.1 of Orobanche coerulescens. Classification (NCBI taxonomy): domain Eukaryota; kingdom Viridiplantae; phylum Streptophyta; class Magnoliopsida; order Lamiales; family Orobanchaceae; genus Orobanche; species Orobanche coerulescens. The sequence continues at coordinate 72,176 of JAWKAU010000106.1, read as the reverse complement.
ATAAATCACATAACCCATAAACCCGAGTGAACAATAAAAACTCACGGCTCTAGTATTAGTCAATCGAAAACTCGAATGACGCGACCAAAACACGATCCAACTCGACCCAAATGCCTAGGTTTTCACAACCTAAGCTCCGATACCATATTCTGTAACACCCCCAGATTTAACCGGAAATATTACAGTGCCGTGGGCCCCGAGATGGAACCCACAAGGCTAAAAGAAATTTTCGCAAACATTTACAAATGCCCAAGAGACCAACGACGGTACTATCTTTAAAACATTTGAAGGCTATATAAAATATGTTTTTCAAAACCGTCGTAAAATCTCATTTGAAACCATAAGGCCAAACAGCCGAAACTCAATAGTTTAGAAAACGATTTGCCAAAATAACCTGAGTTACTAGATATCAAAAAGTCATTTAAAATACTCACGCAACGGAAAGGACAACCAAATAAAATTACTCTAGCAGCGGAATACAACAACTGATCAGGAACTCAGTGCACAAAAACATGCCCTAGCCAGTATCCTCCGGGAATCTCATCTCTCAACAACCGCTACAAGCTCGATATTTCAAGAACCTAAAAAGAAAGCCCACGACGGGGTCAGCCATAATATCCAACAATGATAACCATCACATCATATTAATAATTACATACCAATGAGAATACAACATAAGAATACGACCAATGTAATCTTATCGTCATAACTTTACCAAAGTTCACATCTCGTATCCTCAACAACATGATAAGCCCATAACTAATCATCTATACTGTATCTCAAACGGAACCCCAAGGTTCTCAAAGCATCATCATAAATCACTATTACGAAATCTACTAACTTAGTCCAATCCCAATCCATCGGGTGACATAATCACATCTCGACACAATAATCGATTGTCCACTAAAGACAATTACCATAGGAATACAGAACATACCTCAAGATGCACAATCCCACGATAATCATGTCAGTCTAATTCGAGATCAGATCAAAGCAACATACGAACACGGTCCTAACACAAGACCTACAAATGCATACTCATGTGACAATGTCAATATGCTCAAAAAGAATAACAATATATACTCAATGGCAATCCCATGATCTAGCGCCCTCAGCATAGATCCCAAGATGATCCTACAAGATCAACACGAGGTAGATAACCAATAATATACATACAACAACACATATAAAACCAATGATGCGAATCCACATGATTCCATCAACACGACACTAGGTAATCCAATGATCCAGCGCCCTCAGTATAGATCCCAAGATGATCCCGTCGGACCAACACGAGGTGGAAAAACCCGTCCAATGCTCCAGCGCCCTCAACATAGATCCCAAGATGATCCCATCGGACCAACACGAGGTGGACATCTGATCCAGCGCCCTCATCATAGATCACACGATCCCATCGGATCAACACAACACAAACAACACAATTATGCATACACATATGCAAATCAAAATGTTCATCAACATGAACAACATATGAATCAAAACATGAACGACACTATGATGAAACAACTAGGACGACTTCATGCTCAGCAACATGAATGACAACCTGCATGATCAACATCATTAACACTAAACCGAATCAAACTAAGATACTTGTCCCGAGTCCTTCAGGAGCAATCTCGATGTCAAATCATCATCGGCAATTATCCTCAATGCTCAACCATCCAAACGTACAATGAACTATAGATACTCATATTCTCGTCTTTATCGCAACATAACCTCGATACCCGAACATACCAATAACCGAGATAAAGCATATACATTATGATTTACCTCCCAGAATCGGTAGAACGATATACGATCCAAATACCCAGAGTTCACAATAATAATCATCGTTATATGCATTATAAACGAAATGAAACCGGAACCATTCATTAAATATTATAACTGAGCAAGTAATAACTTGCCTCGATACCGATACCACGAAGCTGCTACCGAACACATTGCCTTTGTCTACGAGCTCCTCAGCCCCGATCAAAAACGGTCGTAATCCACGATCAATTATCGCAACCTAATGCAATAATCAAATGACAACACATCCGATAATAATCAACAACCGACAAAACCAACCAATCGAACTCAACGGTTCAACAAAACCTCGAATAAACGCATTCAAAACAAACCAAATCAAACCACCACGAATTCATAATCACAACACAAAAATACGTCACCGTCTACCTACTTAGCGCACGTTAAACGCATAAAGTAGCATGCGCTAAGTTGCTACCGTTAGCGTGCGCTAGCCAGTAAGCTTAGCGTGCGCTAATGCTGTACAGTGGCATGCATTCCAAGCATCGACTAACATCTTATGACTACGAATCCGAATGAAGGGAGAGATAAATCTCCATACTTCTTGAAGATAAACGACACCATAACTATCACAAGGATCATATCAATGTCCATATATCAATAACAACATCAACAATCAAACCAACTCGATAACAAGGATCATATCATACTCAATCTGGAATTCAACCTAGTATCATGATTCATCTCACCTAAATCGACCAATATAATTACCAAGATTCACAAATCCATCTTAGATCGGGTTAAACGAATCAACATCCTTATAATATGAAGAATCTTAACTAACATCCGAAACTCTTATCAAAATTCCATTGAATCTCATATAACATCATCATCTGATTATCCAACATGCTCCTCACATGTAATCATCATTAAAAACAAACAACTAACAAGGGATACGAATATTACCTGGATTAGATGAACCAAGAAGAAGAACACTTGAACTCCATTCCAAGAATCATGAGTAACTTGAAGAACAAGGCTTGAATCCATGCTCTCTATCTTAATCTTGTTAAAAATCACCACCTCACCGTGTTTGGGAAGATCAAGAACCTCCCAAAGCTCTCTCTATCGACTGAAGGAGAAAGAATGGACTAAATGCATCTCAAAACCCGTCTGTCCCCTTATATAGAATACATTACTAGCTCGCGCTAACATATCATGTTTAGCGTGCGCTACCGCCTTAACGTGCGTTAACTGACTTTGTTAGCGTGCGCTATTGCAGCCCAGAGGCTACTGCCTCGCTTCGTAAACTAGCTTACGTACGTAATGCCCATGCATTAACGTACGTAAAACATCATGTCTAGCGTACGCAAGTCCTTGCCCTTAGCGTGCGCTATCCGAAGTTGACTTACCACAGTATTCACCTACCACTCGTGCCCCCACATGCCGAAAGCATCCGCAATTTCCGGGATTCCTCTGACCGATCTGGAATTAGCGTGCGCTAACCATACGGTTTAGCGTGCGCTAGCTCTACATGACAAACACCCGCTGACCTTATCTGGACACGCGTCACAAGTGGCTGGGTCCACTCGCCGAAAGCCAAGATTCCCTGTCGGACGATCTGATATTAGCGTACGCTAACCATCCTTGGTAGCGTGCGCTAAATGCCGATAAACATCAACCCGGGCCTACCTGTCGGCTGCCTTCCGAACCTTTCCCAGAATGCCTTACGTACGTTAAGGATCCTCCTTAGCGTACGTAATGCAAACCTATTAGCGTACGCTTACTGCACCACGTAGCGTGCGCTAAGCATATTTCATAGCGTGCGCTAACGTGGCTGTACTTAGCCAATTCCAATTCTTCTCGTCCGTCTCGACATACTGGATACGTACACTCACATACTGAATATATATACTCAATCCAATAAAATTCTCATATGATAGACCCAATGTCAAAATTGAAATGACCGGATACACGATATTCTCAACTGTAATTGTCTCCCAAATACGTCAATTGTACCAATACTGACATCTCAGTCCCTTATTTATTTTATTCGTACTGTAGAGATTCCACGCTGTATAATATAACTCGAATAAAATAATCTCAAACAACAATAGTAGAAATTCCGGATATTACACAGTGCACCTTTGGATTGCTTTTTGTCTTTTCTTCTTGGGAGCCACACCACCTTCAAGTTTATCTTTTTTGTTGCTGCCGTATGGTAATTGATGGGGATAGATCAATTTAACTCCTTTTTCTCCTATTTATAATGTGTAGCATGAGTTTTATTTCTTCAAAACTTTTGGCCGTTTTTTACTTTTCTTGTAGGAATCTTTTATTTTCCCCTAGTTTTCGGCCGCCTTTTCCTTTAGAGTAGTTCCTTTCGGACAAGTCTATTCCTTGGATGGGAGATATTTTGTTGGGTCGATAATTATTCCGACTAAAAAATATAACAAATATCTGAAATAATGAATAAATTCTACTAGTGAATTAAATTACATTCATAAATCAATTGGTAGAAACCATCAAGTTGTGCTAAAATAAATATAATATAATTATGTATTTAGTGCATATAATTATGCAATATTTTCTACCGATCAAATCTCCCCAAACTTAAATCAATGCTTGTCCTCAAGCACAAAAATACCGGATGATTTGAAAAAAAATTAAAATATTTTAGCTCCTGAGGGTGTAATATCCGTACATTCTATTTTCAATAATTGTCATTTTAACGTTGTTGTTGCCCAAAATATTTATCCGAACATTAATACTGCTGGATGACGGACAACAAACAACAATTGCGGGAGCACTTCTGAGAGAAGATAAATAATACAAGATTTGCCGGGTTTGTTAGGCCCGGGCTTGAATGCTCTCGCGAGATGGTATTAATACGAATATTCGTGGATACAAGTATTAATGAGAGAAATCTAAATACAATGAGTGTAAAAAGACTCTCTTAATCCGGCTCTTGAGCGAAGCTCGGTGTTCTTCGTCCCTGCCGATAGTCTGCTCGAGGAGAAAGGCCGGGAGAAGTAAGACCGAATGATAGCTGTTGCCAAGAGTTGGAGATTAGCCCAGTGCTGTATATTGTTTCTGTATTGTGTGCTCGAATCGCGATATTGCCAGAGAGAGAATACAAATGCAGGGGGCCTTGTATATATAGGGGTAGCCGGGTCCTGTCCTTTGGCGGCCGATCGCCTGCCGGCCAATATAATAATGTGCCGATCGTCTGCCGGCCAATATTATAATGGGGCGATCTCCTGGGCTGTCGGGCTCAAGTCCAAGGAAGTGGCTGGCAGTCCGTATAAAGTCCAATGCAGTGGCTGGCGCCAGCTGGGCGGTCCAATAAGGAGCCGGACGCGCGTCGAGTCGATCCACAATGCGGCCCTACTGACAGCTTTCGGCGGCTTGTCGGCTGGTGGAGAGATTCTGCCAGGCTGTGGTCAATGGCCCGAGATTCGCGGATCTTGTCTCGGCCTTTGCACGTGGTGCCAGTCTTGAGGTTCGGCCCTTGCCGACTGGATGGCCATCGGTGCTGACCGACATGAGGCGGTCGTCTCTAGCTGATCATCAGAGGTTGCCATCGGCCAGATGCGGAGGGTCGGCATTCGGTCGGTCACCAAGGGTCGATCGGCAGATGCTGAGAGAGGGTCGTCCGATTGTCGGTCGCCAGGAGTCGGTCGGCAGGTGCCGAGAGACGATCGTCTTGATGTCGATCGCTCGACACCGGGATTCTCCCTGGGACCTTCGGTTGGCCGATAAAGCGTGTCCGCTGGGTTAAGGCTCGGTCGCCTAGTCACTGGTCGGCAGATCTGCCTTGGCCGCTTGGCAGTGACTCGGTCGCCCGACCTCCGAGGCGATCGCCGGTCGGAAGGTGTTAATTCTTGACACAACAATTGCCCCCCAGTTTGCTCTTATGTTGAAGACATGGGGCGAGGTGGTTCTTGCTGGCGATCGTGTAAGGATGAGGACGGGTGATCTGAGCTGATTTAGGATTCTGACTTGGGCTATCATAGTCGATTGGCTAGCTATCTTTCGGTCTTGTACCTGCAAAAACAACATTGGCCGATCCCCCTCTGGAACTTGGTGGTTTCGCTTTGTTTGAGGAATCGTGCACAGTCGCGGAGATCGATGGACCGACTCCATGACCGTGTCTTGGTGCGCGAAGACATTGAGTGTCTCGTGACTCACTTTATTATGAGGGTCCTCTGTTAGGCTGCGCCTCGCCTCGTATTTAAACGAAGGGCGTGCGGTCTCGGTCTAGAAGAGCCCTTGCGCGGGGCAGCGTCGGATGAATCAACTCCACGCCCGCGGCTTGTTAGCTCTGCTTCCACCTCGGCCAGCCATGGAGATGGCCGACCTCGACGGTGTACGTTGAGACGGGTTTGTGGCATGGGTCCACTGATTAATGTTGGAGAGCCCTCAGACTACGCCGGCCTCGTATTTAAACGAAGGGCAGGCGATCTCGGCCGAAAGGGACCTTGCATGGCAGAAGCAGCCGGTTCCATCGACTGCCAGGACCATGGCTTTATGATGTGCGGTGGAGGCGATCTTATGCCTTAGTCCGTCATGTTATATGCTGGACTGTAGATGGCGATCGTGTCCACCGGGTTGCTGATGATGTAGCGCGATGATCGGGGATCGGCCGGAAGACTGGCGATCGTCGCTCGGCAGCCGATCACTTTATTTGTAAGTGAATTTCGGCGATCGGGCGGGAGTTGGTCCCTCGTTTAGAATGTTGGACTGTATGCGGTGAGCGAGTCCTCCGGCTCTTCTGGATAGTAGCGATCGGGCTGGAAGACTGGAGGTCGTCGCTCGGGCTGGGAGACTGGAGGTCGTCGCTCGGGCGCCGGTCGCGGTACTCCTAGGCTAAGAAGAAGCCTTTGCCTGGACAGGAAATTTGCGGCTCTAGCCCGGAAGGCTGCGTAGGTCGTCGGTAGGGTCTTCGTGAGATGCCTGAACATAGGCGAGAAGCCCTGAAAACCTCCTAGGACCGCGTAGAGGGCGGTCTCATCGCTTACGGGCTCGCCATTGAGGATGATCACGTCTACCCGGTCGATGTAGTCCGAGTCGGACTCTTCTTCTCCCTGCTTGATTTGCATCATGCGAAAGCGACCTTCTGGCCGGACGACCCTGGTGGCGAAGTATTCCGTGAAGACGTGCGCCAGCTCGTCAAAGGAGCCAATGGACCGAGGTGGCAATGAGGTGTACCACCGGTGGTCGATGTCGTCCAGCGTCAGAGGGAACATTCGGCACCTGGTCGCGTCCGATGCCCCACACCCGGTCATGTAGATGCTGAACTTGTGCAGGTGTGTTTGGGGGTCCGATCGCCCCTCGTACACGGGTGTCTTAGGAGGAGCGATCTTGTGCTGCACGGGGGCGAGCTCGATGTCGATCGCGAGCGGCTCGCTCGGCTCGGCGATCGTCTTCATGGCGCCTGCCCCGGATTGCAGGAGCGCCTTCACGTCGTCGAGATGACGTTGCAATGCGGCAATCGCCGCGGCTCGGCTGCTTGTGGATCGGCTTTGGGAGTGGGGGCCGAGGCGATCGTGTACCGATCTCCGGACTCCGCTGCTGCCGACCTCGGGAATTTGGCGAGCGGGAGCCAGGCGGCTGGATTGTCTTCTGGGAGCCGGATAGGCCGAGCTCCTGGTGAGGGACTCAAACTCCGTCGTCTCGTAGCTGGGGCCGGACTGCCCCGGTCGCCAGGTCGGGTCACTGCCCAGGCGATCGAAGACAGAGGTGCCCCGGCTGCCGAGCGCCTCTTCTTGCGGGCGAGAGCCTCCTGGCGATCGCTCGGCCAGTAATGCCTTGAGCTTCCGCTTGGACTTCCGGCGGGAGATCGAGGGGGTGATAGCAGGAGGCGCGTCGAGAGCACTCCATCGCTCTTGAAGGACGGCTATGGCCTCTTCGATCTGTTCATTGGTTCGGAACTGATCGAGCGAGAGGCTCGGGCCGCCGTCCCGGGACGGGATCGAGCGTCTCTGACCGCGGCGGCTACCTTCCACCATCGGCTGCGGCTCGGGCCCAGGGCCAGGCAGAGTCAGCCGGGCAGTCGGCGGCTTTCTTCGATGCGGAGGCGGAAGACATGATTTACGAAGGATTTCTTTGAAGTGCGGTGAGTGTCACTTCAAGTATACTTGAGAAGTGAGTGTTCTTCGGGACGGTAGGTATAAAAATTCGAGGGTTGGATGCCCTCCTTATAGCGCCAATTGTTGTTGCCCAAAATATTTATCCGAAGATTAATACTGCTGGATGACGGACAACAAACAACAATTGCGGGAGCACTTCCGAGAGAAGATAAATAATACAAGATTTGCCGGGTTTGTTAGGCCCGGGCTTGAATGCTCTCGCGAGATGGTATTAATACGAATATTCGTGGATACAAGTATTAATGAGAGAAATCTAAATACAATGAGTGTAAAAAGACTCTGTTAATCCGGCTCTTGAGCGAAGCTCGGTGTTCTTCGTCCCTGCCGATAGTCTGCTCGAGGAGAAAGGCCGGGAGAAGTAAGACCGAATGATAGTTGTTGCCAAGAGTTGGAGATTAGCCAAGTGCTATATATTGTTTCTGTATTGTGTGCTCGAATCGCGATATTTCCAGAGAGAGAATACAAATGCAGGGGGCCTTGTATATATAGGGGTAGCCGGGTCCTGTCCTTTGGCGGCCGATCGCCTGCCGGCCAATATAATAATGTGCCGATCGTCTGCCGGCCAATATTATAATGGGGCGATCTCCTGGGCTGTCGGGCTCAAGTCCAAGGAAGTGGCTGGCAGTCCGTATAAAGTCCAATGCAGTGGCTGGCGCCAGCTGGGCGGTCCAATAAGGAGCCAGCACGCGTCCGGAGTCAGTCACAATGCGGCCCTACTGACAGCTTTCGGCGGCTTGTCGGCTGGTGGAGAGATTCTGCCAGGCTGTGGTCAATGGCCCGAGATTCGCGGATCTTGTCTCGGCCTTTGCACGTGGTGCCACTCTTGAGGTTCGGCCCTTGCCGACTAGATGGCCATCGGTGCTGACCGACATGAGGCGGTCGTCTCTAGCTGATCATCAGAGGTTGCCATCGGCCAGATGCGGAGGTTCGGCATTCGGTCGGTCACCAAGGGTCGATCGGCAGATGCCGAGAGAGGGTCGTCCGATTGTCAGTCGCCAGGAGTCGGTCGGCAGGTGCCGAGAGACGATCGTCTTGATGTCGATCGCTCGGCACCGGGATTCTCCCTGGGACCTTCGGTTGGCCGATAAAGCTTGTCCGCTGGGTTAAGGCTCGGTCGCCTGGTCACTGGTCGGCAGATCTGCCTTGGCCGCTTGGCAGTGACTCGGTCGCCCGACCTCCGAGGCGATCGCCGGTCGGAAGGTGTTAATTCTTGACACAACAAATGTCGTGGAATTGTTGTTGGAGCAAAATCGGTATTTGCGTCGTTGTGCGGAAGCGTAAATATAACGTGCAGAAATTTAAACGACAAACGGATTTATAGAGGTTCGGCTATTAACGAAGCCTACGTCCTCTCTCTGGGTATCTTTTTCTATAGGATAAAGATCAAAACCTATGCACCTATCTTCTATCGGTCGAGAGATAACCGTTACAATCACGTCTTCTATTGGTCCGTGATAAACCACTCGTACTTGTCTTTGTGTCGGTCCAAGTTAAACCATTTTCCTTTTCTATTGGACAAGGAATCAACCATTCTAGCTTTCTATCGGTACTAGATAAACCTCACTAAGATAGTGATTGTGATTCTAACAATGCCGGATCCTTGATCCTAATAACACCGAATCCAATCGTATCTTTTCTTTTTCCTCTCGTGTATATGTTGAATGTATAAACACTCAAACTAACAAAAAAAGCTCAATATCACAACAACAATATAATGTATATGAATATAAGATCAATGTCTTGATTGCTTGAAGTGGTTGTATGGTTTGATACCAAGAATGTGGTATTTATAGCCTTCTTCATCAAACTAGCCGTTGCTGACTTTTGGCTTGCTAGCGTGCGCTAGCTCTTCTTCTTAGCGTGCGCTATCGCGCATTTTCCCTGTAGCATACGTTATGCCTTCATGTTACGTACGTTAACGTCTTCCAGTTTCAGCCCAGTGGCTACTGTCCGTGACTGTCAGCGTGCACTAATCTTGCATCATTGCATGCGTCATATATCCGTTTATACTTTTTGACTTTGCATCAGATTATTCCCAACGGATTGATTGACTTGAATTCAAACTGATATTTAGCCTGCGCTAAATATCATCTGTTCCGTGCGCTAAGCTTACTTCACTGCATACGTCATTCTCTGTTTGAATATCTTCACAATGGTAATATGGACTCGATAGCGTGCATTAGTAAACATGTGTAGCATGCATTATCTTCATCAGATGACTTCACTTTAGGTAACTTCGAACTCGTCTGATCTGCAGTCGGGACACGTTAGCGTGCGCTAACTTATATGTCTAGCGTGCGCTAGCTTTGTATTTGTCCAGCTTTTTGCGTCTTCGTCTGCTTTGTTGATTTGCTTCGCCTCTATATTGTTTTGTTTTGTTTAGCAACTTTAATCATCAAAACATTATTTATGAATATGTGGAATTAATATTCCAACAATCGGCCCTTTTTGATGATTACAAAACAACTCTTGAATTGGATAAACCTGCAAAATAAAAATATATATATTTGTACGTTTTAAAGTTTTCGGCTTTGATCGTTTCGTTAGTTTCACCCATTTTCTTTTTCTGTTATTTTCGACTTCTCCTTTATTTTTCAACTCCTTCGTTTCTCCCCCTTTTTTTATGATTTCTTCTTCCTTTTCGACTTTTTTGATTTTTATTATTATTTTCCTCCTTTTTAATTTTTATTTTTCTCGACATATCTTTCATGATGCTTTTTATCCGATTCAACTTCTTCCCCCCTTTTTGTATTCAGCAAAAAGTGTAAAAAAATATAGAGGATACCAATTATTGAATATGCATGATACTAATTGATGAATCTATTTATGCATAAATAGGAAATAGCTCCCCCTGAAAATATTATCTCACCTTTGTAAAATATCAATTTGTTAAAATTAATTTTTGGGGATCCAACCGATAGTTGGTTTTTGTTTGGAAACATAGACGATATTTGGAATAAACGTTTCTTTGGGAATCCAAATTTTCTTAGTTTTTTTAAAATTTGAAATATGATGCCTAAATTTTAAACATTTGTCGCAACGGGGTATTTTAAGATTTATGGATTCATTTCTGGAACGTGGTTTGAATCCCAACCCCTCTTTATTTAACGTGTATTTTTGAACCGAGAGCATATTTTCAAATTTCTCGTTTCTGAGAGAGAATTTCTTCGTTAAATTTTTTAACTCGGTTTGAACTTTAACAAGATCATCCTTTAAAATATTTTTATTTCATGCATTTAGAATGATCGATCTCAACAAATTTCCCTTTTTCAAGAATTTTGGATTTTTCATTTTCCAATGATTTGTATTTAGATTTAAGGGATTTAATCTCATTTAAAGCATTTTGATAGTCCGTATGTAATAATTCGAATGCTTCAAAAAGTTCATCGTAAGAATTACTTACTTGGCTTTCGACGTCGCTATCGTCGAATGAACTCCGGGCCATAAATGCAAGGTTATTTTGATCGATGAAATCATCATCAATATCTTCGTCACTCCATGTTGCAATTAAAACCTCCTTGGGTTTTACACGACAATTCTTTGCAAAGTGGCCTCGTTTACCACATAATCGACAAGTGTTGTCGAATTTCTTAGATTCGCCCTTTTGGATGTCTTGTTTTCTCCGGTTTAATAAGTATTTGAACTTGTTAATATTCTTGGCATAATATGCCGATTCTTCGTCGCTTTCATCCACTGGGATTTCTTCCTTAGATCTTGACATCTTAGCCTTCATGGCTATCGATCGTTCCTTCAGCTTTGGTTTGGCATTCCGAGATTTTAGAACAATCTCGTAGTTGATAAGAGAACCAACGAGAGCACTAAAATCAAGATTATTTAAATCTTTAGATTCCATTATCGCCATCACCGTACCGTGCCATTCTCGAGGTAGTTATCGGAGAATTTTCTTTACTTTCTCACTACTTGAAAGTGGTTTTCCGAAACATGCTAATCCATTTCTGATGACGGAAAATCGGTCGAGCATTATAGTGATGGATTCGTCGTCCTTCATTTGGAATAACTCATAATTGTGAAGGAGCATGTTTATTTTCGTCTCCTTGACTTGAGACGTACCTTCGTGTGTTACCTCAAGCATTTTACAAATTTCTTTGGCACTATCACACAATGATATCCGGTTGTGTTCTTCCGGATTTAAGGCACAATATAGGAGTTGAGTTGCCTTGCAATTATAATGATCATTTATCCAATCTGCATCGTCATATTCTTCAAAAGATTTAAGCGTACCGTCAGATTTAAGAGGAATTTTCGGACCAAGGCATATCACCTTCCAAAGATCGATGTCATATGTTCGGATGAATATTGATATCTTTTTCTTCCATGTCATGAAGTTTGAGCCATCCAAAAATAGTGGCCGGTTAAGAGCGAGGCCTTCGACTGGAGCAATTTGGAATGCCATTTGGATTTTCTCCTTGGATGTTAAGCCGCTTATTGGAGGTACCGCTCCGATACTAATTGTTGGAGCAAAATCGGTATTTGTGCCGTTGTGCGGAAGCGTAAATATAAAGTACGGAAATTTAAACGACACACGGATTTATAGAGGTTCGGCTATTAACGAAGCCTACGTCCTCTCTCTGGGTATCTTTTTCTATAGAATAAAGATCAAAACCTCTGCACCTCTCTTCTATCGGTCGAGGGATAACCGTTACAATCATGTCTTCTATTGGTCCGTGATAAACCACTCGTACTTGTCTTTGTGTCGGTCCAAGTTAAACCGTTTTCCTTTTCTATTGGACAAGGAATCAACCACTCTAGCTTTCTGTCGGTACTAGATAAACCTCACTAAGATAGCGATTGCGATTCTAACAATGCCGGATCCTTGATCCTAATAACACCGAATCCAATCGTATCTTTTCTTTTTCCTCTCGTGTATATGTTGAATGTATAAATACTCAAACTAATAAAATAAGCTCAATATCACAACAACAATATAATGTATATGAATATAAGATCAATGTCTTGATTGCTTGAAGTTGTTGTATGGTTTGATACCAAGGATGTGGTATTTATAGCCTTCTTCATCAAACTATCCGTTGCTGACTTTTGACTTGCTAGCGTGCGCTATCGCGCATTTTGCCTGTAGCGTACATTATGCCTTCGTGTTACGTACGTTAACGTCTTCTAGTTTCAGTCCAGTGGCTACTGTCCATGACTGTTAGCGTGCGCTAATACTTCCCCGTAGCGTGCGCTAATCTTGCATCATTGCATGTGTCATATATCCATTTATACTTTTTGACTTTGCATCAGATTCTTCCCAATTGATTGATTGAATTGAATTTAAACTGATATTTAACGTGCGCTAAATATCATCTGTTGCATGCGCTAAGATTACTTCACTGCATACGTTATTCTCTGTTTGAATATCTTCATGACAGTAATATGGAATCGATAGCGTGCGTTAGTAAACATGTGTAGCGTGCGCTATCTTCATCAGATGACTTCACTTCAGGTAACTTCGAACTTGTCTGATCTGCAGTCGGGACTCGTTAGCGTGCGGTAACATATATGTCTAGCGTGAGCTAGCTTTTTATTTTGTCCAGCTTTTTGCGTCTTCGTCTACTTCGTTGATTTGCTTCGCCTCTATGTTGTTTTGTTTTGTTTAGCAACTTTAATCATCAAAACATTATTTATAAATATGTGGAATAAATATTCCAACAATTGTGTTGTAATCTTTCCAGATACTGATGATTAATTTGTGTGTCTGTATTCCATATTATTAGATAGTGGAATCACGTGTTACTTGGAGCGTTCTTGCACAGCCGTCAAGGAGAGCGACCACCTTGAGAGAGCGACTACTCTCCTGACTAACTATACGAGAGGAGCGAGCGGTCTCCTTGCCTAAGCGGCCGCTATGGCCGAGTTCTCACATAGGGTAAGCGATCGCTTCGAGTAAGCGACCGTTTTCTTGGTTAGCTATCAGGTAGAGGAGAGCGAGAGCCTTGTTTAAGCGGCCGCTCTGGCAAAGTTATCACACAAGGTAAGCAATCACTTCAAGTAAGCGACTGCCGTCTTGACCTTCTGAAGAAGGGCGAGTGCTCTCGCAACGATCTCCTTGTCTAAGTGATAGCTTTGGCCAAGTTCTTATATATAGGACAGAAGAGTCCATTTTTCGTCATTTTTTTCATTTTGCTTTTTCTCCTTCGGCGACCTAGGCGACTCCAATCATGAGAAAGTGGAAATCTCGGCCAGATATCCTTATATATTAACATCTTTCAACTCCTAGCATGGATCTAGAAACCTTCTAACGTCTTTCACCGACCGATCTAAGGTAAATTCCTTAGAACCCTAGTTTGAGAAATTTTTGGGGATTTTTCTTAGAACCGTCGCATTAATCCATTTTAAGCTTAATATACTTGAAATTATGATGTATCTACCCCCGTACTCACGTTTACCTTATGATTATACGAATGTTTTGTGCATTACTTGAAGTGGAGAGGGTTTAGTTGATTTATAAACTCTATGTGAATACTTTGAAGATTAATGAATCGTAAAAATGGGGGTTTCGGGAGTCTTGCTTGAGAATTGAGTATTGATGATTGATTATAGTATTTCTACGAATCGTTTAGGCCCGGAAGTGCGTCTTGGTCCTCCCGAGCTTGAATATCATTTTCACTCTAGTTCTAATGTCTCAAGGGTAAGTATGTGTTTATGATTGTACATTCTCGACTTTGTATGTAAGGTATATGAATTGTGTGATTGTATATATATATTCACTCTAGGACGGACCGACAGGTCCTCGGAGGGTTCCATTGCCTTTGGTACAGTTCCGCGAATATTTTTGGGTTAATCACTCTGGGAGGGTCCGACGGGGCCTTGGAGGGTTCCGCTGCCTTAGGTGCGGTACCATAGTTAATCATGTATGTATTGAAATGAAATGCTATGAGATTTAGTTATTCCCCAAAACTAGTCTTGAGTTTGATGAAATGAGGATTATGTTTACATTATTGTCGAGAAGTATTGTGTTTCGTATTCGATATACTTGTACTAGATATTCGATGGCTAACCCCATTTAGGGGAAATACCTTTAATGTAATTCAGGATCCAGGAGAGTGGATAGACGAGTACTGTGTCAGCCCAAAGATGATGGGCAAGAGTGAGGTCTTGTCCATGTTTGTATTTTATACTTCATCCATTCGGTATTATTGTACCTGGAATGGTTATGAACACTCGAGTAGTGGTTCAAATGTTCTTGATGTTTTGGCCTGTGTTGCCCTGGGTTTTAAATTCGCGATGTATTGTATTCTGTCGAATTGATTATTACATTGGTGTCATTTTTATTGCCTTCCACTGGATTGTGTCCAGACCTTATTGGTCAAAATTTATGGTTACGCGTATGTATATCCTAGTGGGTCCCATAGAGGGGTTCCCGGCACTGTAATATAGGTTTATGTTGGTATCAAAGCTTAGGTTTATGGATATGGTATCAGAGCCCAGGTTTATGGATACCTGGGCTGTCCATCTTTTTGGGTCGAATTGAGTTATCGTTTGAATACAGCATCACTACATTGCCATCACCTCGGTGCGACCGATACTAATAAGTCCTTTTACTCTTCTTATTTTTTCCTAATTGCTTCGCTTTTGATTTGGTATTCTTGGGAATCGGTCACCTTGATGAAGGGCGATTTGATTTATACTTATGTGCTTTGTGTGTCCTTCAGAATGTATGTTGACAGGGGACGAGGTCGAGGACACGGCCGCGGGCACGGGATAGGGTGTGGCGCAGCCGTTTCCCTCAGTTCCATTGTGGAGTCGGCTACCCCTAGTTTATCTAATTTGGTGCATCCAGATACCCAGAGTCAGCATGACCAGTCGACCGGTCAAGGGAATAATGCACATGTTGGGGTTACAAATGTTCTTCAACAATTTGCAAATCAGATGACTATCCTGGACCAAGCTATTCAACTGAATAATCCTAATCCGACAGTGGATGTTTTATTCCAGAATGTGGTGCGTATGCATCCTCCACAGTTCAGTGGTGCTATCAACCCAGCGGGTTGGGAAAGCTGGCTATTTGAACTGGAGAAAGTGTTTGAAGCGGTTGACTATCCGGAAATGAGGAAGGTACCTATTGCTCAGTACTTTCTTGCTAAGGAAGCCGCGACTTGGTGGAAATCTATTAAACAGCAAGATCATGCTGCTACATGGGACGAATTTAAAGATCGGCTGGAGGCTGAGTTTTGTCATTGGCTAGTGCAAGAAAGTAGGATCCGAGCCTTTTTCGAAGCTAAGCCACAGAACATTCCAGTCTCACAGGTGATAGTGGAATACAACCAACAACTGAATCATGTGAAAAATCAGGTGCGTGATGAGCGTGACAAGATCCGCCATTTTGACATGCGAATGAATATGGATTTACGGCGTTATATAGCCGGGCTTGCTTGCACTATTCTGAAAGAATACCAAGACAGGGCCTTGGCATATGACATGTTGTGTTGCAACAATAACACCACAGACGAGCCGAAGAAGCAAAAGACCACCGATAATTTTTCTGGCTCTAAGAACGTCAACTTCCAGAGACCTTAGTTGGCTAACCGTTCTATCGGGAAATCGTCACGTTCTTTTAAAGGGAAAAGAGCTTTCGTTCTACTTCAGGCACCTTAACTTGCCCGGTGACCTATTTTAATTGTGGTAATCCAGGCCACATCAATATGGAGTGCAACTTCCCACCTCTGAAATGTCACACTTGTGGAAACAGGGCAGTTTATTGCCCCGAACAAGATCAGACTTTGGATACTCAGGCTTCTGCCCCAGCATATAGGGATCAGAGTATGAGTCAACGACAATCACCTAGCCAGTCACAGCAGGGTTACGGTAGATGCCGGGAAAGGGGTCAGACCGTTAGAGAGAGAGATTTTAGCATTGGTTCGACACACCCACGAGTTTATGAGATGCGTCGAGTAGATGAACCCGATGCGGCGGTGGCCCCAGGTACCATTTATATTCTATGTCATCCAGTTCGAGCACTTTTTGATTCTAGTGCTACATATTCTTTCATCTCCTTGGATTGTGTATGCCGTTTGAATATAAATTGTATGACTGCTTGCGATCCTTTCATTATGAAACTGCCTAATGGGGATAGAATCGTGGGGAATCGGGAGATTAGACATTATCCGGTGAGCATAGCAGGTGTTGTTTGGTTATCAAATTTGATTGTGGTTGATATCGAGGGCGAGGATATGATCCTCGGTGAGGACTGGCTTGAGAGTCACCAAGTGATTATGAATTACCGCACTAAGGTTATCACTATGATGACCAAAGATGGTTCCAAGTACTCATATATGGGACGTAAATCGGGCCAACCTAAGTTGCTTATCAGCACCATGAAGACCGCAAAACTCTTGAAAAAAATTTGCACGGGCTATTGGTGTTATGCTCTAAAGTCGGGAGGGAATGTAGTCAATTTATCTTCGATTCCAGTTGTTAATGAGTATCCAGACGTTTTTCCAGACGATCTTCCAAGGCAACTTATCGTATGGCACCTTCAGAGAAAGGGTACATTAGACCGAGCGCTTCGCCTTGGGGCGCACATATTCTTTTTATGAGAAAGAATGGTGGTTCACTATGTTTATGCATCGATTACCATGAGCTAAACAAAGTGACCATCAAGAAAAAGTATCCATTGCCTCATATAGATAATTTATTTGATGAATTGCAGGGAGCCGCAGTATTCTCAAAAATTGATTTGAGGTCAGGGTACTACCAGCTCCGAGTGAAAGAGTCCGACGTTCTGATAACCGCTTTTCGTACGAGATACGGACATTATGAATTTCTGGTCATGCCTTTTGGACTGACTAATGCACCGGCAGTATTCATGCAGTTAATGACCAAGATATTTATTGAATACCTTGACAAATGCATGGTCGTCTTTATTGACGATATCTTGAATTATTCTCGAGATGAGAAGGAGCATGCTCAACACTTACGTTTGATACTAGATGTCTTGAGAGCCGATCACCTTTATGAAAAATTCTCAAAATGTGAGTTCTGGCTGAAGGAAGTTATGTTTCTCGGCCATGTGGTTTCGGCCGAAGGGGTTCGTGTGGAGCTGCAGAAGATTGAGGCAGTGCTAGATTCGGCTCCGCTTAATAATGTTAAGGAATTTCGTAGTTTTTTGGTCTTGATGGGTATTACCATCGGTTTGTCAAGAGGTTCTCGAAACTCGCTCGGCTGCTTACGCAATTACTTCAGAAGACATAAAAGTTTGTTTGGACTGCTGAGAGACAGTAGAGCTTCGATGAACTGAAGAGGCATTTGACTTCAGCGCCGATCTTAGCTCTACCACAGGGTGGTGAAGGATTTGCATTTTATAGTGACGCTTTAGGATAAGGGCTTGGATGTGTGCTTATGCAGCATGACAAAATGATAGCCTTTACATCACGGCAGTTGAAGCCGTATGAAATGAACTATCCTACTCATGATTTGGAATTGGCCGCAATTGTTTTCGCACTTAAGATTTGGCGGCATTATTTGTATGGCTCTTCATGTCGGATTTATACCGATCACAAGAGTTTGAAGTACATTTTCAGTCACAGAGAGTTCAATATGAGGCAACGATGTTGGTTGGAATTGATTAAGTACTTTGATTCGGAAATTCTTTACCATCCAGGGAAGGCCAATGTCGTCGCGGACGCTTTGAGCAGCAAACTAGCATCACTTCATATGCTTGAGATTCTTACACCGTAGACGAAGATTCATCAGAAATTGATCGAACAGGGTATAGAAGTTTGGCTTCAGAGAGTGCAAGGACAGTTGTGTACCCTCGAAATTACTTCATCCTTGGTTTATGACATCAAAGGGAAATAGTGGAGTGACCCGGTGATTTCTCAACTGAAGGAAGATGTAATTAAAGGAAAAGCCCCTGACTTTATAGTCCATGAGAATAGTATTTTGAGATTTCAGGGCAGGCTTTGTGTGTTAGGAGTATACTCTCGAATGCCACTCAGAGGATCTTGAGTGAGGGCATTGTACTTATTATTATGTATTTCATTATAATTAGGCAATGTATGTTTCTTTATTTACTGGTAGTTACTGGCGTTCCTGACTCGTAAATATACATATAGAAACTAGTCCATGTATTTGAGAGCAAAACATTCCACTCCTTATTGGATAAGGGGGTCGGCACTGGAAATGTTTATAGCTCAGATACTTGATCGTTCGCAAGTCGATGAAACTTGAATGGGCATTAAGTTTATGTGAAGACTTGTATGACGTGTTCTTTGACATGGAGAGTGCCTATCGAACACTAATAGTTAGTGGGATCACACGTTATAGGTATGCTATTTGGATTAGTATACTCGAACCAACTCAACCTCAATTTATCACACATATTTCACTCCAGGACAGTCAATGACGGAATCGAAAGGTTGTGATAGGTATTCGTGAACCTTCGACATGAGGATTTAGTAGGGATGTGCTTGTGACGTCAAGATTTTCATTAGTGTAGTTCGACCTTGTAAACCGGAAGGCGGGGGTCAACCTCGACGTGCATCTTGACGGGCATGTAGCAGGTCCTACTGAATACCAAGATATAATTCTTTCTCCCGTTAGTGAACGGGTTATATGTCCTATGCGGTTATTGGCAGATGAGATCATAAGTCATTGGCCAATGCATTAGAGCTAGTTGTATTGGATACACGAGAGCTCGATGATCTCGATTTGCATTAACACATGCTAGAGTCAAGTACAGATAGGGTTTGACTGACCGTGACCCTATATCTTGATCGGGACATTTGAAAGAAGGGTTTATACGTTTACTGATATTCACGACAGAATGGTTCGTGAATGATCCCAATCATTCGTTCTCAGTTGGGGTACAGTGTAGGCCGCCAGGCTGGCGAGGTGGTGCTACTACACTTTGGTTCCTCTCATTGCTGACTGAGACGGACCTACCGAGTCGCTTATTAGGATTGACAATGGAATAAATCAAGCTTATTCTCTCATTATGAATATTAGATATTGGATATCTAAAATTGGAACATTGGATGTTTAAATTGATTTATTGGATAAATTAATTTACGGGCTAATGAATTAAATAAATTACTGGGTGATAAATTTAATTCATGAATATAATTATTTCTTGGAGAAATTAATTATGTTATTATGTATTTGATATGATTAATTAATTGGATTAATTAATCAATATAAATACATCGAAATGGAATCGGAGTTTATTTGTTTGGACCCATGGGAGTCCGAAACGGACCGAACTCGTACGACTCCTTCTAGATGGCCGCCCCCCATTTCCACCTACCTTCCACTTAGTCTTTGTTTCCATTTTATAGTGGATGACAATGACTTTGTTGGAATCTCTCATGTGAGATGAGTTGTTGGTAGTGTATTATATATGATGAAGACTTGACTAAAATTCTCGTATCTTTTGAGCACATTCATGGTTCTTGCAAGGAGATAGAAAGAGAGAAAAACTATTTTTCTCATAGAGTTCATCTTCTTCTTCATATCATTTCTTGGTTGTTCTTGGAAAAAATCAAGAGATTTATTGAGAGTGTGAGTTATACACTTAGAGTGCTATAATCACAATTAAAAGCTTCATCACTTAGCTCTAGCCGTATTCTTAGAGGATAGCAAGGTGATCGTCGTTCCGATCGTTTCTCCAGCGAGTGACAAGTAGAGACGCGGTGTTTTCGGCGTTGGATCATCCAAGAGCTTGGAGTGGATTGGATCGTAAGGAAAGCAATCTAAAGCTTGGGGAATAGCTTAAGAGAAGGAATCCATTTAATCAACGGACTACAACGGTGAGTTTCTATATCTCTTGTGTTTCGTATAATATTCGTATATACGTAGCTCGATCGTATTCGGAGTGAATTAATTATCATTTTACCGCTTCATTTGGGCCTTCGATTTAGGCACCAAATTCCAACAGTGGTATCGGAGTGTAGGTCTTGCGATCGTATATACGATATTGGCATTTGGAATGCTTGATTAGATGGTGAATTATTTGAAATCATTTATAGTCATAATCGTTGTATATGTTTTTCATTCGTAATAGTTGTATTTTTTGTAAGTTTATGTCTAAATATAAATCTTTAATTTCTGGAAAATATGATTTATATTGAAGTTATGATGTTGAAAAATATTGATATTTGATATCCGGTCGAAAATCGAGCTCCGAATCGCCGTCGGACGACTTTTCGGACAACGGGTAGGAAGCTGGCGGGCTGACCCGACCGTGTCAGGCGACATGGGCCGTGCCAGCCGGCCAGTCTCGGCAGACTATCGGGACGACCCGACCGTGTCAGGCGACACGGGCCGTGTCTGGCCGGCAGGCTGTCGGGACGACCTGACCGTGTCATTTGGACACGACCGAGTCTGGCAGGATAGTCTAGGACACTGTCGGCATGATCCGACCGTGTCAGGCGACACGGGCCATGTTTGGCCAGCAGACTGCCGATAGTGTCTCGGCCGTGGCAGGCCAGTTTCGTCCCGGCTCGATTTTTTCGTGTATTCTTGAAAATTAATCTCCCGCATGTTAAATTGGATTTTATATGATTAAAATGATTTATGGTATTTCATTTTATAAGGGAAATTTGATTAATTGGAATATTTATGGGTGACCGAATTATTTGAATGTTTTTCATATTACCGGTTGTGTGAATCGATTGGATCGGTTCGTATTGTTGATTGGATCAATGTATCTCTACGCTTTCCGTTTATATAGTATTTATTGGATGAATGCTTTTGCATGGGGACGTGGTTCATGGACTTAGTTTTGAATTGTTCGTTTTATTCGATTGGGTTGTAAAGGCCATTTTGAACCTATTTATTTTACTAGAAATATTTGTATCTAGGATGCAATTTTTCAATGTAAAATTTATATGTAATGACGAAGACCAGAGGAA
The DNA here is from genome assembly GCA_033398695.1 of Orobanche coerulescens. NCBI lineage: Eukaryota > Viridiplantae > Streptophyta > Magnoliopsida > Lamiales > Orobanchaceae > Orobanche > Orobanche coerulescens. Next base: position 50,386 of record JAWKAU010000106.1, on the reverse strand, counting down.
GATCCTTTTCTAGAAGATGAAGATTCAAGACGAAGACTTGTAATTAGATTACAGAGTTTTTATTTCTAGGAACGGTCTATGAACTACATGTTGGTAGCAACTAGGTTGTGAATGGTTGTTCATATTGTATGAATGCACAAACGCGCTTAAAATGATTAATGTGCAAAGTGTAACTTTAATCGCGAAAATTTTCCCACACCAAATTATTAAGTTTATAAGGTTTCAAGGTTTTCCTTCCCTCCATCGAGCTTTCGGGAAATTGAAATCCAAACCGGATGTGCTATGCTTCCGAGTTATCGGGATAGTCATTCGGGGAGGACGGATAAATTACCGGGAGCGCATTGGATGCCTTCCATTGGAGCAAATTTTATCCCTAGAAACCTGATAGGTTGCCGGATAAGATTCAATTGTGAAACTGATTTGCGTTGATGGTATAAACTTAACTTGTTCACGAACCACAGAAACTGTATAGGTTGAGGGGAGTGAACAAGGGGAAAAACAAGATCGAATCATCCATTAGATGGGTTGGTGTTGGACATCACTTTATGAAAATTAATAGAGTAGAAACCTATTCGGTTGCCCTCTATTAAGATTTATAAAGAACTCGATAGCCACTATGAAGTAGAGCGAACGATACTTCCGGATTTCACATTGGAGTGTGTTATTCCGATAAAAATAGTGGGAGTTGGGTAACAAGAATAGAAAAGACCTTAATTCTTTACTCAGATCATAATTGAATGAGTCACTAATTAATCTGTCGTACTTAATGCAGACATTACTCTCAATATGACAATGAACCCACTCGCAATTCTACTCGAAAAGAACACCTTAATGGACCTAACTTTGTGGATTGGCTCCGCAATCTGATGATAGTTCTCAGTATAGAGGCACTGGGATACGTCTTGGAGACGGACATTCCGGCACCTCCGGTGTGGACAAGAGCCAATCAGGAAGAGATTGAAAACCACGAAAAGTAGGTTAAGGATAACGTGAAAGTCTATGCATATATGATGGCTTCCATGTCTAATGAGCTTCAGAGAGCTCATGAGAAAATGACTTCTGCTAGGCAGATTCTATCTCACTTAACCAAGCTTTATGGCGAACACAGTCGAACTGCTGGATATGAGATATCCAAGCAACTGTTCGGTGCAAGGATGAAGGAAGATGAGAAGGTTGGGGACCACGTCCTCAAAATAATATCCATGATCGAGAGATTGGAGGCTCTTGATTTTAAGATGGATACTTCTCTTCAAACCGACCTTATCCTACAGTCTCTCCCTGATTTCTTCTCACATTTTGTTATGAATTTCAACTGCAATGAGATTACATGTAACTTAGCTGGGCTAATGTACAAACTAGTGACCGCTCAGTCTCAGATGAAGACTCCACGGACGAGGAGTCTGCCCTTGTGATTTCTTCTGGATCTCGGAGGTCCAAGAACAAGATGAAAAAGACCAAGAAGCGGATAAGACCACAAGTCGAGGACGTTAAGAGTAAGGGCAAGGCCCCGATAGTTCCAAAGAGCAAGAAGAAAGATGCTTGTCGCAAGTGCGGTGAGCTGGGCCACTAGGCTAGAGAGTGTCCAATTCTTCATGGCACTTTAGGTACAGAACTTTTAGTTTTGGAAACAAATTGTTCTGTTACTGTATTTTTTACTTCCTGGTATGCACTCCTGACTGCTGCATATATCTTGAACAGATGTCCTTCCAAATATGTTCCGAAAACTCCACATGAGATGTGGGAGGGCAGGAAACCAAGTCTTAATCACATTAGGATTTGGGGATGTCCCGCCTATGTCAAGAAGACTAAGGTGGACAAAATGGAAGCGAGGTCCGTGAGGAGATGTTTCATTGGATTCCCATCTGAGGCTATGGGTTATCTATTCTACATGCCCAAAGATCGAAAGATCGTTGTTGCTTTGCATGCGCACTTCATGGAAGATGAGTTCATTCAGGAAGGCAAAGCAGGTAGAAATTCTTTGGAAGAATACAATGAAACTCCTCAGGAGACACCTGTGCAAGAAAATGGAACCGAACCTTCTGAAACACAAGTACAACCACCTCGTAGGTCTTGTAGGGTGTCTCAATTACCTGAGAGGTATAGTTTTGTGTACTTGGAGGAACTGGGTTTCCACGAGGTTCCAAGTTTTAAACAAGAGACCGACCCGCGACCAATGACCTAGCAATGCTGGATGTAGACTCCATGAAATAGACTGTAGCAGTCTTCATGTAGTGGGACCTTCGTTTTAACGAGAAATCAAAGAGTTTGACTTCATGCAAAATGAAGAGGAACCTTGTGTATACAAGAGGGTTAGTGGGAGCAAGATCGCATTCTTAGTACTATATGTAGATGACATTCTACTAATATGAAATAATGTGGGAATGCTCAGTTCTGTGAAATCTTAGCTTTCGAGTAATTTCTCCATGAAAGACTTGGGAGAAGAAACCTATATACTTGGGATTCAACTCTACTGGGATAGACCGAAGAGAATGATAAGTTACTCCCAAGCCCTCTATATAGATAAGATCTTAAAGAGGGTTCCTTCCGATGCGACATGGAATGAAACTCACCTTGAAAATGTGTCCTCATAGTGAGAAACAATGAAAGGAAATGAGTTATATACCATATGCTTCGGCAGTGGGTAGCCTTACATATGCTTTATTGTGTACGAGACCTGACATTGCGCATGCTGGGAGTGGTAAGTAGGTTTCGAGCTAACCCAGTTTGGGAACATTAGACCATCGTAAAGAATGTTCTCAAGTACTTTAGAAGGACTAGAGATCTGGTTCTTATATATGGCGGTGGAGAACTGAATGTGATGATTCATTGTATTGGACTTCCAAGGATAGAAAGATGATTCTATGTCTACTCCTGGCTACATTTACTTTTAATAGAGGAGTAGTATCTTGGCATAGTGCCAAGTATAGCGCGATTGCTGGTTCCACCTGTTAGGCTGAGTATAAAGCGGCCTCGGTGGCCTCCAAAGGAAGGGTTAAGAAATTACTGGGTAAACTTAACATGAAACCATGTGCTGCACTGCCTATTTTCGTTATTATGCGATAATAATAGAGCGGTATCACAGGCCTGGGAGCCGAGGTTTCATAATGGTACAAAACATATTGAGAGAGTATCATCCCATAAGAGAATTTGTTCGCAAAAAGATACATTGTGCTGCATAGAGTAGAGTCAGCCGACTACGTCGCTGATCCACTGACCAAGCCACTTTCTCAAATTAGCTTGGAGCGTCATCTGGAAAACATGGGTATTAGATACCATGGTGTGTGACATTGAGTGCAAGTGGGAGATTGTTAGGAGTATGCCCTCGAATGCAACTCAGAGAATCTTGAGTGAGGGCATTGTACTTGTTATTATGTATATCATTATAATAAGGCAATTGATGTTTCTTTATTTACTGGTAGTTACTGGCGTTCCTGACTAGTCCGTGTATTTGAGAGCAAAACGTTCCACTCCTTATTGGAAAAGGGGGTCGGCACTGGAAATGTTTATATCTCAAATACGTAATCGTTCGCAAGTCGATGAAACTTGATTGGGCGTTAAGTTAATGTGGAGACTTGTATGATGTGTTCTTTGACATGGAGAGTGCCTGTCGAATACTAATGGTTAGTGGGAGCACACATTATAGGTATGCTAATGGTATTAGTATACTCGAACCGACTCACCTTCGATTCATCACACGGATTTCACTCCGGGACAGTCAATGACGGAATCGAAAAGTTGTGATAGGTATTCGTGAACCTTCGACTTTAGGATTTAGTAGGGATGTGCTTGTGACGTCAATATTTTCATTAGAGTAGTTTGACCCTGTAAACCGGAAGGCGGGGGTCAACCTCAACGTGCATCTTGATGGGCAAGTAACAGGTCCTACTGAATACCAAGATAGAATTCTTTCACCCGTTAGTGAGTGGGTTATATGTCCTATGCGGTTATTGGCAGATGAGATCATAAGTCTTTGGCCAAAGCATTGGAGCTAGTTGTATTAGATACACGAGAGCTCGATGATCTCGATTTGCATTAACACATGCATAGAGTCAAGTACAGATAGGGTTTGACTGACCGTGACCCTATATCTTGATCGGGACATTTGAAAGAAGGGTTTATACCTTTACTGGTATTCATGACATAATGGTTCTTGAATGATCCCAATCATTCGTTCTCAGTTGGGGTACAGTGTAGGCCGCCAGGCTCGCTAGGTGGTGCTACTACACTTTGGTTCCTCTCATTGCTGACTGATACGGACCTACCGAGTCGCGCAATAGGATTGACGACGGAATAAATCAATCTTATTCTCTCATTATGAATATTAGATGTTGGATATCTAAAATTGGGACATTAGATGTTTAAATTGATTGGATAAATTAATTTACGGCCTAATGAATTAAATAAATTACTGGGTGATTAATTTAATTCATGAATATAATTATTTCTTGGAGAAATTAATTATGTTATTATGTATTTGATATGATTAATTAATTGGATTAATTAATCGATATAAATACGTCGGAACGGAATCGGAGTTTATCTGTTTGGACTCACGGGAGTCCGAAACGGACCGAACTCATACGACTCCTTCTAGATGGCCGCCCCTCCATTTCCACCTACCTTCCACTTAGTTTTTGAGCACATTCACGGTTCTTGCAAGGAGAGAGAAAGAGAGAAAAACCATTTTTCTCATAGAGTTCATCTTCTACTTCATATCATTTCTTGGTTGTTCTTGGAGAAAATCAAGAGATACATTGAGAGTGTGAGTTATACACTTAGAGTGCTATAATCACAATTATAAGCTTCATCACTTAGATCTAGCCGTATCCTTAGAGGATAGCAAGGTGATCATCGTTCCGATTATTTCTCCGGCGCGTTACAAGTAGAGACGCATTGTTTTCGGCGCTGGATTATCCAAGAGCTTGGAGCGGATTGGATCGTAAAGAAAACAATCTAAAGCTTGGGGAATAGCTCAAGAGAAGGAATCCATTTAATCAACGGACTACACGGGTGGGTTTCTATATCTCTTTTGTTTTGTATAATATTCGTATATATGTAGCTCGATCGATCTTCGTAGGGATTCGGATCGAATTAATTTTTGTTTTACCGCTTCCAATGGGCCTTCGATTTAGGCACCGAATTCCAATATTGTGTCCCGAATAGTCTGGAGTTAAGACATAGAATTCTTCGAGAAGCCCATGTTATGCCTTACTCAATCCACCCTGGAATGAGTAAGATGTAGAAGGACTTGAAGCAAAATTATTGGTGGAATAATATGAAGAAAGATATCACAGAGTTCGTATAGCGGTGTTTGAAGCATCAACGACCAGCGGGGTTGTTGAAGCCACTTCCCATTCCCAAGTGTAAGTGGGAAGACATCTCCATGGATTTTATCACGGGGATGCCGAGGTCTAGAGCCGGAATAAATATGATTTAGGTAATCGTTGATCATTTAACCAAGTCTCTACACTTCTTTGGTATTAATTATAATTGGGGACTGGAGAGATTGGCCCGAACCTTTATAGCTGAGATTGGTAGATTGCCTGGTGCCCCTAAAACTATTGTTTCTGATCCAGATGGCCATTTCGTGTCACATTTCTGGCATGCAGTCCATCAGGCCTTGGTCACTGAGTTAAGATTGAGTACGTCTTTTCATCCTCAGTCAGACGGTCAGACTGAGCAGACGATCCAGACGTTACAGGATATGTTGCGGGCTTGTGCCCTAGACTAAAGAAATTATTGGGAACTTTATTTACCTTCCAAACTTGGTACTCTTCCTTAGTAGGTTCGTCAACGACCGAGCGATACAAGAAAAATCCTCGATGAACTGTCGATAATAACCTGCAAATCCTAGGAAACTCCTTACCTCTTTGACGTTCTTTGGTGGTTCCCAACTCATCACTATCTCGATCTTTTGCGGATCTACATTGATGCCTTCTGCTGATATAACATATCCCAGAAAGGTCACCTTCGGCATCCATAACTCTCATTTAGAAAGTTTTGCTTAAAGTTGGTGTTGCCTCAAAACACGTAACACCTGCCTCACACTTATGTAGGCTCCGGGAATAGACTAAAATGTCGTCAATAAAAACCACCACACACTTATCGAGAAGATATGTCATAAACTTATTCATTAATTCCATAAAAATGGCTGGGGCATTAGTCAAGCCAAACGACACCACCATGTACTCATAGTGTCTATATCTTGATCGAAATGCAGTCTTGGGAATATCCTCCTCCCGAATCCTCAATTGGTGGTAGCCGGACCGTAAATCAATTTTTGAAAACATAGTCGCACCATATAATTGATCTAGTAGATCATCAATCCTTGGAAGTGGATAACGCTTCTTGATAGTGAATTTGTTTAGCTCTTTGTAATTGATACACAATCGTAGGGAGTTGTCCTTTTTCTTCACAAAAAGGATTCGCACTCCCCACGGCGAAGTTCTCAGATGGATCAGTCCATTCTTTAACAATTATTCGAGTTGTATTTTTAATTCCTTCATTTCAGCTGGCGCCATCCTGTATGGTGCTTTGGAGATAGGCGTCATTCTCGGCTCAAGCTCAATCGAGAGATCAACCTCCCGTCGTGGCAGCAACCCTGGTAATTCATCAGGAAAAATGTTTGGAAATTCGCTCACCGTGGGAATGTTAACAACTGATAGTTGTGATGTGTCCTCCTGAAGAACATAACACCAGTAATACATTTCTCGAGTGTCATAAGATACTACCGTTGTAAGGAGGATGAGAGACCCATTAGTACTGAAGTGTTCTCGACCCCTGATTACATGAGTGGCACCGTCACAAGTCATAATGGAAGTGGTCGGGTGATAGGTGTCTAATATCATTCTGTGCATGGTCATCCAATCCCTACCCAAAATGATATCCTCGTTCTGAAGTGGGAAAACCATGAGATTCATTGTCCAGCCCCGATCATCAATGCGAATCGGACATTTTCGGACTTCTAAATTACCCCCAACTCTACTACCCTTGGGTAGTTTAATAGTAAAGGATTCACAAGGTACACAATGAAGGTTCAAACGATTAACACATTTCACAGATATAAACGAGTGTGTCGCTCCAGTATCAAACAGTACATGAATGGGCTGGGAATTAACAAGAAGTGTACCTGAGACAGCAGGTGTGGTTTGGTCATCAGTAGCCCTCAATTTGAACATGCAGGATGGTAGTATCCTCGAGGAGGGTGCAGTGCCTCCCCCGCGCCTATGTCCTCTTCCGACTCCGTATGATGGGGGTTGAGTTTGGTAAGGTGGAGCTTGATAGTTGGAAACGGCGGGTGCTCTAGGTGTCTGTATAGAACCTTGTTGACTTTGAGAAGCTAGATTTGGTGTAGAATTGACCCGCGAACAGTAGCGAGACATATGCCCACTCTTTCATAACACCCCGAGATATTCGGAATAATTACAGCACCGTAAACCCTTTAAGTAAGGATTTACAAGGCTAATCAGAAGAAATGTAAATATAATACGACAGTACCATAAAAATTCAAAACACGAAACCAGTTTCAACTGATCAAATGAGTTCATTATTACAACCATCTCAAAATATTATTAAAACACACGTACTCGAGTACTGAAAATAATCCAAAGGACAAGTCACAATAACAATAAACATCACTGAGCCCCTTCGTCGTCACGTCGGTACTGTAGCTGTTTTCCCGCTCCTCTGCTACCTGAACATCAAAACAAATGTCCACCCCCGAAGGGGTTAGCAAAACGATGCTAGTAGAAGTATCATTTAAACAAATCGAATATGCAACAACAATGCATAACAAAATACACAACACGGACTTCCACTACCGGAATCCAACAATGCGAATCCACAAGATTCCATTAACACCATATGGGTATTCCAATGATCCAACGCCCTCAGCATAGATCCCAAGATGATCCCGTCGGACCAACACGAGGTGGAAAAACCTGTCCAATGATCCAGCGCCCTCAGCATAGATCCCAAGATGATCCCGTCGGACCAACACGAGGTGGACATCCGATCCAGCACCCTCAGCATAGATCGCACAACATACACAAATACAACTCATGCACACATATATGCAAACATATAAACACTCGATAACGAATATCATACAATTTAAGGAAATAAATCCCATGTTCAACAACATGAATAAACCACATGCATGTTCAATATACCAACATTAACAAATTACGATACTTGCCTTAGAATGGCGATAAGGGTTGTTACTACGAAGAAGGAATCTTCAACCAGCTCGAAGAACTCTCACTCGATCAATCCACCAAAACCCGAACCTTCAACGAATAATAACACCGGTATAACTAACCGTCCCGGATAATCGGTTTAATCATCAAGAACATCAAAAAGAGGTTGATATACTCAAACATATCAGCATACTATGCTGCCCTATATCAATTCGGATTTGAATCAACATTAGGATACTAACTCGATAAAACACGTAGTATCCTACCTAAGATCAATTGTAGCCTACGGTCGTATTCTTCAATACATCACAGGATAGTTCTTCTTACAATGGTTCAAATCATGTTCTTCATTTATCCAAACCAATCAATATAACGAAATTACTCCGTAGAACACCGCAAGAACTCGATTACTAGGTTCACTTGATACATCATCTTCATCTTAAAGAAAATATCCTAAGTTTAATCCATTCAATGTCCCAATACGTATAATTCTATTATGTAATACATAAGAACTTGATAATTTCCACAAAGTGGCCATAATCGGTTTTGTAGCTTCATGATTTTGCTTAGGAGTTCAAACATTACAAGGTTCAATGTTCTATACGATGAAGAAGTACCGAAACATCGAAAATATTCTTCTAACAACATGATGATTGACCACGCACGAATTTAACTGACTAGATAATCTTAAAACATGTTCAAAACATCCTTAAGAATACTTAATCCAGTTGGTGAAGAATCATCTACCTCAAAATAGTGAAGAACAAGGAGTAAGTTGAAGAAAGTCAACACCGAGAGCTTGAACACCAATCTCCAATGGTCTAAAATCTTCAAACTCGAGCTAGGATGATGATATGAGAGGTTTAGGATGGAGAGAGTGACTCTCTAAATCTCAGAAATCGAATATGGGAAGTGGTGAAATCTGAAAAATGAAGAAGGGTGATGTCCTATATATAGAAAATGGTTATTAGCGCGCGCTACGGCTCTATCCCTAGCGTGCGCTAACGGGCTTGCAGCCTACTGACTCTGACGGTTCTCGGCATAGCGTATGCTAAACAGCCTTATGTGCGCTAAAATCGACAATTAGCGTACGTTAACGACTATTATTAGCGTGCGCTAACGGCTGAACAAAAGTTCACTGACCTCACTGTACTAGACTTAGCGTGCGCTAGCCTCATAACATTAGCCTGCGCTAAGCACCATTGACTTGACTTTTCCAAAAGCCATCCAGATTCATCCCAACATGTCTCGACCAAAATCCGCGGCTGATCTCACCTACCACCCTGTCTTAATCAAGTTGATACGTGTAGCGCGTGCTACAACTCATACGCAGCGTGTGCTAGCTAACTCAATTAGCGCGCGCTAAGGCTAAGATGTTAGCGTGCGCTACAAGTTCACAAAAATGCAAGTATGTACAACATGCATGAAATCATACGCTCAACAACATAGGATTATGAAATACGGAGGAAAATACTCAGATCAAAATGAAATAAATACAGTATCACGAGGTTCAAATACACATCAAAAATCTCGGGTATTACATCCTCTCTCCGTAAAAAGAAGTTTTGTCCCGAAACTTAAGATGGAAACAACTCTGGATATCTAGCCTTCATACAGTCCTCCGTTTCCCAAGTGTCCTCTCCAGCTCCGTGTCGTGACCATTGTCCTTTAACCAATGGTATTAGTTTATTCCTCAATTGTTTGATCCGACTCTCAAGTATCTTGATTGGTTTCTCCTTGAATGATCCATCATTATCCATCTCGATCTCACCAAAATCAATGATATGACTGGGATCTGGTACATACTTCCGTAACTGGGATACATGAAACACATTTTGAACGTGACTCAACGATGGCGGTAAGGCCAACCTGTATGCTAAATCCCCAACTCTCTCGAGGATCTCAAATGGTCTGATATATCTCGGACTCAGCTTTCCTTTCCTTCCAAAATAGAAAATTCTCCGGGTAGGAGAAACCTTCAACAGCACGTGATCCCCAATCTCAAACTCCAACGGGCGACGGCGCACATCTGCATAAGACTTTTGTCGACTCTGGGCAGTCAACATCCGTTCCCGAATTAGAGCTACCTTCTTTTGAGTCTGGACTATTAACTCTGGTTCCGTCCCAATCAAGTCAGAAGAATGATCCCAACACAGAGGCGATCTACATCTTCTTCCATACAACGCTTCAAACGGTGCCATCTTAATGGAAGCAAACTATTATTGTAGGTGAATTTAATCAAAGGTAAATGAACCTCCCAGTCGGTTGACCAGTCTAAGGCACAAGCTCTAAGCATGTCTTCTACTGTCTGAATAGTCCTTTCGGCCTGACCGTCCGTCTGAGGATGATAAGCCGTGCTAAAGTTCAGTTCGGTTCCCAAATCCCTGTGAAATGCCTTCCAAAAGTGCGATATGAAGCGACCATCTCGATCCGAAATGATGGTCCTCAGTGTACCATGCAATCGGACTATCTCTGAAATAAATACTCGCGCCAATTTCTCGGGTCCCCAAGTGTCTTTAATTCGTAGGAAATGAGCCGACTTGGTTAGCCGATCAACTACAACCCAAATCATGTTCATTCCCATCTTGGTCCTTGGCATATTGGTGATGAAATCCATCGATATATCCTCCCACTTCCACTCAGGGATCGGAAGTGGCTTCAACATTCTAGCCGGTCACTGATGTTCAATCTTAACTTGCTGACAAGTCAAACACTTCGAAACGTATTCTGCTACGTCCTTCTTCATATTTCCCCACCAGAAGTTTTGTTTTAGATCCTTATACATCTTACTGCTGCCTGGGTGAATAGAATAGGGCGCGTTGTTAGCTTCTTTCAGAATTGCCTGCCTCAAAACATCATCATCCGGAACGCAAAGTCGATTCTGAAATCTCATAACTCCATCATCCTGCATCACGAATCCTGGGGCCTTCCCTTTCTTTACTTCGTCATATAATCGAAGAATCAGAGAATCATCCAACCGCTTAGATTTGATTTCTTCAACCAACGACGAAGTTAGTTCCATCACACACAGTTGCCCTTGGACTCCCTGCGACCACACCTCGATTCCTTCACGGATCAGTTCTCATTGAATGCTGGTTTGGGACGTGAGTGCTTCCAACACTCGAAGAGAAATAGGTTTACGGCTCAGTGCATCAGCTACCACGCTGGCCTTGCCTGGATGATAGAGGATTTCCAAATCGTAATCCTTGATCAATTCCAACCACCTTCTCTGCCTCATAAATATACTTGAGGCTCTTATGATCTGCAAAGATCTGACAATGAGTGTCGTATAAATAATGTCGCCAAATTTTTAGAGCAAAGACTACAGCTGCTAACTCCAGATCATGAGTCGGGTAATTAACTTCGTATGGTTTCAACTGCTGAGAGGCATAGGCAATCACCCTATCCTTTTGCATCAATACACATCCCACACCCTGATTTGAAGCATCGCTTTATACCATGAATCCATCAATTCTATTTGGTAACGCTAGTATAGGCGATGTCGTCAGTCTCCTCTTAAGTTCATCAAAATTATCCTGGCATTTCTCATTCCACACGAATCTCTGAGTCTTCTGCAATAGCTGAGTGAGCGGACGAGCAATTTTGGAAAATCCCTCTACAAATCGGCGATAATATCCAGCAAGTCCTAAGAAGCTTCGGATTTCTTTCACGTTATTAGGAGATTCCCATTCCAAGATTGCTTCGACTTTCTTCGGGTCCACCTGAACTCCGTCAGCTGATATCACATGCCCAATGAAGGTTACTTCCCTAATCCAGAACTCACATTTGGAAAGTTTCGCATAAAGCTGTTCATTCCTCAAGGTGCTCAAAACAACACGCAAATGCTCAACATGCTCCTCGGGGTCTTTCGAATAGATCAAGACGTCATCAATGAAAACAACCACAAACTTATCTAGGTATTCTAAGAATACCCGATTCATCAATTTCATAAATACCACATGAGCATTTGTAAGTCCGAATGGCATTACCACAAATTCATAGTGTCCGTACCGGGATCTGAAAGCAGATTTCGGTATGTCCGATTCCTTAATTCTCAACTGATGGTAACCTAATCGTAGATCGATCTTAGAGAATACTTTGGCCCCCTACAGTTGGTCAAACAAGTCGTCGATACGAGGTATATGATACTTGTTCTTGATTGTCACCTTGTTTAGCTCCCTTTAATCAATACATAATTGGAGGGATCGATCTTTCTTCTGAACAAAGAGAACGGGCGCTCCCCAAGGAGAAACGCTAGGTTGAATGTAACCCTTCTGCAATAATTCCTCCAGTTGCTTCTTTATTTCATATATCTCAGTTGGCGCCATACAGTATGGTGCTCTGAAAATAGGAGCGGCTCCAGGCTCTAATTCAATATTGAACTCTACATCTCTCCGCGGAGGTAACCCAGGTAGTTCGTCAGGGAATACATCTGAGAATTCTTTCACAACTGGAATAGATGAGAGCTCTACTCCTTATTCTTTCTTCATGGCATAGCACCAAAATCCATGACATCCCTGCTTCAGTAATTTCACTGCTTTCATAGCTTTGATCAATTTTCCCGAGCTTCCCGGTCCCCATCCTTTGAATAAATGTTCAGATCCGTCATCATCAATGATAGAAATGACTCTCTTTTGGTAATTCAAAATAGCTCCATAACGGTTGAGCTAATCGTCTCCGAGAATTAAACCGTCACCATGGATGTCGACTACAATAAGATTTGATGGCCAATCTTTCCCTCCTATAAATACTAGAAAATCTCCAGTTTCTAGGGTTCCCACAATTCTCTCTCCGCTCGGCAAACCCACAACATAAGGCTCACAGTCAAATAAACACGAGATTTTCAAACGATTGACACAGTTCAATGATATGAAAGAATATGTAGCCCCTGAATCGAATAAGACACTAACTGGTTGCAAAAGGATCTGAATCGTACCTGATGCAACAGCAGTGTTCTGATCGTCAGATTTCCTCATCTCGTACAGGCGCGGAGGAACGGACCCAGCACTGGATGCCTCTCTCTTCCCAACATTCTGCTGTTAAAACCCACTCTGCTGCATCTGGTTCACACTTATCTCTTTCGGAACTGGCACTGGAGTGCGAGTACCAAATGATCTAGTCACATTTCCACAAAAATTTGCACGGTGCCCTTCTTGCCCACATTCAAAACAAGTCACAGAAGGAACGGGACAATCACGTCAAATATGCCCTGCTCGACCATAATTATAGCACTTCTTTGATGAGTCCGAAACTGTTGATGTTGTCCGGAACTTCTTTCCACCTCGAGAAGGATGTGGAGGTTTCCTAGATGAATAAAATGAAGACTGGCCCTTGCGGGGCCCACCACTCTTGTTTTCCGAGAAGTTGCCGGACACCTTCTGCTTCTTTGCCTACATCGATTTCTCCACCGCTGCCTCTTTCATGTCGTAGGCCAGCGCTTTGTCTTGATACTGTCGCAACGTAGTACACTCGAATCCGGACATGTACTGCTAAATCTCCGGCTTCATCCGCATATCGAAATGAAAAATCTTCTCCGCCTCCGTCCTGACCATGTGTCGCACACAAGTCAGCTGATGATTAAAAGTCTTGATTATGTCTGTCACAGATGCTTCCGAACTCTACGGTGAGAAAAACTCTCGGAATTTAGCCTCTCTAACTGGACGAGGACAATATTGTGCTTCCATCATTAGTTTGAATTCCATCCAGTCAGCATTATGATTCTCAGGTCGAATAGCTTCCCACCAGTCAGAAGCCTCCCTAGTCAGAAAATACTGGGCAATAGGAACTTTCCGGTCCTCGGGACAGTTAATCCCCGCAAATATCTTCTCTAACTCCTTCAGCCAATGATCCCAAGTAAGCGCCCCAGCAGAACCGTCAAATTTTGGCGGGTGCAATTTCACCACCTCAATAAGCCATCTGTCTCCCCGATTATCCTCGTTATGCTGCTGTCCCATTGCCGTCTGCATACGGTCAACTACCTGAGCGAATTGGTTTATCTGAGCAACCACCTGTTGAAGCACTCCCGGCATGTTAGGATTTGCGTTGTCATTTGCTGATCCTTGTTGTCCTCCAGAATGGGAGTCGGTTCGACTAGCCGATAATTCTGGGGTAGTCGCTGAATCCTCCTGTCTCACATTACCACATCCGCGTCCACGACCGCGTCCGCGTCCCTGTCCTCCCCTCAACATAGTATAAACACAATTTCTCAATATCCATGGCAAAATTTTCAAAGATAAAGCCCGTCAATATTCACAAAATAGAAATTAAGTACAACGGTAGTATAAGAGATTAGGAGACTTAAAACCACGGTCCACATGACGATGCTGGATGAACAGTGATGTTACATACGACCCGTAAATCAAATAACGTAGACAGACCCAAAAACCCGACTGCCAATATATCCATAAATCTTAGCTCCGATACCATATTCTGTAACACCCCGATATATTCGGAATAAATACAGTGCCGTAAACCCTTTAAGTAAGGATTTACAAGGCTAATAAGAAGAAATGAAAATATAATACGACAGTACCATAAAAGTTCAAAATACGAAACCGGTTTCAACTGATCAAATGAGTTCATTATTACAACCATCTCGAAATATTATTAAAACACACATACTCGAGTACTGAAAATAATCCCAAGGACAAGTCACAATAACAATAAACATCACTGAACCCCTTCGTCGTCACGTCGGTATTGTGTCTGTTTTCCCGCTCCTCGGCTACCTGAACATCAAAACAAATGTCCACCCCCGAAGGGGTTAGCAAAACGATGCTAGTACAAGTATCATTTAAACAAATCGAATATGCAACAACAATGCATAACAAAATACACAACACGGACTTCCGCTACCGGAATCCAACAATGCGAATCCAAAAGATTCCATTAACACCATATGGGTATTCCAATGATCCAGCGCCCTCAGCATAGATCCCAAGATGATCCCGTCGGACCAACACGAGGTGGAAACACCCATCCAATGATCCATCGTCCTCAGCATAGATCCCAAGATGATCCCGTCGGACCAACACGAGGTGGACATCCGATCCAGCGACCTCAGCATAGATCGCACAACATACACAAATACAACTCATGCATACATATATGCAAAATTGCTATGTCCATCAACATGAACATATAAACACTCGATAACGAATATCATACAATTTAAGGAAATGAATACCATGTTCAACAACATGAATAAACCACATGCATGATCAATATACCAGCATTAACAATTACGATACTTGCCTTAGAATGGCGATAAGGGTTGTTACTACGAATAAGGAATCTTCAACCAGCTCGAAGAACTCTCACTCGATCAATCCACCAAAACCCGAACCTTCAACGAATAATAACACCGGTATAAATAACGGTCCTGGATAATCGGTTTAATCAGCAAGAACATCAAAAAGAGCTTGATATACTCAAACATATGATCTTACTACGCTGCCCTATATCAATTTGGATTTGAATCAACATTAGGATACTAACTCGATAAAAACACGTAGTATCCTACCTAATGTCAAATGTATCCTACGGTCGGATTCTTCAATACATCACAGGATAATTCTTCTTACAATGGTTCTAATCATGTTCTTCATTTATACAAACCAATCAATATATCGAAATTACTCCGTAGAACACCGCAAGAACTCGATTACTAGGTTCACTTGATACATCATCTTTATCTTTAAGAAAATATCCTAAGTTCAATCCATTCAATGTCCCAATACGTATAATTCCATTATGTAATACATAAGAACTTGATAATTTCCATAAACTGGCCATAATCAGTTTTGTAGCTTCATGATTGTGCTTAGGAGTTCAAACATTACAAGGTTCAATGTTCTATACGATGAAGAAGTACTGAAACATCGAAAATATCCTTCTAGCAACATGAAGATCGGCCACGCAGGAATTTAACTAACTAGATAATCTTAAAACATGTTCAAAACATCCTTAAGAATACTTAATCCAGTTGGTGAAGAATCACCTACCTCAAAATAGTGAAGAACAAGGAGGAACTTGAAGAAATTCAACACCGAGAGCTTGAACACCAATCTCCAATGGTCTAAAATCTTCAAACTCGAGCTAGGATGATGATATTAGAGGTTTAGGATGGAGAGAGTGACTCTCTAAGTCTCAGAAATCGAATATGGGGAGTGGTGAAATCTGAAAAATGAAGAAGGATGTTGTCCTATATATAGAAAATGGTTATTAGCGCGCGCTACGGCTCTATCCCTAGCGTGCGCTAACGGGCTTGCAGCCTACTGACTCTGACGGTTCTCGGCATAGCATACGCTAAAAAGCCTTACGTGTGCTAAAATCAACAATTAGCGTACATTAACGACTATTATTAGCGTGCGCTAACGGCTGAATGAAAGTTCACTGACCTCACCATACTAGACTTAGCGTGCGCTAGCCTCATAACATTAGCGTGCGCTAAGCACCGTTGACTCGACTTTTCCAAAAGCCGTCCAAATTCATCCCGACATGTCCCGACCAAAATCCGCGGCTGATCTCACCTACCACACTGTCTTAATCAAGTTGACTACGTGTAGCGCGCGCTACAACTCATACGCAGTGTGCGCTAGCTAACTCAATTAGCGCGCGCTAAGGCTAAGATGTTAGCGTGCGCTACAAGTTCACAAAAATGCAAGTATGAACAACATGCATGAAATCATACGCTCAACAACACAGGATTATAAAATACGGAGGAAAATACTCAGATCAAAATGATACACTATCACGAGGTTCAAATACACATCAGAAATCTTGGGTATTACATCTTTCCGCATGAAAAATACTTCGTAGCCATCTTACGACAGTGACTCATGGTATGTCCAGCTATGCCACAATTCAAACAGCTCCGGCGGAGGGGCCGGTCGGATGTGCCTTTCTGTTGGTGCGAAACCGCTGATTTAGAGGAGAACCCAGTTCCCGGTTCATGCTACTGGACAGGAAATTTTGAAAAACAGTCCCGAAATCTGAATTTTTTGACAATACGATTTAATCAAATCAAATCAGAAAAATATTTATAAAATCTCTATTTCAGAAATATGATTAAGAATATAATTTATATATTCAAAACATATAAAACATGTACTACATAAACAATTAAATCACTGCAAGTTGGCTCCGACGCTATTATTGGGTTTTATATATCTAATACAATAAATATGAGCACGACGCAGCGGGATAAATTAACAAAAAACCCAGACGAGGATGCACATGCAGTAATTTAATTGATTTATTAAGAGTTCTTCGAATTACCTTAATTTGAAGAACAGATCTGAACCCGGACCAGAAGCTGATTAAATCCTCTTTCTCTTTCGGTGATCCACACATGAACAACTGGTACAATTCGGATTGCTAGATCCTTATGATTAATGTCGATATACAGTACAAAAATTAATTACTTGCTAGAAGGATTTGTACTGTTGATCAAAATCAACTAAGGGAAGAAGACGAAGATGGCCGAAACGGGATTCCCAGACTATAATACAGTTCGGCCGATTGGAGAGGGGGAGGGGGCCAATTTTGTTTGCACAATTAGGGTTATCTGATTTTCACCTTGTGACAACTTATTGTCCAAGACCCGTTAGTTATATTAAGTAAACCCTGGAATCAAACTCTAGTATTTGCTTAGTTGCCCCTCAATTTTTTAAATAATACAATACATATAATATCTCATATTATATATTATTTATTATTTAATCCTCTTATAAATATAATATTTAATATTATATTTATTTTTACCAATTGATATAATTAAATAATCTAATATATAATATCATATATTATATATTACTCATTATTTAATAAATATAATATTATATCTATTAATTATTCTTTCTTGTCTTTGGTTGTCATATGTGTGATAAAAAAGGCTTATATTATGTTGGCAATTATTTAATACCTTATTAAATAATAAATCATAAGCGGTCTCTAGCAAGACATTATGGCTACCAAAATAATATAACTTTATAGTCCATTAAACCATTTAACGTGTCAAATCCCTTTGTCGCGAGATATTATATTTGAACTAAGCCATGGAAATTGTCATACTTATTATGTTCAAATGATTTCTCGATCTTAAGTAGACTGATTGAATCAAATGACTCTTCATTTGAGCATGGTCATGCATTTCCTTCAGTCCTACTTTTCGAGGGGCCCAGCAGATATCTCTCTCACTAAAGAGATGGACAAATCCCTGTCTTGATTATTCATTGCCCTCTACATGACTCCCACTAATCCCGATCGCTAACCTTTATGATTACCATATTTCAGATGACGTTGGATTACGTCAAGGCATAGCAGTTACCATGTTGGGCTCTATGATAATATCAGGTTCAAGGATTTATTGACATACTGGTATATTGATATTCACTTATGACATTTCAATACAATGATCTCAATGCGGGTCTGTCCAGTATTGGTTTTCCAACCAATACCTATAAGATTGATCCATACCATATGCATAATCATCCGATGATTATCAATCAAACTTATACTAGTATATTAATCACTTGAATCTCCACTCAACGCGATTGGACCAGGGACATTTGAATAATCTTATTATTCGTGAATAAATATTATTCGATTATTATAATATTAAAATATGCACACAATATAATAATCAACGAGAAATAATGATATTAAATAACTTTATTTAAATGTGACAATTACAAATCTAGGCACATCGAATGTCCTAGGGCACTATTCCCAGCAGGATTTTGAAGAAAAACTCAAGAACATCTTTTTTTTTAATTCTTCATTCTTGCTTCGGCTTCAAGGTAATTTTTTTCATTTGTTGATGTTAATTCTTGTCTATGAGCTTGCTTAAGTTGGTAGGATCCAGAGTTCTTAATTATTTGAGTGTTCTTGGTGAAATTTTTTTGGGACTTTTCATTAGTTTCGAAAAATCAATTTTTAATTAAGAAATTAGACTTGTGTCCATCTTGATGTTGGATATTGATAAATTACACATTCGAAGGGGATTATTGTTGTCAATTTCACATGTATAACCATTTTTTTAAGATGAATTCAAAATTTGGGGTCAATTTACAATTAGCTATAAGTTTGAGGAGATGTATGTTTGAGATAGTATGAGATATAATGATTGTTGAATACCTTGAAAATATAGTAATTGGAGAATTTTTGTGTAATATCCTGAATTTTAGGAATACATACCGACTAAATACGGGACTTGTAAATTTATTTGAATGTATTGGAGATACATTTCTGGTCTTGGAACATTTAAAATAAGAAAGGGATACCGGAAATGTTAGTAGAAACAAGATTGGACATTTTCTCGGAGGTGTCGTGGACAAGTATCAACTTTGAAAAATCACCACGGATTTTTGGGATGTTATAAAATTCTGAAAATTAACAGTATTATATAGATTTGAGTTAGCTTTCTAGTGGTCCAAACAGTGAGTCAATCCGAGTTTGGACGAGAAAGTTATGGTCGGATTAGTAAAAACTATTTGCAGAACTTTAGTTCCGTCAACGAACACTCACCCGTGCAGCGATGTTACAGACATAATTCATAAATATCCAACCGTCGGATTAATTTGGAATTTTTGCAGTCAGTTCTAAACACATTAAACTCTATTTTGGACGGTGGAGATTGGATTTGGATGAACAATGTGACCGTAATAATTAAAAGAACGAGAGGTTCCTGTTTTTCGGATTCATATTGAGAAGTCTCGGTATTTTATAGATTTCCGAAGATTTAACCGTTGGATTGTGCTGAATTTTGGATATGTTATTTATCAAATAGTTTTATATAATATGAACGGTGGAGATTATATTTGGATTTTGTTAGCAATAGTTATGGCTCTCGGACAGTAGTTGTGTTTTGAAGGATGTGTTTTGCCCCACATCGGTTGAGAATAAAGATGTGAAGCCTTGCTTACACTCTAAGAATGTATTTTTATCCCACATCAGTTGAGAACAAAAGGGAAAAGCCTTCTTATTCTATATAAGGAGTCTTTATGTCTTTCTCACAAGTACACCCAAGTAATACACTTTAGTCTTATTTGATTCAAATTAAATTCCTTTCTTGTATTCTCTTTAAAGAGAGTGGTGAGAAGGGTGAGAATCATGTAGACTTGTAATAGTGTAGGGTTGTCGAGTTAAAAGAAAGAAATTCTATATGATTGTAGAAATTTATCATATAGTGAAGTCTCTTTTGAGTGGATCGTGATTTTCTTCCGTATTTGGAGTTCCATTTTTGGTGGAGCAGCTGTGATTGAGTAGCTCGATGAAGGGCAAGACGTAGTCCGATTTTACTTAATTTTGGACAGCTTGTTGCCGACTCATGGTCCTTCATTTTGACCGGTTGGATCGTGTATTGGAGTTCTATATTGTGAGTTATTTCTACTGCACGTTCGGGCGATTCGGCTTCGTCGTATCGACATTGAGGCAAGTTATTACTTGTTCAGTTATAGTGTTTCGATAAGTAATTTCAATTACATGTCATAAGTATTCTGTGTTGTATTGCATATTGACGAATGTATAAATGGAATCTTGTGAGGATTGTAGTATACAGTAGATGTTGTTGATGATATTTGGATATTCTTGGTCGATGAGGTGCGCTTGGAAGGAATCCGAATAGAGGTATGTTTTTTTGGTAATTGTACATAGAGGATTGTGTACGGGAAAGTATTCGTTATTGAGGTATTATATGGTATTGTTGTGATTTTGGCATTTTGGCCTTGAACGTTTTATGACGGTTTGACAAATGATTTTGTGAGCTTTGGAAAATACTACCGTCACCGGCCTTTTGGCGTTTTGAACGTTTTTAAAAATGATTTTTAGCCTGGTGGGTTCCGGCGCGGATTCCACGGCGTGTAATATTCCCGAGCTGAACCGGGGATGTTACATTTTGTAGGCACAATGGCCCAAGGTAATGTGAAAAGAGGTCGAGGTAATGCACAAAGAGGATGAGGAAGATAATCTGTAGAAGTCGAGCAGCCTGCTAGAGTCCTTCTTCAATGGGCTATTGAGACACTGGCTACGTATGAGTTTGATCTCCCCGAGATATGACATACTCATTGGGAGATGTGGGCCAGAAAAAGATGCTACCCACTCAATGGTCCGATGACGACTACATGAGGACAATGGGTTGAGGAAGATGTGACAAAATTTCTCGAAAGGGTATATTGGGATTGGATGATAACTCAAAAATGGCCAAATTACCGATGTATCACATTAGAATTCCTAAGTACTTTGAGTGTGGCAAGAAGCCCGGTTGACCATGAAACTACGGCGATTTCGTTCCGACTTAACAACAAGAACAAGGAGTTGTCTATGAAAGAATTGGAAGAGATATATCAAATGGGCCATCAAGATTCAATAAGTCTTTTTTATTAACAAGTTCAAACATAATACATACTGGAGGGCCACATTTTAATTTCACGGGAGCGGAGAATGACCACATGTATTGAAGTCAATAAAAAGCTCGTGTATTCGCAATCTCGTGCTACGATATCATCATAAAGTGATTGCAAGCATTATTTATGCTCGGACGGATACAGGACATATTTCCCAGAGAGAACTATACATATTAACTCATATACTAGACGGGACAACCCCGGCAATCGGAAATATATTGGCCGAACACTTCGAGGAAGTGGCTACGAAGACACGAGGCGAGATTTGGATAGGCGGCTTGATTACCCCTATCACGCTCCATTATAATATGAGGTTAAACCAAAGGACACCCTTCCCAGAAACAAGTTCTTATCTATTCTGGTGATAAAAATCATGAACATCTTGGCCTACTACTCATATCACATATTTCTAAAAAATAATGAAGATTCATTTGTCCTCGCCTCTCATGACAATTGATAATATTCAGAATTGAAAATTTTGCAAATGGCCACATATACACATAAATTAGCTCGAGTCGCGGCAACTTGGTCTCACTAAGTCAAAGTCCTCCCGACCATAATGGCCGACCTTGCGCATGATGGATGATAATATGGGCGGAGTTGATAGATAAGAGGTTGTCTATGAGAGAGGCCCATATGAGAATGATGTTGAAGAAATTCCCATGAATCATCCTGAGTCATCTAGGTAGGTTGAGGCTATACATGCCCCATCTTGTCCTAGCCTTAGATAGGAGTTCGTGGCTTTCTGAGAGAAGATCCGACAGCACCATGATGAGATGCTGACCTTATTGCGAACAGATGCACGACTGGCATGTCTAGAAGTGCCACTTCCCCCGCCTTCTTAGTAGAGCCAGTTGTAAGTACTTCTTGGCCACTTGCTATTAAATTCTATACTTTCTTTCTTTTCATATATTCTTTAATTTAAGTTCGGAAGAGATATTTTGGGTCAATAAAATACTTGCAATTTTGTCGTACTGCATATAATTTGCATTTAAGTTTATTGCTTTCTTATATTTATCATTTTCATTATTTTATTGGTAGTTTTGCATTGTTGTTTTTGTTTTGTTCGAGTATTTTATTTTTGATAAAAACTCGAAAGAATGAACTCTTATCTTGGATACCTTGGGATTTATTTTATTAATTTGAAATACAAGATTGATGATGATTTGACGAGAAAAAATTGTAGAGAATCAAAAGATTGTGAAATTGATTAAGTAGTTTAATCTCTTGGAGGTATGAACAAATTTTAACTTCTGAACTTTCAAGCCTTTGGGCATCATTAAATATACAAGTTTATTGTTGAGTGTACTTGAATGTTAAGACTTTAGTACTTGCCTTGGTATCTCACTCGAAGCCACAAGTGTGCGCAAACTAGTGAAAGTGATTTCAAGTGATTTTTTATTTAGCCCTTCAATCCTTTTGACCCGATAATGGTTAATTCCCTAGTTAGTCCACTTGAGCCTTAAGCCTATTTTATTGTTAGCCACATAATGAGCTTTCCGTTTCTCTATATATTTTTTTTACTTGAGCTTGTTAGAACTAATTGGTAGAGGGATAAAGTTAGAATGTGTGGTAGGAATTGGGGAAGATAGTTTTAGTTTCAAGCTTGGGGTGGTGCATGTCGATTTATCAAAATAAGTTTGAAGGAAGAAGAAAATAGAGTTGTCTATTACATGAAGGGACATACAGGATTTGTCCGGCTAAATTGCATGCCCAAACAGTAGCGAAAAGAGCTGGAGAAATAAGGAGGAATAAGGTTGCATTCTTCACTTCTAATAGCGGTTTTGTGAGTAATATAAGTTAACGGGTTGAAAAAAGCAATTTTTAGGATTTTGAGCTTCTAACTGTTTAGTGGGTGCGAAGTGATTAGTGTGATTTAGTTTTAATTTGCGTAAGTAAAAGTCACTTAAGCGATATTTATCCTACCCAATCAAAAAGCCTACATTACAACCATTGATGTCCTTTGTGATTCAGAAAGTTGCATGCACAAAATAGTGGTAGAGATGTAGATGATTGGCAAGCTTATAGGGGCTCTTATTTCATTGAATATGTTTTGAGCACATACACTTCTCTTTATATACTTTGAGAGTGAGTGAATATACTTGACCGACGTGGTTTGTATGTTTCAAGCATTGGATATGATGTTAAAGAAGCACTCTGGAGATTTAAAAACTTTAAGAACCCGACTTATTATTACTTGAGGCGTACTGAGAATTTTTCATAATGGTCCTTTGAGGTGTGTTGACGGTTGAGTTCTCTTAGGAGTCTTTATTTTAAAGTGCATTGCTCAGGACAATCAATGTTTAAGTTTGGAGGATTTTGTTTGCACATAATTTTACACATTTTTTATCATACTTTTCTTGTACTTATTGATCTTCAGTGTGCGGAATTATAGTGTTCATGTTTATTTGTATTTTTTGTTGGACTCGATTATGCTGGTACCTTCGTTTCTTGCTTTTTTTCTTTAGTTGAACATGTTGGATTTGAGCAAGAATTCTTTTTCTCATTTCACCATGTCCGACTAAATTTGTTAGATTCCGAACATGAGAGTACATTATTTGTGATGGATGGTTAGGATTGACTACTTAATTTATCATCTACTTGAATTTCTTTTTCAGTTAATTAGTTTTTATTCATGTTTGAACACTTGATCAATATTTTTACATGATTCACATTATTGTTCATAATTCTAGCGATGAGTTCAATAATATGTCTCAATTAATTGATATAATCGATTACGAGATTGAGAGAATGGTGAATGATTGCGATGACTTTTGGTCTTCAATATTGTTGTTACCCAAAATATATTATATTGCTGTAATGGATGAGTAATAAAAAAATTGTGACAGCACGTCCGAGGGAAAGTAAATAACACAAGATTTGCCGGGTTTGTTAGGCCCGGGCTTGAATGCTATCGCGAGATATTATCAATACGAAATCTTGGGGTACAAATATTAATGTAAGAGTACAATTACAATGAGTATAAAGACCCTAGTTATCTAGCTCTTGAGTGTTGGTGATTGCCGGAAGAACCAGAGTTGATGCTCTGTGTGTTCTTGTAACAGATGAAATGTAATGCTCGTTTCTTCCGATCGTCTTTCGGTCGAGAGTGAGCGATAGAGATGTTTAGAGAGAGACCAGAAGTGTCCGAGAGAAGAAGAAGCAACCCTCTTCCAAATGCTGGAAGCCTTCTATTTATAGGAGGAGTTGGGATGTCTCAATCCTGACGGGCGATCGCCTTTCCTGTATTATAATAAGGGGGCGATCGTCTTTAGCACATGGGTTGGTTGCCTAAAATTCCGTGGCTACTACTGGCAGCCAGCTATGCGAACCAATGAGAGTAGAACACGCGCCTCTTGTCTTTATCTCGGGAGGTCCCGCCTTGGACCTTTCGGCAGATCTATCGGTAGGTGAGAAGCTGGTGATAGGCTGGGGTCAAAGGGCCTTATCCTACGGCGCCTTTTCCGGATCTTCACGTGGGCCTTCATCCCGAGATTCGGTCTTCGCAGACTTGACGGATGTTGGCTTTACACGTGGCATGAGGCGGTCGTCCGTGGTCGGGCACTTGGGACGATCGCTAGTTGCCGGGAGACGATCACCTTGGCAGTCGATCGCTCGGTGCTAGGTCCTGATATGGATCCTTCGATTGGCAAGTCTGCCTTGGTCTATTTGACTCTGGTTCGATCGCCCGGTCTTTGTGCCGATCGCCTGTTGAGGTGTATAAATCGCGACACAACAAATATTTTTTGGAGTTAGATAATTTATGATAGATGGAGACATCATTATAGGCTATTTAACATACCTTTTAATTGCATATCGAGTGGGACTTTTGAAGGAATTTTGTGATTGTCATATTAGGAAGATTAGTAGAACATTAATCAGAAGTCAAATCCGATTGATTCTAGCAAATAACAGAAACCTAGTCTTGGAATCTACTTAATTATCATAAATATCCTCCACCTTTGAAACTTGTTTTTATTATTATTTTATTAAGTTTGATATATAGTAAATTAAACACTCATCAACATTCTTTTTTGCTCATAATTCTCATACTAGGAATTTGCTTAGCAGCTCCCAAATCTTTCATAGCAAAATGCTTTGCTAGTTGTTGTTTCACCTTGTTTATTTCCACAAGACTCCATCCAGCAACTAACATGTCATCAACATGTAAAAGCAAATAATATATGAAGAGTTGTCAAACCTCTTCACGAAGCAACAATGATCAAAATCATTTCTAACAAAACGGATATTCGTAATGAAACTATCAAACTTCTTATACCACTATCAAGGTGCTTGATTCAAATCATACAAACTCTTCTTTAGCTTGCAAACCATATTATTTTTCCCTTTTTCGATAAACCCAGCAGGTTCTTGCATATATATCTTTTGCTCTAGATAAAGGTTCTCTTTTGCAACTATACTCGACACCAAATGAGTAGTGGTTAACTTCACAACTGGAGAGAATATTTTGGTGTAGTCAATACCGTCCTTTTGTTGAAAGCCCTTAACTATGAGTAGTGGTTAACTTCACAACTGTAGAGAATATTTTGGTGTACCGTTTATCCTATCATGTTCCCTCTTAAAGCAAAACACTCATATGTTGTTCATTGCTTTCTTTACCTTTAGCAGGTTGGTCAGCTACCAAGTTTTATTCGCTTTTAATGAATTCATCTCGTATTCCATTGCGACCTCCCACTTGTTCGAGTCACTAACTTTGAACACTTCATCAATACTTTCTGGCTCACCTGCATCACTCAATAATATATGATGCAATGATTGAGAGTAAATGTTCCGTGGTTTTACCATATGACCAGATCTTGTCACTGCTTGAGTTGAAGTTTGATGCAACTCTTCATTCTCAGCATGTTCTTAAACTTTTCTTCAACATGTTGCTCGACTGGTTCATCAATCGTACTGTTTTCCAACTCAACTTCATGAAACTCATCTTTGGAACTGTCCCCTCACTCTCAACTCATGGGTTTTCTTCATCCTCAACATTATGTCTGTTCTTATACATAACCTGTTCATTGAAGATGACATCCTTGCTAAGAAATGATCTTCGACTGACCATCCCAAAAACGATATCCAAACGCAACACCACCATAACTAACAAGATAATGTTATAATATAATCAATAATGATAGGTGGGATCAACAATCAATAATTCAATCAATTATTGGATTAAAATATCTAATATAAAAACAAATGTGTTGCATAATAAATAATATTAATTTATTGTATAGTATGTAAATTTGAGATATAAATAGACATTTTGGTAGAACTTTGGATATACAATTCATTCTAATAAAAGCTCAATTTCTTCATCTTCTTTCATCCTCCTTTACGCTTAATTATATTGTAGTAATATATATTGACCTAAATAATAATGAATTTGTGTGAAGTGTAAAAATTTTCACCTATTTTTATTTGAAGAGTTAAAATCTCCATTTATTAGTGAAGAGTTGAATCTTCATCTATATTTTGTAGAGAATTACTAATGAAGGAAT
Organism: Orobanche coerulescens; assembly: GCA_033398695.1. Taxonomy (NCBI): domain Eukaryota; kingdom Viridiplantae; phylum Streptophyta; class Magnoliopsida; order Lamiales; family Orobanchaceae; genus Orobanche; species Orobanche coerulescens. Next base: position 23,275 of record JAWKAU010000106.1, on the reverse strand, counting down.
ACAAAATCCCCATTCATAAGACCACGAAAGATTTATAATCGAGTAGTGATATTTTTAATTTTAGTAGTCATGAAAGATTTTATAATCGAGTAGTGATATTATTATAACTAATCATATATATTATAATATATATAAATATATATATGAGTTTCCATTCCCCAAACTCTAATTACCAACGGTTAGTTTATTAAAATATATAAGAACATATTCACCAATTTTAATGATAATTAATAATAAAATAAACTTTTTTCTTCTTTTCTCCAACGGTCATAAACGACCATATTTCAAAAATCAAATCTATAAATACTCATATTATACTCCACACTTATTAATCATCTCCAAAATATCTACCTATTTTTACAAAATGGGTAAATATTTTATGACTTTCCTCACTCTTATTACATTTTTCAATTTCCTCATATGCTACACTCAAGTCGATTGCTTTAGTGAGACATATGTGATCATCATTATGATGGTCACGTTTCTTCTTTTAGTTTTTAGTTGATTTGTTGTGTTTAATATTTAAGCATGAATGGTATTTGTATTGAGTAATAATTACAATTATACTTCTGTTTAGCTGACATCATTAAATGTAATAGCTATGTGTTAATTGTATTTCAATCTTATGTCTTATAATAGATAACCATGCTCAAACTTAAGCGCGATTTCGCTCCCTTGAATCTTAATGGAGACAATTATATGTCTTGGACAAATGATGTGAAGACACATCTCAGGTGCAAAGGACTCGAAAATATTCTAACAAATAATGTGTCAGATGCTACGAAAGAAAAGGAGGTAGATGTAAAAGTGCTTTCTATAAATGAAGCAAAAGTATTAAAATGCATGAGACAACATCTTGATGAGGATTAAAACTAGAGTACATGAACGTGGATGATCCCAAAATTTTATGGGACAATCTTAAGAAAAGACTTGAGTATCAAAAGCAAGTGTTATTACCCGCACTAGGTGATGAATGGAACAAGTTAAGATTCCAAGCTATGTTCATAATTATATCACAACTAGAGTTTTTGTGGTAAAATCATAACAGAAGGTGAAAAATTGGAAAAGACGTATGCTACATTCCACACGTCACATCTAATACTGCAACAACAATACAGAATGCGGGGACATACCGAATACTCTGAATTAATTGCAGCTCTCTTACTTGCTGAAAAAATAATTACTTGTTGATAAAGAATCACCAGTCTCGTCCTACAGGGGTGATAGCGATTCCTAAAGCAAATGTCATAACTACTAATCAAGGACGTGGTGGTCATGGTTGGTTTAGAGGTCGAGGTCGGGGATGCGGTCGCGGCCACTTTTGTGGTCGAGGTCGAGGTCGTGGCCGTGATTATGAAAACTACTTTAGGCCTCCCAAAAATGAAATGATTAATAAAAACCAACAAGACAAAAATAAGTATGTCCAAGAAGGTTCATCCAATAAAAATGAAAATTCTTGTTTCAGATGCGGGAAAAAGGGACATTGGGCTAAGGCATGTAGAACGCGAGGCCATATTTGTAAAATGTATAAGGCATCTCTGAAAAATAAAGAAAAGGATGTCAATTTTCATGAACATGAACCTGAGGACGACTCAACTTACCTAGAAGCTGTAACACCCCCAATCCACTCAGGCATATTACACGTCGTAGACCCTCTCCTCGAGGATCTACCAGGCTGATAACTAAAATCAAACATCTAAACATCGCCTTTAAGGCTAAAATGACTCAGTAGACCGACTTGGTCTTTCAATAATAACATACAACTCAATTCCAAACACATACCCACGCATGGGTCAAAATATAATAAACTCCCGTACAACGGGGAAAAGATACCGCAGCGGAAAAGAAAATACAACTGGACCAATACGACATCAACAGAACCTCGTGTGATTAGTATCGTTCATCTTTCATCATCCTTCGTGCCGACCCTGTGCTATGCTCCAAAACCTGAATGCAAAAATAGACATCCACCCCCCGAATACTCGGGGGTTAGCAAAACTCCACTGTTTTGCTAGTGCAAGTATAAATACGAAAACAAGCCATACATATCATACTTCACAAGAACAGAATAATCGCGAATATACTTCCCGAGAAAATTCACTTGATCAAACCATTCAAAACGTGAAAGGTAGGAAATAACCCAATGTCCATATTACAAAACATTTGACGATCTCGGGAGTTTAGAAAACATTTGGGATATAAGAATTCTAAAACCTTTCGAAAACATTTAGGGACACAGCCCAAAAGTCATTTTCCAAAATTCAAGTTAGAGTAACAATACGCAGGGTCCACAACCCATTTCACAAAACACGGGGTCCGTGACCCAAATCACAAATCACATGTTCCTAAGGATTATTCGTGTCCCGTGCTAACAAGCCACGAACCTCAGATGCTCCCGAAGAACAAACCCGAGTGAATAACCCAATAGGAAAAACCTATCAAATCACATGTCTCCACGACACGAATATCACAACCAAACCACAACCATAAGTTATCCCGGCATCGCGCTAACAAGCCACGAACCTCGGAGTCCCCGCAAGACATACCCGATGATAACCCCACAAGTTATCCCGGCATCGGGCTAGCAAGCCCCGAACCTCGGAGTCCCCGCAAGACATACCCGTATTGGATAACCCTACGGTTTCGCCCGACCCATACTAGCAAGTATGGATCCCGGAGATTCAACAATCCTACCCGGAGGCACATCACATACAACAAGCACACAACAATAGTCGATTATCAAGACAAGAAACATTAAGCATCACAACCTCCTTTCAAAGGAGTAACGACCTACATCACATCATGTCGAATACCCACCGAACAAACATACAATTCAATACACAATCCTTGGCAAACAATTATGGTCTATTATATTCACTCAATGCGATTATAACGTCTCTCAACGTACGAAACTAACACACATATTCCGAGAACATATCCATTCACGAAGTATTCGAATTATTGTGGAAAGACAATATTTATCGAGGACATACCGATCCTTTTTAACGTTTATTAAACATTAGATTTCGCATAAAATCATTTATAAATAATTATGCCGACGAAATATGAAATGTATGGGCAAGATACTTGCCTCGATATCACGAGCAATGGAAAAATGAACGGATACGGCCGGGTAGCCCTCAATTTCCCGAACACTATCTAGAACACGATAGCACCGAAATTACTACGGGAAAACACCACATGAATCATCAATCACCAACGCAATTCAACATCGGAATCATCGAGCACCTATAATCCTCCGTAAGGAATAATAAAACATGATTACGACGAGAATCAAGGCCGAAAACAACGGAAATCCCAACAAACTATCAAAGGGAACTCATTCGAACATTTAATCGAACATTAAATGTTCAAGACCCTTCAAGAACAAAGAAATCACCCCTCGGGTCGAACGAACCAAAGATACGAGTATCTAATCCATAGAACAAGTTCAAAACAACGTTTATACAACAATTAATTGATCAAAAACGGATTGGAATCGAAATCAAAAAGGAAAATCCCCAAATCTACAAAAACAAGGGTTCAAGCCAAAATACCTTGATTTGGATGAAGGATTCAAGTAGAGGTCGAAAATCTACAACAAGACTTGAGGTGGATGATCTCTACAAGTTTGGGAGCACTCAAATCGCCCAAAATCGCCCTTATAATCGCCTAGAATGGTAGGAGGAAGAAGAGAGGAGAAAATGAATGTTTCTCCTCGAAAATCTGCTAAAAAACGCAGAAAAAGCCCGTGTGCCGCGGCACACTTGTCCTGTGTGCCGCGGCCCAGGGCCAAGAAAAACGCCCAGGAATCAGCTTAGTGCCGCGGCACAGCTGAAGTGTGCCGCGGCACACGGTACAGTCCACTCCAACACGAAAAAGGCACATCATGTAGTCTTAGCTATTTCGACCATAACTCCTTCGTCTGGACTCCGATTGACTCACCGTTTGAACCATGGGAAAGCTAACTTGATGCTCTATAATGTTGCAAAGATTCAGAATTTTAGGAGTTTCCAAGAATTAATGGTGACTTTACAAAGTCGAACTCCCACGTGAAAAAGTCGATTAAGGACACAGAACTCAACAAAACGACAACGAAACGAACTCGGATGACAAAAAGTGCAGAATTAATCATTCTCGGAATGACGAAACGGTCATGACAGAGTTGTCAAAACGAACTTCCTCCGAAAAAAGAAAATTACCGAAATTCGAAATTGCGGATATTACATTCTACCCTCCTTAAAAGAAGTTTCGTCCCGAAACTTAAAACAAGTAGGGGGAGCAATATACCCGCCAGGAAAACTCGACGAGATACACAAAAATAGAAAACTCGCGCCCAATGGCGAAACGCTGCAAGAAACGCAAAGAGACATACGGCGTGAAAACACGCTCCACGACGACCAACACAACGTCGCCGTTAGGGATACAATAAAACCAACAAATGACAAGCGTCATCAAACGAATAATATAGCCAAGTCAATTATCCGACAATCACAAAACACAACGAACGAAAGTCAGTATGATTGACCAACCCAACGGTACATCAATCGAAACGCGAGCCAATCGCTGAACTAATACGGAATTCCACCGCCCAAGGGTTGGAAGATCGAAAACGAGACTAATTTCCAGAACTTAAGGGAATTACGAAGGAGTCTGAACGTTCAAGAATCACAAAACGAGAACAAAAACCGAACAAACAAACGATCGAGACAACAAAAATCGGACAATTATGTCCGAAACACGAAGGATAATAAAACTCAAACAACAACTCCCAGGATGATCTGGTGAGAACTACAAGGCATGCATTCCCATAAGATCCACAGGATAGGGAATAGCGATTGAAAAGTCACAGCGACAAATGAGTTATTCCAAAACAATACCACACTCGTTCGATCAACAAAAGCAAGGGATAGGGAAAGTTCAGAAATGTCAACGAACATAAACGAGTCGACGGAGTCGAAAATACAGAAATTCAAAATCCGATCCGCGTCGAATAGAAGAGCTAGTAGAACCAAAGGGTGTTACTTCCGAACAAGGTTCACAAGAATCGAACCGAACTCGAAAAAGTCACAGCTATAACCAGATCGACCCAAAACAAGATCACAGCTCGTTCGAACGATGAAACCGGAATACAGAACAAGTTCATAAAGTATCAACGAACACGAGCGAGTCTATAGAATTGAGAAAGAGAAAATGCAGAAGCCAAAAATAATACGGGTATTATATTCGACCTCTTCTAAAAGAAGGTCGTCCCCGCTACTCACAATAACGAAATCAAGGAGACGACACAGCAGTGATCGTAAACATCCTTCAAAGGCCTCTCAAAGCCGATTCGATATCTGTCTTTGAACCGCGAACTCCGAAAGTCTCGGTAGCCAATTCGCAAAGCGAATTATTGTCCTCGAGTCCACACTCGAAATGTGTTCTTGTGAGAAGGACAATTTGCACGTACATTCCCCCGGCACATCACGGTTGAAATGCCTCGGCTCGGCATACCGAAAATACAAATGCTAGATACAATGGAACATAACACCGCAAAACAACATACCGGAGATGCCAACTCAGCACAACAAGGAATCATAACACATATCATATATAACGATTACCATCGTAAAGTAACACACACACAAACACTACAAAAACGACGGTATCATTCGGCGACCTCAACGGCCCGAACGATAACCAGCACATAATTACAAACATCATGAAACAATCACACATGTGCATAAACGCACAAAAATCCAAGCTTTAACAACCCACACTCGTGCGACAACACGCAAATCACCACGAGGTGATAAACAGTAAACACCAGTTCACACCTCTCACAGAGGGCTAGTACAACAAATGCGTGGCAACGCCTCGACATTCATGCCACCAATTCGATCATACTCGGGAGTAACATCATAACGACAAAGCAAACATCATACATACATATCCAGCCCTCAAACGGGAATGGATAGGTTTTTAAAATGAAAACATCCTTTTGAAAATAATTTAGAAAAATGCCGGTTGATCTTGAGTATCACCTTTCAAGAAAAAGTACAAACGTGAAACATCGTTATCGAGACTTTGGAGAACCATCTCGCATTTTATAAAAATGAGGACACTTTCTTTTCGTGAAAAACTTTCGGAAATATTCGACCCTCGGGTCTAAGTAAAAGTGTTTATAAAACATTGAAAATATCTCAAAACATTTTGGGTCCTCGTGGTAGAAGAATTTTGAAACATATTGTGGCATCTTGGATGTACCACGAGAAAATAATTCATTTTGAAAGTACGTCTCGAAATTTATTTTCTAAGATACTCAAGTTTTTTCAAAGATAATTCAATGGGCTAGAATGCCCAAAAATTTCAGGTAATTACACAAAATATTATAGCGCCGTGGGTCCCGCGCCGGAACTCACCAAGCTAAAAACCATTTACAAAAACGCCAAAAAGGCCGATGACGGTAATATTTCAAAAACTCACGAAAGCCATTTACAAAATACTAAATACCGTCATAAGAATTTCGCCAAAGCGATCAAGGCCATAATGCCAAAAACTCGGTTAAGGGAATCGATTTTCGAACTAAAACTCGGTCGGTAAAATACCAAAAGTCATTACAAAAGAACTCACGCAACGGTAAAAGAAATACAGTTCAACATGCATAATCCAGCAACACTACTCCTCATATGAACGAAATATGAGAGTCAAATAACCACATATCACGAAATCAAAATCCATAAGAGGATTCCGTCACTTAACAAATAATCATAAAAATAGCTCGTGTCACACGAGGCACAACACAAAGAAGAGAGACTTACATTCACAGGTCGCACGAAGATGATGATCGCCCACGATACTAATCACGACTAACAAACTCAGACGACGCGTCGCGACACGACTCAGTCAGATAAAATCCGACGAAACAAGACTCAAACAACACGACTTGACCCGACAGCTTAGGTTTCCTCAACCTAAGCTCCGATACCATTTATGTAACACCCCCAATCCACTCAGGGATATTACACGCCGTAGACCCTCTCCTCGAGGATCTACCAGACTGATAACTAAAATCAAACATCTAAACATCGCCTTTAAGGCTAAAATGACTCAGTAGACCGACTTGGTCTTTCAATAATAACATACAACTCAATTCCAAACACATACCCACGCAGGGGTCAAAATACAATAAACTCCCGTACAACGGGGAAAAGATACCGCAATGAAAAAAATACAACTAGACCAATACGACATCAACGGAACCTCGTGTGATTAGTATCGTTCATCTTTCATCATCCTTCGTGCCGACCACGTGCTATGCTCCAAAACCCGAATGCAAAATAGACATCCACCCCGAATACTCGGGGTTAGCAAAACTCCACTGCTTTTCTAGTGCAAGTATAAATACGAAAACAAGCCATACATATCATACTCCACAAGAATGAATAATCGCGAATATACTTCGAGAAAATTCACTTGATCAAACCATTCAAAACGTGAAAGGTAGGAAATAACCCAATGTCCATATTACAAAACATTTGACGATCTCGGGAGTTTAGAAAACATTTGGGATATAAGAATTCTAAAACCTTTCGAAAACATTTAGGGACACAGCCCAAAAGTCATTTTCCAAAATTCAAGTTCCGGTAACAATACGCAGGGTCCACAACCCATTTCACAAAACACGGGGTCCGTGACCCAAATCACAAATCACATGTTCCTAAGGATTATTCGTGTCCCGTGCTAACAAGCCACGAACCTCAGATGCTCCTGAAGAACAAACTCGAGTGAATAACCCAATAGGAAAAACATATCAAATCACATGTCTCCACGACACGAATATCACAACCAAACCACAACCATAAGTTATCCCGGCATCGCGCTAACAAGCCACGAACCTCGGAGTCCCCGCAAGACATACCCGATGATAACCCCACAAGTTATCCCGGCATCGGGCTAGCAAGCCCCGAACCTCGGAGTCCCTGCAAGACATACCCGTATTGGATAACCCTACGGTTTCGCCCGACCCATACTAGCAAGTATGGATCCCGGAGATTCAACAATCCTACCCAGAGGCACATCACATACAACAAGCACACAACAATAGTCGATTATCAAGACAAGCAGCATTAAGCATCACAACCTCCTTTCAAAGGAGTAACGACCTACATCACATCATGTCGAATACCCACCGAACAAACATACAATTCAATACACAATCCTCGGCAAACAATTATGGTCTATTATATTCACTCAATGCGATTATAACGTCTCTCAACGTACGAAACTAACACACATATTCCGAGAACATATCCATTCACGAAGTATTCGAATTATCGTTGAAAGACAATATTTATCGAGGACATACCGATCCTTTTTAACGTTCATTAAACATTGGATTTCGCATAAAATCATTTATCAATAATTATGCCGACGAAATATGAAATGTATGGGAAAGATACTTGCCTCGATATCACGAGCAATGGAAAAATGAATGGATACGGCCGGGTAGCCCTCAATTTCCCGAACACTATCTAGAACGCGATAGCACCGAAATTACTACGGGAAAACACCACATGAATCATCAATCACCAACAGAATTCAACATCGGAATCATCGAGCACCTATAATCCTCCGTAAGGAATAATAAAACATGATTACAATGAGAATCAAGGCCGAAAACAACGGAAATCCCAACAAACTATCAAAGGGAACTCATTCGAACATTTAATCGAACATTAAATGTTCAAGACCCTTCAAGAACAAAGAAATCACCCCTCGGGTCGAACGAACCAAAGATACGAGTATCTAATCCATAGAACAAGTTCAAAACAACGTTTATACAATAATTAATTGATCAAAAACGGATTGGAATCAAAATCAAAAAGGAAAATCCCCAAATCTACAAAAATAAGGGTTCAAGCCAAAATACCTTGATTTGGATGAAGGATTCAAGTAGAGGTCGAAAATCTACAACAAGACTTGAGGTGGATGTTCTCTACAAGTTTGGGAGCACTCAAATCGCCCAAAATCTGTAATATCCGTGTATTTTAGTATTCGTGTGTGTGTTGTTTCGGACGTATTTAGTTGAGAATTTATTCGTAATTTCCATGTTGAATTATGGTTATTTGGAACCGTGTGTTTTGACGATCGGAATTGGAATGTTTATGGTTGGTAATTGTCAAGTTTTGTGATTTCCGGAGTATGTTTGCTTTGGACGGAATGTAGAAGTGGTGACTCGAGAGTTATGGCCGTAAGATATGAATGTATTACCAAAAGGGTGTTAATAGAATAAGAGTAGATATTTCCGAATTGTGATTTACACAAGGGCTGAATTCGATCGATCACCATAAATTCTACAAAAATCAAAAAATTATAAAATTTTACAGGATTGTAGATAATTGAGTTAGCTTTCCAATGGTTCAAACGGTGAGTCAATCGGAGTCCGGACGAAGGAGTTATGGTCGAAATAGCGGACCCTGGTGCAGTGACACGGCCGTGTCATTTGACGCGGGCGTGTCGAGCTATTACGGTTAAGCAAAAACGTTCTGGATGGGTGACACGACCCCTGACTCGACCGTGTCATTTGACACGACCGGAAGTGCAGAAATGATGAAAAACCCATTTCGGGAGCTATATATATCCTTTGGTCGATTTTTTGGGCATTCTAGCACCTTCCCTTCATCCTCCACCTAGAATCCTCCATCTTAAACTCCAAAATCAAGCCATAAACATGTTCCAAACACTATAGAATCAAGATATCAAGTTCATTATTGAAGAATTATCCATCTCTTGGTTGAATTAAGGTATGTGGTTGAAGTGCTTCAAGTTATTTGAAAGAATTTTGGGGTTTGTTGGGAATTCTTGATTCAAGTTCGTTTTGGATTTGGATTATGTTAGATAATGATATTGTAATCATGTTCCTTTGTTTTTCCTCAAAGTTTATAGATTAAGTTCCGAGTTTTTAATCCGTTCTTGGGTTTGACCTTTGTCGCCTCCGTAGTGTTCGATTAAATGTCTCTAAGGGTAGAACTTAGGGTGAATCTTTCCATTTCCGTGGTGTTGTGTTTTGATTCGGTATTTCGATGTGTTAGGATCGAATCGTTGAAGGAAATTCGGACCGTACATTCATCCGTTCGCCGTTTCTCGTGTCGTTCAAATTGAGGCAAGTACTTTGATTGTGTTTAATGTACTTCGTGTGAATATGTAAAAATGGAATTTGTGCCAATTGTTGATCGAGTGTGTGTGAGCCGAGTAAAACCAGTGAGGGTCCCCTGGGGTCCGGTAGGCTGCGTATCCCTACGGATCACTCGGTTGGGCTATACACCAGGGAGGGCCAGACGAGGTGTCTCTGGGATGTGTATCTTGCTTGAGAGGTACAGGGCCAGTATAGCTCGGGAGGTTGTTTTGTGATGATAACTGTGATGTGGTATTCCGGAATATCTGTGATGGCACTATGATTTCTGTGATTTTTGTTGATTATTAACTTGTTGTACATATTCTAGAATCATTGTACTTGCACCGGCTTCTTGGCCCCTTCCAGGGTGGATATACTTTGTGTATTCAGTGCAGTCCAGTGGGAGGACTAGCACAGACGAACACGAGCTTGGTGGGCAACATTGATATCGTACATCATTTTGAGTTGATGGTCGTATGGTCATGGTCAAAGTCGTGTTTTAGTTTTGTACTCGCGTAGTCTTGTCCGGTGTTGTATGTCATGTCATTATTAATGGTTAATGATGTTGTTGTATTCCGTGGTGAACGGTCATATTGGTTATGATTCCTCGGGATGATATGTTGTTTGGTATTGTCTTGTATGTCATGTTGAAATTGAAGTTGGTTTTGAATGTATGAACATTTATGTTTGTCGTATTTAATGTGTTTTATTTGGGTCTAAGCACAGTAGGTTCTCCAAAAAGGATCTACGGCGTGTAATATCTCCGTAAATCATGGGGTGTTACGGAATATGGTATCGAGCCTAGGTTTATGGATACCTAAATTTGTCGGTGTTTTGGGTCTGTTAAATTGAGTCAGTTGTTGTCTACGATATCATTAGCATGCTACCACCCCGTGTTGCCTGTGCTGGAAGACTCTTCGGATGTTGGTTATTTCTTCCCTTCGGAAATAATTACCTTAATATTATGCAATCTATTATTGTAATCGTTTCCTTGTTGAACCATTCTTATTCTTCAGTATGCCGAGAGGTAGAGCTTTCCGTCAACGCGGTCGTGGTCGAGGTCGTGGCAGAGTAGTAGTGTCCGAGTCCGAGAGGTCCGTTTCAGAATCGGCATCTCGTTCTGCGCTAGGTCGGACCCGATCCCTTCGGGAGGTTCAGATGGAGACTCAGAGGCCGAAGTGCCTAACGTTCTTCATCAAGTTGTAACACAAGTGCACCAACTGGCACAAGTGGTGCAGAATATTAATACTGGCAGAACGGTTGAGGATCGATGGCTTCAAGAGGTTATGAAAATGAACCCTCCCAGATTCGATGGTTCCGGTGATGCGAACAATTGGGATCATTGGTTAGTTGAGCTGGAGAAGATCTTTGACGGTATTGGTTGTCCTCAAGCCAAGAGAGTCCCGATTGCTCAATATCTGACAGTTGATGATGCTTCGGACTGGTGGCGAGCTGTTAAGACCAAGGACCGTGATGTCACTTGGGAAGAATTTAAAGAATTGATGGAAGCTCAATATTGTCCAGCGCCGGTACAGTTAGCAAGAGTCAGTGAGTTCTTCAGAGCCCAACCCGAAGATGTTCCTATTTCTGAAGCAATCAAGACATACAACAAGCAGTTAGTGTATGTCCAAGATCGAGTTAAGGATGAGATAGACAAAATACTTCATTTCGATGCAAGGATAAAACCGGAGGTCCGAAAGTATATGGCGGGCCTTGGGTGTACTACTTTGAGAGAATACCAGGATAGAGCACTTGCTTATGAGATGGTGTCAGTTCCGGTTCCTGCAGTTTCGAGCTCGAAGAAACCAAAATTTTCTGGTAGTTTCCGAGGCAGTGGATCGCGTAGGCCTCAATCTTCTGTGCAATCTTCTGTTGGTTCCCCTCAACCTAGTGGAGGAGTGCCGAGAGTTTGTTTTAATTGTGGAAATCCGGGACATGTCAGTTCTCGTTGCACTTCTCGCCCCATTGATTGTTTTAAGTGTGGGAAGCAGGGTCATCATGCATTATATTGTGAGTCAGTGGGCAAAATCTTCTCTAAACAGTCCCCTACTCCGGCTGGCACAGTTACGGGTCAGCCAACTCCGAGTGTTGGATGTGGCAGCGGCAGAGGTAAAACCGAGCATAAGGATGCATCTAGCATTGGATCAGCCCCACCCCGATTGTATGAGCTGAGGAGGACTGATGACGTAGGGACTGCCACTACGTCAGGTATTGTTTATATTTCGATGCACCCGGTAGATGTATTGTTTGATTCTGGAGCTACTCATTCTTTTATATCATTATCTTGTGTGAATCGTTTGGGCCTAGACGGTCTCTCTTCATGTGAACCTTTTATTGTTGGGCTGCCAAGTGGGGCAAGGATAGTTGGGGATCAAGAGATTACCAATTGTCCTGTAACCATTGGCAGTAAAGATTGGTCATCCGATTTGATTGTGATCGATATGATAGGAGAGGATTTAATCCTCGGTGATGATTGGTTAAATCGGCATGGAGCGATAGTAGATTATCGTCGGAAAATAATTTCGATAGTCGCGCCGGATGGTACTGAACACGTTTTTGAAGGGCAGAAACCTGGTACTTCTGGGAAGATTATTCGAGTCATGAAAGCGATGAAATTATTGCGACAAGGTTGTACCAGTTATTGGTGTTACGCGTTGAAGTCGGAAGTTAGCGAGGTACAATTATCCTCTGTTCCAGTTGTGAATGAATTTCCAGACGTATTTCTGGATGATTTGCCGGGATTGCCACCACATCGTGAAGTAGAGTTCGTCATCGAACTAGAGCCCAATGCGGCGCCAATATCCAAGGCACCGTGTAATGGCCCCATCGGAAATGTTAGAATTGAAGAAACAATTAGGTGAATTGTTGGACAAAGGTTATATTCGGCCTAGTGTGTCTCCATGGGGTGCACCGGTATTGTTTGTACGAAAGAAAGATGGGTCCTTACGGCTATGTATTGACTATCGTGAGTTGAATAAACTCACTATTAAGAACAAGTATCCGTTTCCAAGAATCGATGATCTATTTGATCAATTACAAGGGGCTACGGTTTTCCAAGATTGATTTGAGGTCGATATTACCAATCGCGAATTCGAGATTCGGATATCCCTGTGTCAAGATTTCGAACGAGGTATGGGCATTACGAATTCGTAGTTATGCCATTCGGTTTAACAAATGCTCCGTGGCCTTTATGCGGCTTATGAACAAAACTTTTATCGAATATCTCGATAAATTTGTAGTGGTGTTTATCGACGATATATTAATCTATTCCAAAAGTGAGACGGAACATGCCGAACACTTGAGGATCGCGTTGAGTATTTTGAGGGATAATAAGCTTTATGCTAAATTTTCTAAGTGCGAGTTCTGGCTTAGAGAGGTCTCTTTTAAGGACACATCATCTCACTAGATGGTATTCGAGTAGACCCTCAAAAGGTTGAAGCAGTCTTAGCTTGGGAGCCTCCACGGAATGTTAAGGAAGTTTGGAGTTTTCTAGGATTAGCGGGCTATTATCGTCGATTTGTTGAAGGATTCTCGAAAATTGCTCGACCGCTCACCTTATTATTGCGAAGACACGAAATTTGAGTGGAGTGATGAGTGTCGGAAGAGTTTTGACGAGTTGAAAAACGTTTGACTACGTCTCCGATCCTAGCCTTACCACAAGGAATGGAAGGTTTCGTTATTTATAGTGATGCTTCTAAACAAGGATTGGGATGTGTATTGATGCAAAATGAGAGAGTAGTGGCTTATGCGTCTCGACAATTAAAGCCATACGAGATGAATTATCCTACTCATGATCTTGAGTTAGCCGCTGTGGTGTTTGCGTTGAAAATTTGGAGACATTACTTGTATGGTTCTTCTTGTCGAGTGTATACGGATCATAAGAGCTTGAAGTACATATTTACGCAGAAGGAGCTAAATATGCGTCAGCGGCGATGGTTGGAACTGCTTAAAGATTATGATCTTGACATTCTTTACCATCCAGGTAAAGTGAACGTCGTTGCCGATGCGTTAAGCCGCAAGTCAGTCGTGCTGCAGAAGTTGGAACTACTTACCATTCAACCGAAGCTTAGACGAGAGTTGATTGATATGGAAATTGAAGTTTGGCCTCACAGAACTCAAGGACAGTTGCGTTTCCTTGAGATTACGTCCTCCGTGATGGAAGATATTAAGTCCAAACAATTAGATGATCTCTCAATTGTGCAGCTTCGGGAAGACAGTGCTAGAGGAAAAGCTCCTGGATTCTTAATCGATGAAGACGGAGTTCTTCAATTCCGAGGTAGAACTTGTGTACCTAATCGGGATGATCTCAAACATGTAATTTTGAATGAAGCACATTCTACTCCGTACTCGATTCATCCGGGTATGAGTAAAATGTATAAGGACTTGAAGAAAAATTTTTGGTGGCCGAACATGAAGAAAGATGTAACGGAATTCGTGTCAAAATGCTTGACTTGTCAGCGGATTAAAGCGGAGCATCAGAGACCTGCGGGTAAATTGCAACCGCTACCAATTCTAATGGAAGTGGGAAGATATAGCGATGGATTTTATTGTGGGAATGCCAAAGACGCGAATCGAGTGAATATGATTTGGGTAATCGTTGATCGGCTAACCAAATCCGCACATTTTCTGGGCATTAGAGATACTTGGGGACCGAGAGGTTGGCTCGGTTATTTATTGCGAAATTGTGAAACTCCATGGTACCCGAAAAGTATAGTGTCCGATCGCGATGGGCGTTTTGTGTCGCATTTAAGCAGCGGTACATCGAGCACTCGGTACCAAATTGAATTTCAGACCGCTTATCATCCCAGCAGACGGACAGTCGGAGAGGACGATCCAAACACTGGAAGATATGTTGAGGGCTTGTGCGTTAGACTGGAAAGAAGATTGGGAGACTCATTTACCATTGATTGAATTTGCGTACAATAACAGTTGGCATAGTTCGATTGGGATGGCTCCGTTTGAAGCATTATATGGAAGACGGTGTAGATCGCCAATCTGTTGGGACAAGCCGTACGAGTTACTTGGAGTAGAACCGGACTTGGTGGTTCAAACACGGGAAAAAGTCGCAATTATTCGGCAAAGGTTGTTGACTGCTCAGAGTCGACAAAAGTCATATGCCGACGTTCGTCGTCGACCGTTAGAGTTCCAGGCGGGAGACCATGTGTTGTTGAAAGTATCGCCGACTCGTGGAGTTCTTCGGTTTGGTAAGAAGGGGAAGCTTAGTCCTCGTTATATTGGCCCCTTCGAGATCCTGGACAAGGTAAGCGATGTAGCTTATCGACTAGCGTTGCCTCCAACGCTTAGCCATGTTCATGATGTATTCCATGTTTCGCAACTACGCAAGTATGTTCCCGATCCCAGCCATGTTATTGACTATCAAGAGATTGAAGTTAATGAAGATGTTACGTATGAAGAACAACCGGTAACCATACTAGAGCGACGAGTGAAACAATTGCGACGGAAAGTGATTCCGTTAGTAAAGGTCCAATGGTCTAAGCATGGAATTGAGGAGGCCACGTGGGAGACCGAGGATAGTATGCATGCCCGATACCCCGAACTTTTTGTATCTTAAGTTTCGGTACGAAACTTCTTTTAGGGGTAAGGGTGTAATATCCGTGTATTTTAGTATTCGTGTGTGTGTTGTTTCGGACGTATTTAGTTGAGAATTTATTCGTAATTTCCATGTTGAATTATGGTTATTTGGAACCGTGTGTTTTGACGATCGGAATTGGAATGTTTATGGTTGGTAATTGTCAAGTTTTGTGATTTCCGGAGTATGTTTGCTTTGGACGGAATGTAGAAGTGGTGACTCGAGAGTTATGGCCGTAAGATATGAATGTATTACCAAAAGGGTGTTAATAGAATAAGAGTAGATATTTCCGAATTGTGATTTACACAAGGGCTGAATTCGATCGATCACCATAAATTCTACAAAAATCAAAAAATTATAAAATTTAACAAGATTGTAGATAATTGAGTTAGCTTTCCAATGGTTCAAACGATGAGTCAATCGGAGTCCGGACGAAGGAGTTATGGTCAAAATAGCGGACCCTGGTGCAGTGACACGGCCGTGTCATTTGACGCGGGCGTGTCGAGCTATTACGGTTAAGCAAAAACGTTCTGGATGGGTGACACGACCCCTGACTCGACCGTGTCATTTGACACGACCGGAAGTGCAGAAATGATGAAAAACCCATTTCGGGAGCTATATATATCCTTTGGTCGATTTTTTGGGCATTCTAGCACCTTCCCTTCATCCTCCACCTAGAATCCTCCATCTTAAACTCCAAAATCAAGCCATAAACATGTTCCAAACACTATAGAATCAAGATATCAAGTTCATTATTGAAGAATTATCCATCTCTTGGTTGAATTAAGGTATGTGGTTGAAGTGCTTCAAGTTATTTGAAAGAATTTTGGGGTTTGTTGGGAATTCTTGATTCAAGTTCGTTTTGGATTTGGATTATGTTAGATAATGATATTGTAATCATGTTTCTTTGTTTTCCCTCAAAGTTTATAGATTAAATTCCGAGTTTTTAATCCGTTCTTGGGTTTGACCTTTGTCGCCTCCGTAGTGTTCGATTAAATGTCTCTAAGGGTAGAACTTAGGGTGAATCTTTCCATTTCCGTGGTGTTGTGTTTTGATTCGGTATTTCGATGTGTTAGGATCGAATCGTTGAAGGAAATTCGGACCGTACATTCATCCGTTCGCCGTTTCTCATGTCATTCAAATTGAGGCAAGTACTTTGATTGTGTTTAATGTACTTCGTGTGAATATGTAAAAATGGAATTTGTGCCAATTGTTGATCGAGTGTGTGTGAGCCGAGTAAAACCAGTGAGGGTCCCCTGGGGTCCGGTAGGCTGCGTATCCCTACAGATCACTCGGTTGGGCTATACACCAGCGAGGGCCAGACGAGGTGTCTCTGGGGTGTGTATCTTGCTTGAGAGGTACAGGGCCAGTATAGCTCGGGAGGTTGTTTTGTGATGATAACTGTGATGTGGTATTCCGGAATATCTGTGATGGCACTATCATTTCTGTGATTTTTGTTCATTATTCACTTGTTGTACATATTCTAGAATCATTGTACTTGCACCGTCTTCTTGCTGACCCCTTCTGGGGTGGATATACTTTTGTGTATTCAGGTACAGGTCCAGTGGGAGGACTAGCACAGGACGAACACGAGCTTGGTGGGAAACATTGATATCGTACATCATTTTGATTTGGTGGTCGTATGGTCATGGTCAAAGTCGTGTTTTAGTTTTGTACTCGCGCGGGTACTGTCCAGTGTTGTATGTCATGTCATTATTAATGGTTAATGATGTTGTTGTATTCCCGTGGTGAACGGTCATATTGGTTATGATTCCTCGGGATGATATGTTGTTTGGTATTGTGATGTATGTCATGTTGAAATTGAAGTTGGTTTTGAATGTATGAACATTTATGTTTGTCGTATTTAATGTGTTTTATTTGGGTCTAAGCCTGGTAGGTTCTCCAAAAAGGATCTACGGCGCTGTAATATCTCCGTAAATCATGGGGGTGTTACAAAATCGCCCTTAGAATCGCCTAGAATGGTAGGAGGAAGAAGAGAGGAGAAAATGAATGTTTCTCCTCGAAAATCTGCTAAAAAACGCAGAAAAAGCCCGTGTGCCGCGGCCCAGGGCCAAGAAAAACGCCTAGAAATCAGCTTAGTGCCGCAGCACAGCTGAAGTGTGCCGCGGCACACGGTACAGTCCACTCCAATACGAAAAAGGCACATCGTGTAGTCTTAGCTATTTCGACCATAACTCTTTCGTTTGGACTCCGATTGACTCACCGTTTGAACCATTGGAAAGCTAACTTGATGCTCTATAATGTTGCAAAGATTCAGAATTTTTGAAGTTTCCAAGAATTAATGGTGACTTTACAAAGTCGAACTCCCACGTGAAAAGTCGATTAAGGACACAGAACTCAACAAAACGACACCGAAACGAACTCGGATGACAAAAAGTGCAGAATTAATCATTCTCGTAATGAAGAAACGGTCATGATAGAGTTGTCAAAACGAACTTCCTCCGAAAAAAGAAAATTACCGAAATTCGAAATTGCGGATATTACAGAAGCTGCAGATTTTACTGAGAATGCAAACGTGGACATGGACATGGAATAAAATAAATAAATAAATAAATATATATATGTGATTGCCATGTTTGTTGCATCTTTATTGTACTTGTTTGTATTCTCTTATTTGAAATGTGTATTATCTCATTTGAAGTTTGTTTGAAGTATTTAATAAAGTTATTATATTAAGCTAACTTATCATCTTTTAGTCTTATATTCTTATTCATTAAGGAGTTTGATTATGGAAGGTATTGAAGATATTTGCATCCCGGACAGTGGCACAACTCATACAATCCTAAAAAATAAGAAATATTTTACTGAGGTAAAATCTACAAAAGCAGTAATAAATACAATTTCAGGTCCCGCGGACTTGATTGAAGGAACAAGTAATGCTAAATTCATATTACCAAATGGAAAATTTTTTGTCATTAATAATGCTTTATTTTCTCCAAAATCTAAGCTTTAATGACATATACCGCCAAGGATATGATACTGAAACAGTAACTGAAGGTAATATGAAATATATGTACATTATTGCTAATATTTTGGGAAAAAAACAAATACTGGAAAAAGTACCACAATTATCTCGTGGATTACATTATACACATATTCATGAAACTGAATGTAATTTTGATAATAAAAGAAGATCCCAAAATATTGACATTATAGCATGAACGTCTAGGTCATCCTGGCTCCACGATGATGAGAAAAATAATTAATAGTACACATGGTCACCCAATGAAAGGTGTAAAACTCATAAATAATAAACTATGTGAAGCTTGTTCTCTTGGAAAGTTTAAAACAAGACATTCACCAGGCAGACTTGAAAAGGAATCACCTACATATTTCGAAAGAATTCAAGGTGACATATGTGGACCTATTGATCCACCATCAGGACCTTTCAGGTATTTTATGATTTTAATTGATGCATCTAGTAGATGGTCACATGTTTGTTTATTATCAAGTCGTGATATGGCATTTGCAAGATTCCTTGCACAAATAATCAAACTAAAGGCACAATTTCCTAATTATACTATACGGAATGTTAGACTTGACAATGCTGGTGAATTCACATCACAAGTATTTAATGATTATTGTATGTCAATTGAATTATAGTCGAACATCCTGTTCCGCAATTGCATACACAAAATGGTTTAGCTGAATCATTAATTAAACGCCTTCATTATATTGCTAGACCACTAATAATGAGAACAAAGCTACCAGTTACTGTTTGGGGTCATGTGATTTTACATGCTGCTTCACTAATAAGGTTAAGACCAAGTGCTAATCATAAATATATTCCATATCCACTTGCACTTGATGAGGAGTCAGATGTTTCCCATCTAAAAATTTTTTGTCATGCAGTATATGTACCAATAGCTACCCCAGAAAGAACAAAAATGGGACCTCAAAGAAGGTTGGGAATATATGTTGGGTATGACTCACCCTTTATTATTAGATATCTTGAACCTCTAACAAGTAATGTTTTTCAAGCAAGATTTGCTGATTGTCATTTTGATGAGAAATGATTCCCAACCTTAGGGGGAGGTAATAAACAGCTGGAAAAGGACATAACATGGTATGTACCATCATTATTACATTTGGATCCATATACAAAATTATGGGAAGAAAATGTAAGAAAAATTGTACATTTACAAGGTTTGGCAAATGAATTGCCAGATGCATTTACTGATATGAAAAGATTGAGAAAATCACATGTGACAGCTGTTAATACTCCTGCTCGGATTGAAATTCCAAAAAAAAAAAATGAAAATAGAAGTAGATCTAAAGCACGCTTAAAGCGTGGAAGGCCTGTTGGTTCCAAAGACAAAATTCCATGGAAAAGAAAAATAGCCAATATAAATGAATGTTCTAAAGAAGCACAAAATGATGAAAAATATGATCATGTTGAAACACAAGCTGAGGCAATTAAGGAGGTCATTGAAAATGAAACTGAAAATACAAATGATCTCGAGATATCTATTAATTATATTAATACGGGGAATTTATGGAACAGAAGAAATAATCACATTGATGAGATATTTGCATACTCCATTGCGTGTGATATAATAATTGGAGATGACGATCCTGAACCCATATCTATATTCGAATGTCAAAATAGACCTGACTGGCCAAAATGGAAATATGCAATAGATGCCGAACTAACTTCTCTTAGAAAACGAAAAGTGTTTAGACCTATTGTTGTCACACCAAGTAATGTGAAACCTATTGGGTATAAATGGGTCTTTGTAAGGAAACGAAATGAGAAAAATCAGATTGTAACATACAAGGCTCGTCTTGTTGCACAAGGTTTTTCACAAAGACCTGGGATTGATTATGAGGTAACATATTCCCCTGTTATGGATGCCATTACTTTTCGCTATTTAATTAGTTTATCGGTATCTTATAATCTTAATATGCATCTCATGGATGTTGTTACAGCATATTTATATGGACCAGTTGATGTTGATATATATATATGAAAATTCCTGAAGGATTTAAGTTGCCTGAAGTATCGAAACCCAGAGAAATTTCTACAATTAAATTGAAAAGATCTTTATATAGGTTGAAACAATCTAGACTCATGTGGTATAACAGATTAAGTGAATATTTGATTAAAGAAGGCTATGTGAATAAACCTATTTGTCCTTGTGTTTTTATAAGAAAAATAACATCCGGATTTGTAATCATTGTTGTCTATGTTGATGATTTGAATATCATTGGAACTAATGCAGAAATTTTTGAAGCAATGAATTACTTAAAGAAAGAATTTAAAATGAAAGATTTGGGAAAAACAAAATTCTGCCTTGGTCTACAAATGGAACATACTAAAAATGGAATATTAGTACACCAATCAAATTATATAGAAAGGGTATTGAAAAGATTCCACATGGACAAAGCAACACCTTTGAGTACCCCAATGGTCGGCAGAACACTTAATATCGAAAAGGATCCATTCAGACCAAAGGAAGAAAATGAAGAGGAAGTTGGTCATGAAATACCATAGCTTAGCACAATTGGAGCCCTCATGTATCTTGCTAATTGTACACGGCCGGATATAGCTTTTGCAGTAAATTTACTAGCAAGATTCAGTTCATGTCCTACAAAAAGGCATTGGAACAGAATAAAACATATATTTAGATATCTACGAGGTATGATTGATCTTGGTTTGTTTTATTCTAACAATGCAAAACCAGTTTTGCTTGGCTATGCAGATGCAGGTCATCTATCTGATCCACATAATTTTAAGTCACAAACTGGATATATATTCACATATGGAGGCACTGCAATATCCTGGAGATCTCAAAAACAGACAATCGTGACTACTTCCTCAAACTATGCTGAGATAATAGCTCTTCATGAAGCAAGTAAAGAATGTAGATGGTTAAGTTCAGTAACACAACATATTCAAGAAACATAAGGCTTGCCAGTCGATAACGGTCCAACAATAGTATACGAGGACAACTCAGCATGTGTTACTCAAATGAAAGCTACATCAAAAGTGATAAAACCAAACATATCCTCCCAAAGTTTTTCGCATTCACTCAGGAACTTGAAAGAAATAAAGAGATCGACATATAATATATTTGATCTTGTGATAATGCAGCAGATCTCTTCACAAAATCACTCCCTACGAATGTTTTCAAGAAACACATTCAAAATATTGGAATGCATCATCTTTGAGATCTTTAAAGAAGAACTACCCATGCTGGGTTGAGGGGGAGCATACAACTGTACTCTTTTTCCCTTATTAAGTTTTTATCCCACTGGGTTTTTATTAATAAGGTTTTTAACAAGGCAGCTTGTGATGCTCCCAAATGAAATATCATGATATAAGATATTTCAAAGAGGGAGTGTTGTAATATCATCAATAATGATATGTGGGATCAACAATCAATAATTCAATCAATTTTTGGATTGAAATATCTAATATAAAGAAAAGTGTGTTGTATAATAAATAATATTAATTTATTATATAGCATGTAAATTTGAGCTATAAATAGACCTTTTTGGTAGAACTTTCGATATACAATTCATTCTAATAAAAGCTCATTTTCTTTATCTTCGTTCATTTCCCTTTATGCTTATATTGTAGTAATATATATTACAATATATATAATATATACATTGTGAATTTACAACAGATAACAAATTTTTGATTTATAGTCAAGTTTAGAACGATCACTACTATCAATATAAATATATTATAAACAACCAAATACATGTAAGAAATCGTAATTAACAGATTTTCATGTCCATACCTCTTCTGGAATCTTCTTCTCCAATGGAACTGCCATGATTTGATAAGGTAAACAACAGTGTTTATAGAATTTGTCCATAGTGAGTTCAAAATTTTGATAATTTATAATTTGTTTTTTCAAGGATAAATATAATATACTTTCTCCCACATTTAAAAAATAATATTGTTTAATAATTGGTGTAAGTTTTCAAAAGAATGTTATGTCTTTATGCTGTTGTTACCCAAAATATTATTCGGAATGATTTGCTGGATATGGCTACGGGTGAGTAACAAACAAAATGCAAGAGCACGAGCGATGGAATATAAATAACACAAGATTTGTCGGGATTGTTAATCCCGGACTTGAATGCTCTCACGAGATATTATTAATAAAAATACTGCTTTGGAGTACAAATATTAATGTTAGAGTACGATACAATGAGTGTAATGACCCTAGTTATCTAGCTCTTGAGTGCTGATGATTGCCGGAAGAACCAGAGTTAAAGCTCTGTGAGTCCTTGTTACAAAGATGAAGTGCTGTGTTGGTTCCCAGAGAGCCTTCCAAGTGCTGGAAGTCTTCTAATTATAGGAGAGGAGTTGGGACGTCTTAATTCCGAATGGGCGATCGCCTTTCCTCACGTCGCAATCTTTGGAGGGCCCACCTAGGGCCCTTTTGCGGGTCTGTCGCTGTCCTTGTCACCTACAGCTGGTGATGGGTTGAAGTCAAAAAGCCTTTTCCTGAGGCGCCGTTTGCGGACCTGTACGTGGGCCTTCTTCC